>JAVRDV010000018.1:0-432862 GCA_033439255.1 Hericium rajendrae
TGGCTCGGTGCTGGCTCGGTGCTGGCTCGGTGCTGGCTCGATGTGTTTGGGGCAGTACCGCCACCGCAGTATAAGAATTACATGGTATACTGTGGTTCCCAAAAACCATCATGCAGAGGCTACATTACGTGGTAGACAACTGGTGACCCCGGCTCGTCGCCATGCTCTTGCAGCGTGCGGCCCTATTCAGCACGACGGGCAGCCTGTCGAGTCACTCGCGCTTCCCATTCGTCAGCACGCAAACGCGATTGAGCCCCTTGCCGGCGGGCGCGTTGCGCGCCGCCATGACCTTCATCACGATCTGTTCGATGTCGGGGAAGCATTGCTTGAGCACCTTCGCGTACTCCGCCAGCTCAGCTTGCGGTCCTCGCCGGGCGGCGGGCTTGAAGCCCCGGAAGCACGAGTGGTAGCCCGCGAACACGCTGCAGTGCTCCTTGAAGTCGCTGGGACGGACATGCAGTGCGAACAGCTCAGGTAAGCTGTCAGTTATATAGAGTACAGGAGGATGAGAACTTGAGATGCAATAGGACCCCGACAACCCCCCCAAAGGTTCGATCCGCTCCAAGAGGCTCGTTACCGACAGACCTCCAGGGTCGGCCGCAGCGCTCGGTATACGCGCCGCGGATCAGACCTAGCATTTGGGCGAATCGTTACCGCGCCCAGTATCAGAGCTCGAAAAATCAGTTTAAATAAGAAAGAAATTGTATTTTTCTCCCAGCGTATCTAGACATCCCCAAGCAACACCGCAGACAACCCGTCCTGCACCAGCACTGTCATGCCCTTGTCTCACTCGCATCGCACTGTCTACTCAGCTGCGCCAGACGCGTGCGCATGCGCGCGAACCGCGAGCAGCCACGGGTGCTGCCCTTTCACCGCGAGGATATAATGCGAGAAAGGATCTACGCCCTAAAGGACATCTGATAGGACCCAACATGCCTCAACAGGCATACTATCATGTCTTACCTATGGCCTTCGGTGTATACGGCGTGTCTGCCCCCGGTGGACAGATGCTACTTGGCATTATTGCGGCGCTGAGAAACGGCACCGCGGTCCATCTGCATCAGCTCGAAATAGCTTGTGAAGGAAATCCACGACATCGTGCTTGAATTCACTGCTCACTATATACCGGTGCAATATCCTCTGAAGAGGACAAATTTTGAAGAATATTTCATCCCTTCATTTGGCCGAAATGGGTCAGCCATGTTACCGCGCGGCGGATCAGACCTCGGCCGGTGCTGGCTCGGTATACGCATCAAACTTAGAGATTTGGGCTAAATTTGGGCCCTCGTTACCGCCATTTCCTCAGAGCTCCGGCGCTATGCGCCGTTTGGTGAACGCACCCGGATCGAACCCTTGGGTGGCTTGTCGGGGGTCCTGATGCAATGCGTTGAATGGTGTATATTGAAGAGCATAACGCCGCATTTGAGCATCACGTGAAGTCATCCGAAAGGGATGTGGTGCGCGGGTCTTGCGCTACGACGTGGCACAGATTTGTTATTGTGCACATTAGAATGTCAGCTACAGTACTAATTCTCGATTGACTACATTAGAGAGCATAGAGTGGTCCTCAAGTTCGATAAATAACAGGTTCGTATTATATTCCAACAGGGCAGTGGAGAGTACTTGTACAGTGGTGTGTGTGCGAAGACAGCAGAACGTTAACTCAAAAGTGATGAAAGTTCAGTCCTGTACTGGTGCTCATGAAATTTACAAAATCCATGATGGGGAGAAGTGAGCGGACACGTGCGCTCGGTGGAGAATAGCAGGAGGTGCGTGGTATCAGGCATGGGCGCGGGCAATGCTCTCATTGCATGCCTTATGGTTTGCTGGAAGAAAGGATAAGGCGCCACATGCATGAGATGGACACATCTGATGGATTGCAGGATCTCAAATGAGTTGAGCAGAGATGCAGTTGCCGACGAAGATGAGAATAAAAGCTACGAGGTACTACAAGGTGTGACTGACACCAGCATGGGTGCGGGGTGGCATAGATAGTCATCAATCATCATGTAGTTTACTAATAGTGGAAGTGGACGACACGTCTCAGTGGAAGTCGGAGCTTCAACCGACTTCCACTGGCTCAGACTCACTTCCACTCTTTTAGTATATACTCGTAGGCGCGCGTCCTAGTAATTCATACCCAGATCGACCGGTCTGTCTACGACAGCTCGCCTTTCAACTATGTCTAGACAGACGGTCACCGGTCTATCTGAGTCCTACCAACCTAGCGAGATCCCGTCCTCCACACCGTGTGGGCGCTTGCGCTCATCCCCGACGAGTTGGATGAGCCGACCTCTGCTATCGATGACGATGCGCTTTCGCGTTCAAGGCACCGTTCTCGCGGCTGTTGTACATCAACTCGGAAGGGCACGACATCCACCCTTGTGTCAAAGTCCACCTGGTGTGTATTCCGTCGAGATACCGTGCGGTCGCGCGTATGCTTCACGAAAACCACCTCCTGCACAGCCTTGGCACTCGGCATGAACACAGCATCGACGACGCACCCCGTCTCCGCATTCATGACACACATGTGGTGTATCTGCCGGACGTGCGCACCGCAGTCGACATTACCCACATGATGGTGCGCCGTCTCCTGCTCTGCTCTTTAATTTCCAGATGTGGGTGCAAGCCCCTGGTGTGCGGTGCGTGCTCCTGGAGAGCACAGTGCATCACCGCCGACCGGAGGACGTGCCATTCTGTGCGATGCGGATTGCCACTCCCAACAGGCATGACATTCACAATGAAAACTTACTGTGACATAGCATCTGCATTTTTCGCAGCACTTCATGACTATTTCATGTACATACTGCCCTCCGTAATATTTTCCATCAAATGTCGCTATTCACGAGCTTTGCCTGCAGCTGAGAAAACACAAAATTGATTGATTCCAACTTTTACAAAGGCCAACATTGATTACCGACTTGCACTACAATGCTGCACCCTGACACCCAGGGCACCAATAATAGTCTATATTGTCGTCGGAGTACCTCCCCATAACTTCCTCCACTGCACTCTGCACCTGGCACTTTTTGTCCATCTTCTTCGCCTCTTGGTCTTCCAGGATCAACTCCGACCTTTTCGCCAAAGTCGTCAGCCAATCCTCTCCCAGGTCCCCATCATCATAAAGCTGGGACCGAGTTCTTCTACGTTGGAAAGCCGATGCTGCTCGATTCCATCCAATCTCCTTTGCCCACCCCAGTGCACACACCAAAAGCCGTTCGATGCTCATGGGCGCACCTCCTTCTCGTGGCACCCGTGCAATGGGAAGCCGGAGCAATGCCTGCAAAGTTATTGGGTTTCCGTCGAGCTTCTCCTTCGAATCAAAGTGCTCTTGGCCCCATTGGCCAAATGCTGTTCCACCTTGAACGTCCTCGTACCGTTGGCAGCACACCACATGGTACCATTTTTCACATGTCACACACCAACGAACCTCTTGCTCTGCTGTATCGTAGAGCTGATCTTTCTTGCAGCCTTCATTCTTGCAGATTCTCTTCCACTGCCACCAAATGGCTTGTTACATCATGGCAGATGGAAATAGCATGAAAGAATTTCTCACCTGCATTTGCAGATTTCCATTGTGGATCCCTGACAGCGTCATCCGCTGGTAGTAATCTTCCCGTCTCAGATAGGGCATGCTTGTCGTGTCATCATCAAAGATGGCCACA
Organism: Hericium rajendrae; assembly: GCA_033439255.1. Classification (NCBI taxonomy): domain Eukaryota; kingdom Fungi; phylum Basidiomycota; class Agaricomycetes; order Russulales; family Hericiaceae; genus Hericium; species Hericium rajendrae. The sequence goes on from JAVRDV010000018.1 coordinate 3,666, forward strand.
ACGCAATGGCCTTGCAGCCCGACCGTCAGAGACATCACTCCAACTTCACCGGAACAAGCCACTCACCATTGAAAACATCGAGATAGAGGAAGTCTACCCAGTCGGTGAGCACCCGTTCGTGATAGCCCAACTTTTTCCCATTTCTGTCCCCAGCGACCGGTCACCTTCTCCAGCTAAGAACCCGATGAGATGACTTACAACAGATCAAAAGAACGGATGTGTTTTTTCCTCCCCCTTCCCTTTTTTTCCTTCCTTTCCTCCAAAGCCACCTCAAGGTCTGAGGCACTACAGAACCAATGGACCTTTGCAATGATGTCTTGCTTTGTTCACCGCAAACCATTCTGCTGTCAGCTCTCATCTTCTATTTCCCACAGAAACCAAGGCTTACAGTCTCTTTGTTCTTATATAATTTTATTTCATCGATGGCAGCAAGCCAATGCTCTGACCAGCAGTTTGCCTGGGCCCTTTCTGCTGACACGTAGACCCTTGTGGATGAAACCAGTCAGTCCGTCCACCGTTTCCCGCCAAATAAATGACTCACGTGTCTTGTGGATGATACGTTGTCGACTTCAACCGGCCAGAATCATATTTGGACTTCACTAGCAGGACATTATCGATCCGTCACATTTTCCTCTCATCGTTCAGAGAAAAGAGCATCTCACCAGTCATGGACCGGCAACGAGGCAAACTTTCAAACACTTCTTCCGTGATCTGCAAGTTAGCGGACATTTTGCCACAAGAGAAGCTTGTAGAATGACGATTGGGAGGGAGAGAGAAACAAAGTGCAGACCAGGATCCACTGCCAACAAAGCAAGCCAACGACGAGAAATAGAATCGCTACCATATCAGTATACAGATCTCGCTTGCTCGACATGCCGATCAATCTCGGCTGCTTGAGAGACTCAAAAATGTGAATTGAACGCCTTGGCTTGGTTCGAGCTGAGAACTGTAAGTAAGAGAGGCTGTGGAAGCTCATAATATTAGCTCAGTTCAAACCTGCCAGAGGTAATAAACCCGAAGGTCGAAGGCGAACGTCGACTCGAAGGTCCTGCGGCGCAGCACCACATTCGGTAAGCTGTCGTGACTCGTGACCGATCGTTACGAAACCGTTTCGCCTTACGGGATCGCCGGCTCGTCGCCGTCCCCGATGGCGAGCTCAGATTTTTCCACTTGTTACTTGTATCTCTTGAAGAATCTCAAATCATTTGAGAGCTAATGATTTCTGTATCCATGAGGGGAGCATGAGCATTGTTTTTGGCAACTCAGCTGATTACGGGCATGTGTAATATTGTTATTCTTAAGGCAACTTGAATAAGTATCTTTCCCTTGATCTGTCCTCAGCTTGGATGAGGCCAGAACTTGGGAATAATGCAACTGATACACACAAAAATGGAACTGCGACAATGCGCTCAAGAAAGCATGACTCATCGACGAGGGAAGCGATGAGTGCGAGCCTGTCGACACCGCAGAGCGTGGCAACTGCAGGCGCTGGTAGAATGACGGAGTGGCGAGGCTGTCATCGCGCCTTCAGCCACAAGGCCTTCGAGTCGACCTTCGCATTCGACCTTCGCATTCACCTTCCGCAGGTTTGAACTCCACTATTGTCTGATGATGATGACCCCGCGACTTAGACTTCTGAAATGCGATAGCAAGATTGGTTGTTGTTCTTCTGATTTGATACCTGCCAAACTGCAGACATCCTGGGATCAACAATTACGGAATGTTGAGACTTGAAAGCCGATTTCAACTAAACATATTCAAAGTATGTAATGAGCAAGAATCAGACTGTGTGTCCTTGAAATCAAGAGCAACGGTGCACAGGGGGGGGGTCTGCTCCTCCTTGTTAAATGTCGAACCAGGCTCCGTCGTTCATGTCCACCACAGCAAGATGTTCTTATGTATCAGGTGCCGTCCCATAGCACGTATGTTTCCCCCATAACGGAGGCTTCCCTTCCAGGCAATTCAGACTGGGCTTTGGTGAGAAAAATACCATCGATATCCTGCCCGGTGTTATCGTCCCTTCCTCCTCCACACCCGGTGTCCAAGTTGACACCTGGTGGGCCAACATCCCAGCATATCCAAGGAAAACATCGCCAGGACGATAGCTGCCACAAATGTTGATATCAGACCTTCTCTGCCCATCAGCGAGGAGAAAGGGAACTGCTTACTAGAACCTCACTTTCAGGCCAGGGACCTCCATGTACCCACCCTCAAAATTGCCTACCGGAAAGGTTGCAGTGGGGCCTCCGTCGTTCTTATCGTAGTGAAGGTTTGATTGAAGCTTGTACACAATCACCCTTCCCAGCCACGGTCCAGGGTCTGCCTCCTCCCACACCCTGCCGCAAATGCCGTTTGGAATTTCTTGTACATCTCCGGGTGCAGCACCTCAAACATCGCAGATAACTCCTGGGCAATCTCCCTCGTGTTTCGCATATACCAAGAAATTGCCGTCAAAGATTGTGAATTATAAAACATGTCCTTTGACGGACCGAAAGACTGAAAACGCCCGCCCTCCTCATGTTAGTATGCCAACGTTATGCACTACCTAGGGCTTACCTCCGGCAGGCCTTGGTGACCCTGAGGGTACCAAGCATGAATGAGGGACAAAGTCCCCATCTGCTCCTCTTTTTCTTCACCGGTAGGCGTCTTGTACTTCATCAGGTAGGCATCCTCGTCCTTGGGCTCACCGATCGGATGTCGTTTGCCCGCTTTCGGTGGCTTCGGCTGATTTTTTGATGCTAAAAACTGGACTGCCTGCTGATAGCTGGGCAGCAGCCGTTTCTGGCATGGAAAACATTAGAACACAGATCGCAATAACATGGAGGGACATGGGGAGGAGGGGGAAAGAAGAGGATGCAATAATCTACTTGCAGAGATACCGTCGTGGACAAGCTGTTTCCCTTCCTGCAGTCCTTGCTCCATGTCCTCCAGCGTACGACCTAGGTACTGCCGGTCCAACGGCTGTGGCTGAGATGCCTTAAAGCAACAATAAACACTTATTTTTTTCCTCCAAAACATGCATCTCACCCCGTTTGTCCGCACTTGGTCATCCTTCCACCTCAACGCAAGATAGCTCGCTATCAGCTTGCCGTTTTTGTCTACAAATCGCGCCGAAAATGGGATCACAGGCGTGCATTGCAGCTCGCCGTAGCAGAATGTCCTCTGCGTATCCAGCGACTTCTCTATCCTGCTCTCCGACTCCAACTCCTCCATGCTCCGTTCGATCTGGAACACCGGCGCATGGTTCTGGAAGAGCCTCGCACGGTAATGAGCAGAATTCTTGTCCTTCTCAGCCAGCTTGCTCTCTGAACGTGCCAATTTTGGGAAGAAATGGCGACGGATGCTCAGTGCCTCAATTTGAGGCCCTTCAACCTTGCCCCGCTAAGCCAGACATCATTAACAGCAGCCCAAAACAACACTGTATCCTCAGCACGTACCTTTGTCTTCTTCTTACTCCTGCCATGCCCAGATCCACTGCTTTCCTGGACCTTCTGTCCTTTCTTGCCTTTGTGCGGTGACATCACAATAGAGCAGAAAAGAGGGATGCGTCACATTCCAACATATATCACGTGATTGTTTAGATCACGTGTTGTTCGGCCAGACACCCATTACATAATCGTCGTATCGGCCGCCGGCGAGCATACCCAGGACCCCGGATAATTAGGACTTATCTCATGTCATGGTCCGGACATTTTTGGGGCCTTTTGACCGAAAAAGCCATGTTCAAGTCCGGACAAATCGACCCCCTGCCGGTCGGGAGGCCATGTACGTGGTCCGGACATGGGATAGCAGGTACTTGATAACCCATGTAAGAGTCCGGACGCTGGCCCCGATCCACGCCAAACCCACTAAAACATCAAGTACTCGTGCGGCGTCTGCAGGCGTCAGCACACCAATCATGGCCAAAACCGCGCGAAAGCGGCCTCCAACGCTGTTCGTCGGGGCGGCGCTTCTCCCTCACGCGGTGATTGGCCAGAGTTTGCAATGGCCACACAATACGCCCTATCCGGTTGGCACATCACTCGACAATGCTCATCCCCTGCAAGAGTCGTGTATCGCGTGGGTACGAAGAGGAGAGCTGTTGACACAAGTCCAGCTACAGTGAGCGTTTGTTGTTTGCCGTGCCGCAATAACCAATATAACACCTATTATCATCCTGTTTGGCCGAAAGTACAGCATCAAGCCTCTGAGTGGCTTGGAGTGGCTCGTAACGCTTCTAGGGAGCGGCGCGAGCTCGATTTCTGCATTCTGGGGCGATTTTTGCGAAATTCGACCAGCAATCGTGTACATAGTCCGGACAAATCATGCCGGGCCAGCTGGAAGCCATGTCCAGTCCGGACAAAAATTCGCCCCAACCGACCTCCAGTCCGGACATTTTTAAGGGCCGATTTTGAAAATTCTGACATGGCCTTTGTACTGATTATCCGGGGTCCTGCATACCCTTGCTCACCCTTGTGACATCGTGACATCTTTAGTAAGCCAAGTCAGCCTAGTGATCCGGTATGGTACACCGAGGCTAACTAGGCTTCGGACACCCTTATCGAGTGGTCGATGCAGAACCTCGGAGCCTCGTCGACTTGAGGGCCTCTCACATCGCTGTTGGCACGTCATCGACTGATGGCGGGCCCCGGGCGCCCGCGGATCCCGCCCCACCGTCATACGGAATCCCCATCAAACGCCCTTCCGCCGCGTCGTCCGCGGCGCCAAGGCCCCTCGTCCCTGTCGCCGATGACGACAACGACTATCCCCGGTTTCCCGTACCTTATCTATGACAATATATATATTTTTGGAAAGCGTTTCTCACGCACTTCATGACTATTGAGGTCTCAGAGCGATTAGGTATGGTTTTCATGTTGTCTACCCTGCAATTTCCCTCATATGTCTGGGTCGGCGCCGGACATGAATGGGCACCAAATTGGCCGAGCACTGGGCTAATACGGACATTTTTGGGCCTCTTCAGGCAGGGTTGTGTGGGCCATATCGCGGACATGAACGGGGCTCCCGGAAGAGGTCTGGTCCATGCCGGACATGATGTCTTTTGGCCATAGTTGAAAGGCGAGCTGTCGTAGACAGACCGGTCGATCTGGGTATGAATTACTAGGACGCGCGCCTATTTTGGGCGGTCGGGCCATAGGTGGGCGCTGAGCGAGCTCTAGCTGAGTTTGAATTCTAGCGGACTTCGAATTGTAACGGGCTTCGAAAATTGGTGCCTTTTTCGGCAGGAGCCACGCTTAGTCATTGCTGTTGCACTTTGTAGCTGCTGCGAACAAATGTTCTGTAGCCCGCAGCATATCTCCGCACGCTGTGTAACTTAGCGTTTCGCGTTTTCCATATGAACGCAGATAGTATGAAATTTTTCGAGACGTGCAGAGCTACGCAAAGTGTGTAGATTTAAAATCTTCGATAGTGATATGGCCTGTCACATGCTCTCTGCCTCTCGGGCAAATGCCATGTTCTGTGCAGCTTTGGTGTGTCCAGAAGGCCATCAATATAATAGGAAGACAATACTCTTGAGTTATCTGCTCCCAGTCTGTACACAAACACTGCTATTTGCACAGAAATGATGTATCATTGTTGCATCAAGTGCTCATCTCGGGTGCGAGCTGTTTGGTAAATGGATGACTTTCCGCGGCCTTATTTTTATTCTATGATATGTTTTGGAGGTCATTTAGATTCAAAGTCCGCTGATTTGCACGACCTGATTGGATGAGGAGGTCATTTTGGATGTTAGCGAGGCATTTGAAATGGCCTCAGGAATATCATAACATAGATTTAAGGCCGCGGAAAGTCACCCAATATCGAGCTTCGAGCATGCTGATTCAACATGGATGATAGGACATGCTTGCATTTTTTTCCAGTTGCAATCTGACTGACAGAGAGGTTGTGCAATGCACCGAGCTACTGACAGTGTGCCGCCGAAGGCGGCCAGAAAAATATTGATTACATCTGAAACTTGCTGAACTCTCAGGGGAAATATCATGCATTGTCTGCATCGTGAGTATACTAAGCATCCCCGAGCACGCGAACATTGAGTGTAACCGAGAAACCATGTAGAACTTGCGAGGCATGCTGCCTCGAGTTAATTTAATTCTTTTCGAATTAATTAATTCTTTTTCCGTCCAAAGTATGCCCACCTATAACTCGACTGCCCAAAGTAAACTGCATGATGATTGATGACTATCTATGCCACCCCGCACCCATGCTGGTGTCAGTCACACCTTGTAGTACCTCGTAGCTTTTATTCTCATCTTCGTCGGCAACTGCATCTCTGCTCAACTCATTTGAGATCCTGCAATCCATCAGATGTGTCCATCTCATGCATGTGGCGCCTTATCCTTTCTTCCAGCAAACCATAAGGCATGCAATGAGAGCATTGCCCGCGCCCATGCCTGATACCACGCACCTCCTGCTATTCTCCACCGAGCGCACGTGTCCGCTCACTTCTCCCCATCATGGATTTTGTAAATTTCATGAGCACCAGTACAGGACTGAACTTTCATCACTTTTGAGTTAACGTTCTGCTGTCTTCGCACACACACCACTGTACAAGTACTCTCCACTGCCCTGTTGGAATATAATACGAACCTGTTATTTATCGAACTTGAGGACCACTCTATGCTCTCTAATGTAGTCAATCGAGAATTAGTACTGTAGCTGACATTCTAATGTGCACAATAACAAATCTGTGCCACGTCGTAGCGCAAGACCCGCGCACCACATCCCTTTCGGATGACTTCACGTGATGCTCAAATGCGGCGTTATGCTCTTCAATATACACCATTCAACGCATTGCATCAGGACCCCCGACAAGCCACCCAAGGGTTCGATCCGGGTGCGTTCACCAAACGGCGCATAGCGCCGGAGCTCTGAGGAAATGGCGGTAACGAGGGCCCAAATTTAGCCCAAATCTCTAAGTTTGATGCGTATACCGAGCCAGCACCGGCCGAGGTCTGATCCGCCGCGCGGTAACACGGCTGACCCATTTCGGCCAAATGAAGGGATGAAATATTCTTCAAAATTTGTCCTCTTCAGAGGATATTGCACCGGTATATAGTGAGCAGTGAATTCAAGCACGATGTCGTGGATTTCCTTCACAAGCTATTTCGAGCTGATGCAGATGGACCGCGGTGCCGTTTCTCAGCGCCGCAATAATGCCAAGTAGCATCTGTCCACCGGGGGCAGACACGCCGTATACACCGAAGGCCATAGGTAAGACATGATAGTATGCCTGTTGAGGCATGTTGGGTCCTATCAGATGTCCTTTAGGGCGTAGATCCTTTCTCGCATTATATCCTCGCGGTGAAAGGGCAGCACCCGTGGCTGCTCGCGGTTCGCGCGCATGCGCACGCGTCTGGCGCAGCTGAGTAGACAGTGCGATGCGAGTGAGACAAGGGCATGACAGTGCTGGTGCAGGACGGGTTGTCTGCGGTGTTGCTTGGGGATGTCTAGATACGCTGGGAGAAAAATACAATTTCTTTCTTATTTAAACTGATTTTTCGAGCTCTGATACTGGGCGCGGTAACGATTCGCCCAAATGCTAGGTCTGATCCGCGGCGCGTATACCGAGCGCTGCGGCCGACCCTGGAGGTCTGTCGGTAACGAGCCTCTTGGAGCGGATCGAACCTTTGGGGGGGGGGTTGTCGGGGGTCCTATTGCATCTCAAGTTCTCATCCTCCTGTACTCTATATAACTGACAGCTTACCTGAGCTGTTCGCACTGCATGTCCGTCCCAGCGACTTCAAGGAGCACTGCAGCGTGTTCGCGGGCTACCACTCGTGCTTCCGGGGCTTCAAGCCCGCCGCCCGGCGAGGACCGCAAGCTGAGCTGGCGGAGTACGCGAAGGTGCTCAAGCAATGCTTCCCCGACATCGAACAGATCGTGATGAAGGTCATGGCGGCGCGCAACGCGCCCGCCGGCAAGGGGCTCAATCGCGTTTGCGTGCTGACGAATGGGAAGCGCGAGTGACTCGACAGGCTGCCCGTCGTGCTGAATAGGGCCGCACGCTGCAAGAGCATGGCGACGAGCCGGGGTCACCAGTTGTCTACCACGTAATGTAGCCTCTGCATGATGGTTTTGGGAACCACAGTATACCATGTAATTCTTATACTGCGGTGGCGGTACTGCCCCAAACACATCGAGCCAGCACCGAGCCAGCACCGAGCCAGCACCGAGCCACTGCACTGTGGTATCAAGGGCAACATGGTCATCCAGGACGGCTGCGTCGCGACTGTCCGGTAGCAACATACATTGATTGTCTTTGGTGCCGACATGCTTACTTACTAGTCTCCGGACTGGTGTGGACCGAACGCCACCGCCGCCGCAAACGCGCGGATTTCGCATAATTTCCAATCGCAAATGGCTGTAATCTGCGATACTTAAATGTTTTTGGCTCGGCTGAAGGCCCTCATCAATCACTTTTGGACAAGCCGTCATCATCATGATAGGTGCAGAACTCATGCCCCAGGGGCAAAATCTCTGAAAATAATGGGGTCAAATTTTGTTTTAGGCATATCGTTACAATACAAGGAATACAAGGATGCAACGCTGACATTTCAGACGTTCCTGAAAGCCGTTAAGCATAGCTTTCGAACGGTGCCCTGCGCGACACAACCTGAGAACATCATTGTAAAATTGCTTCAGCTGCACCACCGAGCCACATCGCGAGCCACTGAAAACTGGATTTCCAAATTTGGAAATCAGATTTCAGATGTCACATGTTTGACTTGATAGCACGGCCCTGCGGGCACCACCCCGTCTGGACGGTAGATTTTGCGTCGAAGATATGATTTGATAAAATATAGCAAAGCTTTCATAGACAATCGTTTGATACGTATTATTTATACTTATCATGTTCTCTAACTTGTCTGCACGGCTGAGCAACGGGATGCAAAGTGAGTGCAGTCGCTGCAGCGTATGCAGGATAGAGGATTACAATGTATGTTGCTGCCGGACCAAGTACCGGACAGTCGCAATGCAGCCGTCCTGGATGACCATATTGGTGGCTCGGTGCTGGCTCGGTGCTAACTCGGTGCTGGCTCGATGTGTTTGGGGCCAATTTGGGGCAGTACCACCGCCGCAGTATAAGAACTACATGGTATACTGTGGTTCCCAAAAACCATCATGCAGAGGCTACATTACGTGGTAGACAACTGGTGACCCCGGCTCGTCGCCATGCTCTTGCAGCGTGCGGCCCTATTCAGCACGACGGGCAGCCTGTCGAGTCACTCGCGCTTCCCATTCGTCAGCACGCAAACGCGATTGAGCCCCTTGCCGGCGGGCGCGTTGCGCGCCGCCATGACCTTCATCACGATCTGTTCGATGTCGGGGAAGCATTGCTTGAGCACCTTCGCGTACTCCGCCAGCTCAGCTTGCGGTCCTCGCCGGGCGGCGGGCTTGAAGCCCCGGAAGCACGAGTGGTAGCCCGCGAACACGCTGCAGTGCTCCTTGAAGTCGCTGGGACGGACATGCAGTGCGAACAGCTCAGGTAAGCTGTCAGTTATATAGAGTACAGGAGGATGAGAACTTGAGATGCAATGCGTTGAATGGTGTATATTGAGGAGCATAACGCTGCGTTCATCCGAAAAGGGATGTGGCGCGCTGAGATCGACCGGTCTGTCTACGACAGATCGCTCGCCTTTCTATGTCTAGAGAGACGGTCACCGGTCTAATTAGGCGGATGACAGAATGTCCACAGCTTGATCCAATCTAAATGCAAGAAAACCCCAACACAACGCTCCGGCAGTACTTATTCCAGCACAAAGAATTGACCTACAATTTTACGAGGTGCTCTCTGGAAGGGCAAACGCTCTTTCATCGAAACAATTACCTACCTGAAAAGGAGAACTGTAACCTGCCAGCATGAGCTCTGCATATCATCAATGGGCCATCCACTTACCCATAAGCTTCTGTCGGTTTGATCCTTTTCCACCAGTGCTGCAGTGTGGCCAAATTCTTGAGAAACAGAGCATTACCCAAATCCTAGCCATAAAGTCTTGCGGCACAATAGAAAATAAGATGCCTAGAACTGCAACAGTCGTGGGAATCAGAGACGAATGTGCGAACATCATGGCTGGAATGATTTACTTCATTATAATCAGCAAAGAAGCGCCTTACGACGAAACACCAACATGCCCCCTTTCTCCTCAACCGTCCACCCTATCAACCCTGAAGATCTCAAACAGCAGAGAGATGGAAAACCTACCTTGAACAACAGATGGAAGAAAAACCGACCTTGAACGGAAAACAGAAACTTGACACCGACCTTGGATAACAAGCAGAAACGCGGAACTGACCTTGAACAGCAGAGGGGAGGACCGTGGTCCTGTCCCCGCCGAGGAGTGCTTCCACCTCATGGGCGGCCAACGTCAGTCTCGACGCATTGGGGTGCGGCCGGGGCGACGTCAGTCTCGACGCACTGCTGCCCAAGGAATGCGCGTAAGATGCGCTCCCTCCCTCACTCAATGGAAGACAGCTGCCGTGCGTCTGGGGAAACGCAAGGAGCTGGACCCAGGGGCATGCAAGCACGCCTCGAGCCAGAGCTGTTGCACCGGAGCGCACCACCCCCTTCCATCTAGGTGACCCAGCATCGCCGCATGCATTCCCAAGCACACACAGCAACGCGGAGCAGCCTTTCCAATCCAACGAGCCAGAACAACGAAGGGCCCTTCGCAGCACTGGGGTCGTGGAAATGGCGAGTTACTGTAGGTTGAAGACCGCATCCCAGCCGAAGCGCCGAGCTATTCAACATTTTGGTCACGTGTTATCCAGATCGACAACAATAAATGACGCAGATTGTTCGACTTACAGTACAGTAGTCACTTATGGAAGTCCGGGTCATGTCGTTTGCGGCAGTCCATTTATAGGTGTGGACGGCCAGGAGAAATATTCGAATATATTTATTTGAATATAATATTCGAATTTCCGCCGCGCGAAGCGCGGCAGTGCCAGTCGCGTCTTGGACTCGTCGCGTCGACGTACATTGAGGCATCGAGTTTCACGCAACTTGAGAACATGAGAAAGACTGTCGAAAGGTTGCTCGAGGCGTAGAATGCGCCGCGCTTCGCGCGGCAATGTAATAAATGTTCTACAGCAGGATTTGTTCACGAATGCATCATACAGGGTACACTAGCTGTCCAGCAACTAAGAAGCTATAATGCTAGGAGATGGTCTGATATATTCTGAAGCCCGCTCACTCCCAAAGACCACTGATTTTTTTCGGGCCCCTTCGGGGCCAATTTCAATGCACGTACCATGTGTACTTAGTATGCTCAACTTTTCGTGCTACATTCTCGCTGAAGCATAGCCTGACCTCCAATTTTAAAGCAATCATAATATGCCATACAGTAATATACTCTCAAGCTTCTTTTATTGAAGTACCTGGGGCAGCTCGAGATACACCTTTTCGACGGCACCCGCACATCTTCTCGTACGAAGTCCTGCAATTAAATCGTGGGAACCCTTTTGGACTCCGCTAGGTCTTCGCCTCCGAAGGCAAACCTTCGTCTTGCCGTTTGTCGCTGAGATAGCTGCATATCACACGATATTGAGCAAATATAAAACTCTGTCTGTCCAGATAATTTTTGAGCTTAGCTGGACTGAAATGATTGACATTCGAGCGAGATATCATCGACTGTACAAGAGTCTCGCGAGGTGCCGCCGAGTTTCGAACTCCGTTAGGTTTCGAACTCAGCTAGGTCCTAGGTCGCCCACACCCACTATCGGACTGCCGTTTTTTTTCCCGGATCCGGACGGTCCGGTCCGGGTTTTCGGGAATTGCCGGCCATCCCCGGATGTCCGGGGAAAAAACCCGGACAGCCGCGTGACAAAACCCGGACGTCCGGGAAGAAACCCGTTTTTTTGGCAGTATGCCCATAGGTGTGCAAGCCAAAAGATATTCGAATATTTTTATTCGAATAAAATATTCGAATTTCTGCCGCGCAAAGCACGGCCTTCTGGTCGTCAGTTCGTTCAAGTGACTACCCCACAAGAAAAATACCAATAGATACATCTTTGGATCACCCAGCATGCACAAAATCGCTGGAGCGGCCGCGCTGCGCACGGCTCAGTAATGAATACTAGGTTCGATGGCAGGTGGAAATGTCCACCTGAGAATGGGGAGCTTGCTAAATTCGAATTTAAAAATACAATGTTTATTACAATATTTGACTTGAAGAATTTTTGATAAATACATCATTTGTAGCTAGTGTTCATAATCATAAAACTGTTCTCAGTACTCATTCATGTCAATACCATACCAGTCATTGTCTAAAGGAAGGTTATTTCTGCATAAAGTATCCTCAGTAAGAGCATCTAAGATAGCTGAACTTTGAGGTTTTTTGAAGTCGAGTATGATCAAATCTAGATCTAAATGCTAAACCTTTTAGAGTTCGAACACAAGAGATGGCAACAAATGAAAGACCAGAAGAAAAATCCTTATCTCCAAGATCAATGGCTGCCTTATCCAAAGTCAATCCTTGACTTTTGTGAATGGTGATAGCCCATGCTAATGTGAGAGGCATCTGGCTTCTAGAAAGAGTTCTACCACCTTTTTCCCACTTTGATGTTACAGAAATGATAGGAACACATCTAGGATGAATCCCAAGTATGTTATGATCAGGTCCTGTTAGAACATATATCAGTTATTTTATGTATTAATAAAACCATGAAGCAAACCTGAATATCCATCAAATTTTACCCATACTACTGCAGGTAGATGTGACTGGACATCAGATCCACTAGAGAACCAGATTTTCTCAATGACACCTTGTGATCCATTGATCAATCCTATAATAGAGTTAGTCTCTGATTGAAGTCGATCAAGAAAATAACACACCTTTTGATGTCCAGAGATTTCTAGTTAACATAACTTTAGCACCTTCAGCTAATAGTATCTCAGTAGGAAGACCTTCAGCATCATCTTTACTTCCATGTTTGGCCTCTCTTGAGTTATGCTTTGCTTTTCATCGTAAGATTGGCTTTCCTAAATTTAACAGACGAACTTTATTCAGATGAAGTACTGCTGCTTTTTTTGGCAGTATATATATAACATCATCAAATGATGACCTTTCTTCTGCAGATAATATATCTCAGAATCGTGATGAAAATAGAGTGTAGTCCTCATCTGTATTTGTGTAGGTTCTTAATCGAAGTAAGGCATCTCTAAAAGCAACCTGCTGTGGATCTGTTCCTGCTTGTCTAAAAATTGTTTGCAATGTAACAGATTGATTAAATGATTTATAGGGTTTTCGACCTTTTGTACTTAATGCTAAATGTCCAACATTTGCCTGATTTTTTGAAAACAATGTACTATTACCAATAGGAGGAAGCTGAGCAAAACCTCCAAACAACAAAGTGGGAAGACCACCCATTATATGATGGCTTTGAGCTGGAAATGCCTGACATAATCTTCTGTCTAACTTGCCAAACATAAAAGTTCCAACCATAGATTTTTCATCTATGATAAGTAATTTTGTATATTTCCATCTAGTTTGATGTCTGGCTAAAGCTGTCTGACCTAATTGCTCAAATGATGATCCATCTTGTGCAGGAATTGAAGCTTCAAAGTTTAAAGTCCATTCTTGAATACCAAATGCTGATACACCAGTTGGTACTAGACATACAACAGGATCTCTATTGTCCTGGATCTCATCATGGTACAATTCTCTCATAGCATTTGAAATCGGCCAGATTAGAAAAGACTTGCCTGTACCTGCTGTTCCATCAACATTGATTAAAAAAGGTTCTGGCTTTGGATCATCCTCATTTAATGTTTTAAGGTTTTTAAAGTAGGCCATGACTTTCAGAAATATAGCACATTGTTCACCCTTAAGATTATGCCAGTCAACTTCTGGTAGTTCTTGCATATAATCATTTGGAGATTCTTTAGTTTGTGCATTTAGCCATTCTATACTGTTTTTAATTAAATCCTGATTTGAAGGAGAGTTCTCAATCCAATCATATGCAAGATCTATATCACATGAACCCAAATGGTCAAGCTCAGCTTCAACCTGTTGATTTGGACATCGAGCAGCGTCACACATCCAATCAGCAATCACATTATCTGCATCTTCTTCTTCATTAACAACAGTTTCATCATCATCATCCTCTTCAATTTCTTCAATTTCTTCAGCAGCTGGAAGAGTATCATCATGTATATGATTATGATCAACACATAAGCTCTTATAAGCTGTACTCCAATCAGGAAAATTTGCCTTCAATGTAATTTCAGGATCTCCAGTAAATGGATGATTTAAAATTAGTTGTGCATAGCAGTATTTCTCATACATATCAGCATTGTCCTGATCAGGTTTAAATCAAGGCCATACATCTACAATAAAAGGTAAGACACCTCTTGATCCTCTTTTACTATATCTTTGCCCTTTTGTATTCCAGTATTGTGCAAAATCTAACAATGTTACATTTTCTATGACACCTTTACTCCACTTTTTGTAACGAGTCATAAGATCTAATTTTTCTATTGTATTTCTTTCAAAATCAATTACTTTATCAGTTTGATTAGATGCAACACATAATGAGCGATATTGATGAGAGCTACAAATCAGACTTTTAACTAGTAAAATATGACATGTCTCTTGACTAGATATATCTCACTCAGATACAAATATTGATAGCATTTTTTGATAAGCAATTCCACTTGGATCACTATCCTTTAGATGACTGATAGCTGATTGTAAAACATCATAATATGAAGCTGATGAAGTTTCTGCTTTACTTGCATACTTTGTAATATAAGCAATTACAGCCTCTTTATCAATAACAGGACAAAAGTCAATATTTGCTCTCCATCCTAGTATAAATGCAGCATTATATGGATTTAACAAATTATCATTTCTACATGTGTGAAATTCAACAAATTTATCTCCATCTTCTTTTGCATAAATGCTCTCATCTCTACATGTTTTTGGATATCCAAATCTGCAGAAATTTTCACCAGTGCCTTTTTTTGACGTTCACAATATCCTGGTGTGCATCTTGTATTGTCAAGACTGGGTTCTATCTTTGAACATGATTTAACATTTCAGCTAATTCTTTTTTAGTATCTTGTAAAGTTGCAAACTCTTGTGCACATGGATGAATAGCAGCAGGTGGACAATTAGGATCTGGATGCCATGATGATACATGTTGATCCCAGTAGTCAATAAACTGTTTTAAATAATCAAGATTCTTTGAATCCATAGTATCAATTGATGGTGCATCAGGTATCCATAAAAATCCATGAACATGGCTATTTCCTTGATGCTGCTACTCATATTGCCACCAATAATCTACAATTTTAAATTTGGACTGTAGAAACTCATGAAAAAAGATCTTTCATCTTTTTTGAAAGTAAAATTCTACTATAGCAGAGTTTTTATTTAAATCTGCCATTCGACATTTATATGATGTTGCATCTTCAACATCTAGTATATGATTAGGCATGTGAGAATGTAAATCAGATCGTTGAATATCAGCAGCTGACACTGTAAAGAATACTAAGGGTGATTTATATGATGGCGCTCTTATTTGAGCAATAAGATCATATCGACCTTTTGGCCAGTATGATCTAGATCCAGGCAGTGTTTCTCCAGCATGTGAAACACATTGAGCTAAATT
The DNA here is from genome assembly GCA_033439255.1 of Hericium rajendrae. NCBI lineage: Eukaryota > Fungi > Basidiomycota > Agaricomycetes > Russulales > Hericiaceae > Hericium > Hericium rajendrae. The sequence goes on from JAVRDV010000018.1 coordinate 19,278, forward strand.
TTGAGCCTGATTCTCATTTATAAGTTCTCTTATATCTTCAACTGATAGTTGAGCATCATTTTGATGATTTTTTAGATACCATCAAGCTGAACTCTTAGCTTTATGTCTTATGATTGTATTTAGTGCCCAATATCGAAATCTTGGATGTTGAGCAAATCGACCTCCTTCAAGTCGAATTAAATGTGCAGCCCAATCATCCATGTCAACTTTAATATCTCCATGCTCTCTAAAATCTCCCTCTCCTGTAAGAAATAGAGTAGGAAATGCATTGATAGCAATCCTTTCATCACCATGCTCATTAATTGGTGTACCACATATATGAGGCATAGTCAGAATGATTGAATCATTACTATTTGTTACAGCAGCATGCAACTGTTGAATGACTGTTGATCGTTCAGATGTATTTGGTACAAAACCTCTAGAGAATAGTGGTTCATTATCATCAACATTGACATCAGCTTCTGCATTTTCCTCAGGTGGTCCTTGTTCTTGTAAAGCATCATTCATCTCCTGCTGCTGCACATTTTGACATTGCTCATGCATCAAAGCATTTTCTGGTAATTGATTAAGACAATTATAATCAATGGTTATGCAATTATTTCTAAATGTTGAATAATTGTCTTTCAAATACTCAAGCCATTGTTGAACTGAATGTCTGCAGACTCGAAAGTCCTGAAATTTGTGCTCAGAGTTAGCATTAGTGCCAGTTCTTCACATAATAATAATATCACATTCAGCAGGCAATAATGGCAATTTGTTATGAAACATTGCATTATCACATGGAAAATTGCAAGTACAACTTTGATATTTGGTTTGTCCTCTATGTACTTGTCATAATTGAATCATTGAATGTATAGGAGAAATAAGCATTTTCTCCATTTGTGTCAATTCAGACAAATTATTTGGTGCACCTGGTCCTGAATACATCTTGTTGCTGTTCTGATATTTGGTAGAATTATTTTTTGCATGACATTTAACACAGTGACCATTTTGAACATTAAGGTCAAACCATCTTTCATGACAGTGCAGACATGTTTCCATTTCAATCTTCGTTAATTTTTCACAGCACTTTTGTAACAAGGCTTGATCTTGAGCAGATATAGCCAGATCTGAAGAAGGCTTATTTGCATCAAGCTGAGTAGCATTGTTAGAATTATCATGTATAACAGAAGCCTCAGGTGCAGCAGGTGGATCAATCTACTGATTAAGCTGAATTTCTGCTTATGCATTGAGAGTTCTCTGATTTTGATGAGCTTGAGCTGAACTCTCTCTTTCATGACATCTCTCATATTGTCTCATTTGTCCAGATACAGATATATGAACCCAATGGCCAGACTTTGTGCACCATAGTCTCTGAGGATCTGCAGGATGTGGCTGATGAGCATATGTATCTTGAATTCTATGATGAGCAGGTGGAGATGTTCAAGCACCACCTACATGACATGCAGAACTATAATTGTGAAGCTCATTATTATGACCAGATGATACAGTGATATTAGAAGATAGCATTATTGATATGCATTTTCTGAGCATCATTTAACTGTGGCTGACCCCCAGTAATAAAAACATCATCTGTAATATCTCTAATAGCATTGAGATTTTGTGTTTGAGCACCAGCAGCATTTAAACTCTGTATCTGAGCACCAGCAGCATTTAAATTCTGTGTCTGAGCACCAGCTACATTTGCATTATCAAAAAGTCTTATTGGTGCAATATCATCATCATCATCACTTGGGGGAAGAGGGCCGATGCTCTGCACGGCAATACGATTCCTTTTGAATTGTTCTAACTTTGTAGTGTTATTCTCACAGAATTAATAAGATAATAGAGAATTGAATATACTAGTATTATAATGCTGCAAAGATCTCCATCTTCAAAGTATATTGTTTTACACTTATCTCTTATTTTTAAACTTTGTTACCAGCAAGAGTTGAACTAATGACAAAATGATGGTCACGTGCAACAGCGAGCCTGGTCAGGCTTGCTGTTGCATGTGACTTCTCAAAAATTGTGTTTACATTTATGAAGTACATAAGTGTGGCCTTTGAAATTTTGAAAGTCTGTCAACTGTTGTATGTTGCCTAGATTGATTTTATTTTTGCCTTCTAGGGGGGTCTAAATCAGTAATTTGGCTATATCTCTGTCAATTCTCTAGCTATAAACATAAACTCAAGTGTTTCTGAGTAGTACTATCAATGGCCATATTAACACGATTTTTACTGATTTTTTACACTACTCAGTATGTGCCTATTCTCAGATGATTTGATGATTTGCCCCTAGACTTGAATGATTTTTTCGATTTTTTCCTGCTTATAAATTGCTTATGTAATCTGCAGCACGGGCAAAATGACGTACTCCCGTCCCCCTCATGATGTCATGGGACGGGAGTATGTCATTTTGCCCGTGCTGCGGATTATGTAAAACCTTGAAAATAGTTAAATAGGAGGTTTTGTGATAATTTGAGTGTACCTCCTTAAAGACTGGAGATATCACTGGTCCCTTGGTTGCGTCAGAAAGATCTCTATTATGCCTTTTCAACGACGCTAGGTACACTACAATTGGATGAGTCAATAAAAAGATATGGCCTCAACAAGTTTGCCCCTACCTCTAATACCAACCCTTCAGTAATTGCTACCGCGTTTTCTCAATACTTACCCGATCGTCTTGTACAATATACCGTTGGAAAGGTATGAATTAGATCTGTCCAACGGTATCTTTAGCGTGTAAATAGCGCCACTCGTTGCGCCGCTATGATGCAATCACTATGATCTTCTCCTCAAAGGTATCTTTTGAAGTGATTTGCTCATATCTCAGTCATTTCTGAACCTATTCTCATGGAAAAAAATGTTCTGAAGAGGTAAAATCTGCCTTTATCATGTTATCATACATCCCACTCACTTACATCAATAACAAGGTGCAGAATATCCTATTAAATATGTTTATCTGTTATTTCAACAAGTTTGCACTTTCTTATACTAAAATCTTTCAGTTCTAATAAGACTAGCATTGATTTACATATGCATATAGTTGAACACTAATTAAATTTGATTTAGTAGACTGATATCTCTAAGAAACATTTAAAATCACAAAAATGACAATTGTCAGAATCGAACCTACAACCTTACTTTAAGATGTGAGAAATTATTACTATAAAAGGCATTACATTGGCTGGGTGTCATCTTTTTTGAGTTGAAAAGTGGGTTAGAGTAAACGATTCTAAGGAATCGTAATAGACGACTTCAAGTTTCAAAAGGTATGTGTAGCTGACGCTTTGACACCATAGATTTTGATGTTGTGCACCAAGCACTGTACCGATTTGCATGTATGTACATGCATTCAAAAGCTACTGATTGCCGCTTTCTGAAACAACAGAAATGTTGCCGGTGCGTTCACTCGTTGTAAAGATATCCTCAAAACATGTTCTTGCTGACAGTTTCAGAGATTCTGTTGTAGTGCCTCGAGTTTTTCACCCATCAGGGTGCACAATAATTCATTCGAAAGCTCTTGATGAGCTCCTTTTAATGAGATAAAGATTTTTGTGGTATGTCCAATATTCGTCATGATATATCCAATTTTCGCTCAAAGGGATGATTTTTAAATCTTCTTGGATCAGGTTGTGTAGGGCACCATTCAAAAGCTATGCTCAACCGCATTCAGGAATGTCTGAAATGTCAGCAGTGCGTGTTCTCGTTGTGAAGATATGCCAAAACTGCTGTTTGACCCCCATTTTCAGAGATTTTGCCACTGGTGCACGAGTTCTGCACCTAACGTAGCGTATAAGGGCTTGTTTGGAAGTTACGAATAAGAACATTCAGATGAGCCAAAAAGATATGTGGTGCATGCAATATTCATAAAGTTATATCACTTTTTGTATCTACTAAATGTCACTTATAGCATTCTGGCCATAGCGCCTTTAATATCCAACAGATCATGGCATACAAGGCATCGTTCAAAAGCAACGATTTGTCTGGCTTGGTCAGTACTAGGTACATGTTAATCAGATGAAAACTGATGTTTGTAGCAGAGAAATGCAGAACTCTTCAGGGGACCCGGATACTCTCCCACGCTCCTTGCAGCTAAGGCGCACAACAAGGCAGAACACAGATGGCCATATCTGGCAATCTGATTTCTGCCAGTATTGGACAAGTGTAAGTCAGTGTAGAGTTCATATCTATAAACACTGAAGGAAATTTTGTAAGTAATATAACTTGCAATGTTTTCATTTTTCGTGCAGGAGCCAGAAACCCTGCCTTTGGTGTTGTTTGGCCTCAGGATTTGCCAGCAGCGCATCGTCTTTGCCACTCTTTCTAAGTCTCTTCTCTCTCACTCTTTCACTCTCTCACTTCTCTCTCTCTTGTTTTATTGTAAGTCTGTTATTCTTTTGTTCTCATCTCTTTTCAGGTTAGAAGGGTGTAAGAGAAGGCTACAAGAGTGATACTGGTACATTGTATGTATGTTTGTTTTTATTTTATTGGTTGTTTCAGCACTGACATGCTTGCTCATCTGCCCTCTACCTGCCTGCTCGTCCATACAACCATCCACATGCATGCCTGCCTGCTCACTTGCCTGATGGCTTGCTCACAATCTGCTTGCCTGCCTGCTCATCTGCACACCTGCCTGCTCACCTATGTACCTTTCCACTTGTTCACATGCTCATCTGCTCACCTGCTTGTTTGCATGCTCGTCCACTCACCTGCTCACTCACATGCCCACCTGCTCACTCGCATGTCTGTCTGACCTATGTATGTACTACAGTAGAGGGGGCTGGTGTTTATATATCTGTGAGATGACAGCACAAGTGACCTAATGTAGTATGGAGTAGTGATTAGCTAGCTCATGTTATGTAGTTATTCTTAAATAAAGTTTTTGAATGTTCTGATATATTGCAATTGAGTAAAATATAAGGATATCAACAGTTGTTTATACATTGAATTGTATAACTACTGTAAAGAGATTCATTGCTACAGTAGAGACATATTCACTACAGCTCACTACAGCTCACTATTGGAGTCACAGTAGTAGAGGAGGGTCCTACGAGTACTACAGGAGCTATGGGAGCTACAGGTCACTATGGTAGGATTCTGATCACTACTGTAGCTCATGGTAGCCCACTGTAGCTCTTCCTATTTTTTCAGATGTTGGAGCAGCACCTGATAGTGTTCCAGAACCTAAAGCTAAAAATGACTGGTCTCCATTTCAAGATCGAGTTGAATTTCAGACTGCAGATTTATTATTTCAATGAGTACAGATATCAGAAAAAAATCATGATGATCTTATGGATCTTTGAGCTGTAAATCATAATGGGGCATCACCTTTTGCAAATGTGCAGAACTTGCATGATGTTATTGATTCTATTAAATTGGGTGATGCTCCTTGGCTACATTTTTTTGTAAAATATAATGGAGTAAAGCCAAAGAAAAAGAAAAAGGTTTCAAAGTGGATGAATGAAATGTATCATATTTGGTATTGTGATCCACGTGTTGTGATACAAAATCAACTAGCAAATCCTGATTTCAAGGAAAAAATTGATTATGCTTCAAAATGCTATTTTAAAAATGAAAAAAGAAAATGGACTGACTTTATGTCAGGAAATTGAGCATAGCATCATGCTGATGAGATTGCTAAAAATTCAAACACTCATGGTGCAATGTTTGTACCTCTTATTTTGGGTAGTGATAAAACTATAGTTTCAGTAGGAACAGGATATACTGAATACTATCCTCTATATGCATCAATTGGAAATATACACAATAGTGTTCAATGTGCTCATCATAATGCTCCAACTGTGATGGGTTTTTTGTCTATAGCAAAGGCTAATTGCAAAAGTAAAAAATCTGTTGCTTTTTGTAGATTTAAGCAACATCTTTTACATAAGTCTTTGAAGGCAATCTTACAGCCTTTGCTTTCAGGCATGACCACACCAGAGGTAGTTCGATGTCCTGAGCATTAGGAAAAACTGGAGTTTTGCTAAATCAGATGATGTGCCTATAGAAGCACTGATGGTAACTACCGATGTTCTCTGGCAAATACTGTAGCTCATCTTGTTCTATGGTAGCCTTCTATAGCTTCCTGTAGTTATACTATGTTTTCAATTCATTATATTCCTTGAATGTTTCTGAAAAATAAAGCTGTACTTGTGTTTATCATATAGTTTGACTTCTTTGATGACTCATGTACTGTCACCACAAGTGACATGTCACATACACATATAGCACGCCCCTTGCAGCTCCCCACTCTGCATTTATGTCCTAGGGCAAGCAAAGCACAAGTCAAGAAAAAATGTGAGTGTATTCAAATTATCTTGATTAACATCTTCTAGGAAGTTTAACAGCACATCAGCAATTTTGGTTATGAAAAGGTATGTGTGATTGACGTTCTAACTAACTATCTTATATCCTAGATTTCGATGTTGTGCACCAAGAAGTGCACCGATTTGCATGTATATACATGCGTTCGAAAGGTATGGATCACCACTTTCTGGAACACTAAACATGTCTGCGGTGTGTTTCCTCGTTGTAATGATATTCCAGAAACATGTTTTTGCTGACAGTTTTAGAGATTTCATTCTAGTGGCTCCAGTTTTGCAGCTACCAGGTCGCATGATGGCTCTTTGAAAGCTCTTGATGAGCTCTTTCCAACGCGCCAAAAACATCTGCAGTATGTCCATTCTTCGCTATGATACAGCCCATTCTTGTTTAGAAGGGCAATTTTTAGAAGTTCTCAGATCGGGTTATGCATGACACCGTTCGAAAGCTACGATCAACCGCCTTCCAGAACAGTTGAAACGTTAGTGGCGTGTTCTCTCGTTGTTGAGATAGGCCTGAAACAATATTTGACCTCCATTTTCAGAGATTTTGCCCCTATGGGATGAGTTCTGCCCTTATCATGGGGCATGAGGGCTTATCCAAAAGCTATTGATTAGGGCTTTTAGATGGTCCAATCAGTTTTGTAGTGCATGCAGTATTCAAGGCACTATGCCACTTTTTGTATCTACTAAAGGTCACCCATCGTATCACATCGTATAGGGCACCATTCGAAAGAGACGAATCACACGGTTCAAACGGTACTAGGTACGTGCTAATCGGATATGAATTGATCTTTGTAGAAGAGAAAGGGAGATCTGTCAGGGGGACCCAGACACTCTCCCATGCCCCTTTCAGCTGCGACACATGCAACTAAGGAAGACAGATTGCCAAATATAGCAATCTTATTATGTATTCTGCAAGGGGGCAGAAACCAGATTGCCAAATATGGCAATCTGATTTCTGCCTTTGGTGTTGTTTGGCCTCAGGACTTGCCAGCAATGCACGTCATCTTTACCACTGTTCCTCACTCTCTCCTCACTCTCTCTCCTCACCTCTTTTTTTCTTCTCTTTCTTTTTCTCTTATATTATTGTAAGTCTTTTTTTCTTGGCTTCTCATTTCTTTTCAAGCCAGTTGGGTGCAAGAGGTGGCAACAAGAACGTAAAAGGTAAGTTAATTTGTTTGTATCTTAGAAGCTTCAGTACTGATGTGTACATCTACCTGCCCATCCACATGCTTGCTCACCCACCTATCTACTCACTTGTCCATCTGCCCACCTGCTTGCCCACCCACCTGCTCACTTGCTCACCTGCTCACCCACTTGCCTGCTCACTCACACTTGATTGCCCACTCACCCGCTTGTCTGCTCACCTGCTTACCTGCTTGCCTGCTCACTCACATGCTTGCCTGCCCACATGCTCACCTGCACATCTACATGCCTGCATCCTGCACCCTTGCATGCTCCCCTTATATATATAGATGGGTTGTAATAGTATAGATAAGAGTACTTAGTTTTTTTATAGTTAATACAACAATGAGAATATTGAATGATCTGATTTATTAAAATTGTGTGAAATAAACTGCTAACATTAGTAGTCTATGCTTAAGTTTGTAGAACTACTATAACATGTTTGGTTACTACAGTAGAAAGATCCTCACTACAGGTCACTACAGAAGCCACTATAGAAGGGGGGGTTTCTACAAGTACTACAAGTACTATAGGATCTACAGGTAGCTACTGTAGACTACAGATTGCTACTGTAGCCAATGGTAGCAACTTCAGTTTTTCCATCAGGCTGATGAACATTTACATCATGCAATTTATGGTCTTGGTCCTTGTATTGCAGATTATCCTGAGCAATGTGCTCTTTCTTGTGTTGTTCAGAATTGGTATTTTGAATATAAAAATAAACCAGGATGCTTAGATCATGATCCTGGTGAAGGACAAAGAAGCCATGAAGATACTTGTAAATTGATGGAGTCTAAAACAGATCACAAATTATGGTCAAACTATGGTATAGTATGGCAGGCATAATGGTGAATTTTTTTTTAATTGCTTATTTGATAGCAAAGTCTGATTTTTTTGATAGCCATTTACATTTTTCTTTTCTTATGCAGATATTCATGAGCTTATACTCCAGATCTTCAAGTTTTGCATCAGATTATCAAAGGCACCTTTCATGATCATCTTGTGACTTGGGTTGAAGAGTACCTTATCATAACTCATGGTGAAGCTAAAGGCTTAGAACTTCTTGTAGAGATTAATCATTGAATTGCAGTTGTACCTTCTTTTTCAGAACTTCATCATTTTTATAATGGACGTTGCTTTGTCCAATGGACTGGAGATGATTCTAAAGCATTGATGAAAGTGTTTTTGCCTGCCACTGATGGGCTTGTACCACAAAAGATGGTTAGATGCATTCGTGTCTTTTTGGACTTTTGTTACATTGCACGAAAATCAACAATTGATGATGATGACTTAGATGCCATGGAATCAGCCTTAGAGATCTATTGGACAGAGCGTGAGATATTTGTAAAGACCAATGTTTGTCCTAATGGAATATCTTTGCCTAGGCAGCATTCTTTGAAGCATTATTGACAATGGATTGAGGACTTTGCAGTTCCAAATGGTATTTGTACTTCTATCACAGAGTTCAAACATATCAAAGCTGTTAAAGAGCCATGGCATCGTTCAAATCGATATGAAGCACTTGAACAGATGTTGATAACAAATCAGCAACTTGATAAACTTGCAGCATGTTATGATGATTTTGTAAATCGTGAAATGCTAAAGAAATCTTTAACTTCAAGTATGATAGAAGAAGATTCATCTGAAGCTGAGATAGAATCTGCTACTAGTAATGATAATGATGATAGTGATGATATAAATGATAATAATACATTTGTGTTTAAAGATGGTAGTACTGAAGGCTCAAATATTATGGCAAATGTTGTGCTTGGCTCATACAAGCCTAGAGGTTATCCTAAAAAAATTTATGATCTTGCTGTAGCTATTCAACAACCTCATTTGCCTGATTTAATAAGGCGATTCTTATATGATCAACTCTATGCTACTGTTAAAACAAATTCATCTAATGTTGATATATCCAAGTGTCCAAAGTCACCACAAAAATTTGATGTTACTCATTCTGCTATTGCTACATACTATTCACCAAGTGATCCATCTGGAAGCATAGGATTTCATCGACATTACATTTGCTCTACAGAACCATGGCGAAAACAAGAACCTCGTCATGATTGTGTCTTTGTTTTAGCTGATCATAATTTGCCTGGAATGCATCAGAAAAATCAGTTTTCTACATAGCTTCCAGCCAATGATATGGCTCCTATGATAGTTCTATGCACTCTATGTATTTTGGCAGCACAGCTTTATACAGTAGCTCTATAAGACCTATCATAGGTTCTATAGCTGTTGGTGGTGGGTATATAGAGCTATGTAGTTTTGAGTGACAGCTATGCTAGCTATATAACATTATAGGGTTGCTATCAATGCTATGATTCCTATCATACCATACCTAGAACCCCAAAATATACTAAGGCAAGAGCACCTTAAGCCAATTGTCTAGGTTGAAAATATATTTAAATTATGGGCTCAGGAGTAATAAACAACAGCTAATTCTACTATATTAAAAGTAAATAAGTAATTAGGGCCAATGCGGGCATGCATCCACGGCGCGGGAGGCCGTCGCGGGCCCGGGGCCCGTACACGAGAGTGCGCGCACTGGCCGATGCGCGTGACACGAGGCGCACACGCACGAGGCGCGGCAGGCCTGCGCGCGCGAGACGGGAGGGCCGTGCGCGAGGCACAACGGGGCGTGCACGAGGCGCTGGGTGGCAGCGGGCCCATGCGCGATGCGGCAGACGTGCGCGCAGGAGGTGCGGGGCCCGTACGCCAGGCGGCGGGCCTGTACGCGAGGCGCGGGGCCCGTGCGCGAGATCTTGGGCCACCGCGGGCTCGTGTGCGATGCGTCATGCCTGCGTGCGGGAGACGCAAGGCGCGCAGGGCGCGTGGGCGAAGCGTCGAGGGCGGCGGGCCCGTGCGCGAAGCACTGGATTGCCACGGGCTCGTGCGTGAGGCGGCAGCCTGCACGCGAGGCGCAGGGTCTGTGCGCGAGACGCCGAGGGCGTGCGTGAGGCATCGAGGGCGTGCGTGAGGCGTCGAGGGTGGCAGGTCCGTGCGCAAAGCGTCGGGCGGCCACGGGCCCGTGCGCGAGGCACTAGACTGCCGCAGGTTCGTGCGTGACGCGGTAACCTGCACGCAGAAAGCGCGAGGCGCGTGGAGGGGCGTGGGCGAGGGTCGAGGGCGGCGGGGCCGTGCACGAGGCGCAGGGCCGGGCACGAAACGTCGGGCTACCGCGAGCCCGTGCGCAACGCGGCAGGCGTGCACGCGAGGCGCGATGGCGTAGACGTCGCGAGGACGGACAGGGCCCTGTGCGACGTGCGTGCGCTGGCGTGCCCGTCCCGGGTCGCGGACGACCGTGCGCACTCCGCTGATCGTGGTCGTTGGAGGCGACGCGCTGGGCGCTAGCGACGTGGCAGCGACGCGACGTGGCGGCGAGGCGGCGTGGCGGCGAGGTCGGCGGAGGACAGGGTGTTGCGGGATAGGCGGCAGTCGGAGGCGAGAGGGGATGAGGGCGCGGGAGGACGAAAGAAGTCGAGAGTATCGCTCGTCGAATGAGCGATACTCTCTAGATTAGTACGAATAGATGAATTGAGACTTTTTTTACTTACCTTTGAGGCCCTCGGCATCTGACTATCCTCCTCCGGTGTTCGATCCGATGGGAGCGAGAAGAGGGATGGCGAACGGGCGAGACAGGGGAGTGAGGGTGGTAGGGACAAGACTGACTTCGACGCGCGTTCGGTGCTTACAGCCACCGAACGAGCGAAGCTACGTTGTTCGAGCTTTAACAAACCAAGTAAAATCGTAACAATTCAGAGAAAAAAAATACTATGATAGATCATACAGTAAACCAGAATTAATGAGGATTCTATGTATCTACTGCACCGTGAATTGCTGAGCAGCAGCATCAACATAATAAAGTCTAGCGCCCAGTCTCTGACGCGACGCTCGGCAAGCGCCCGGCAACCACAAATCCCGGCTCCGCCCGGGATTCGTATATAAGGCTCGCGCGACGGGCAGTCCATCAGTGGGTGTGGGCGACCTAGGACCTAGCTGAGTTCGAAACCTAACGGAGTTCGAAACTCGGCGGCACCTCGCGAGACTCTTGTACAGTCGATGATATCTCGCTCAAATGTCATTCATTTCAGTCAAAATAAGCTCGAAAATTCTCTGAACAGGAAATGTTATATAGCACGGCCCTCCGGGCATCACCTGGTCCCGTCGCCGATCGAGCCAACTATTGCTGCTCGAGCCAAAGGAAGCAGAAGCAGATTTTATATTCTGGGGAGAAGTACTTATATCATAAATAGGGGTATTCGAGTACAATACCCTCGAGCTCTCACAGTGACCCGATCACGTTCGCGCACTGGACTAGCCAACCGTGGTCTGTTTTTTTGCATTACAAGATCGGGATCATGTCCCCGCTTGACAGACATTATTGATGCAATTCCGAAGCTATGTAGGTCCACGAGAGGTGCAAATGGCTTGCAACTGCGACCGCACAATCGTGGGTGCTCGTTTGAACCGTGCAACCTTATTTCCTTTTCGAGCGTAAAACGGTTGTGCCTTTTATGGTAGTAACTTTCGAGAGAAGACCTGTTCCCTGACGGGACCAGGAACATGCGCTTAATTACATGTGATACGCAGCTATTCAGCGACAAACGACAAGATGAAAGTTTGTCTTCGGAGGCGAAGACCTAGCGGAGTCCAAAAGGGTTCCCACGATTTAATTGCAAGACTTCGTACGAGAAGATGTGCGGGTGCCGTCGAAAAGGTGCATCTCGAGCCGCCCCAGGTAATTCAATAAATGAAGCTTGAGAGTATATTACTGTATGGCATATTATGATTGCTTTAAAATTGGAGATCAGGCTATGCTTCAGTGAGAATGTAGCATGAAAAGTTGAGCATACTAAGTACACATGGTACCTGCATTGAAATTGGCCCCGAAGGGGCCCGAAAAAATCAGTGGTCTTTGGGAGTGAGCGGGCTTCAGAATATGTCAGATCATCTCCTAGCATTATAGCTTCTTAGTTGCTGGACAGCTAGTGTACTCTGTATGATGCATTCGTGAACAAATCCTGCTGCAGAACATTAATTACATTGCCGCGCGAAGCGCAGCACATTCTACACCTCGAGCAACTTTTCGACAGTCTTTTTCATGTTCTCAAGTTGTGTGAAACTCGATGCGTCAATGTACGTCGACGCGACGAGTCCAAGATGCGACTGGCACTGCCGCGCTTCGCGCGGCGGAAATTCAAATATTATATTCGAATAAATATATTCGAATATTTCTCCTGGCCGTCCACACCTATAAATGGACTGCCGCGCGACGCGCGTTGCCTCTTGCTCTTTAACTCCCACTGTCTCTTGCCACGTCGACGCCTTCGTCGACGTGCTTTGCTTGCTCGTCATCATTCTTTACTTTGCTCGTTGTCTTTAAGGTAACCTTTCATTGTTTTTTCTTATTGCTCATACTAATACTAATATCTTTTAAGTTGTCTTTCAGATTTCGCTTTTTGTTACTTTGGTAAGTTTTCATGTGTTATCTTTATCTTTCAAGACTAATGTTTTTTTTTACCTTTGATTACTTATCTTATCTTATCTTATCTTGTACTACTTATCTTATCTTGTACTACTTATCTTATCTTATCTTATTTCTTACTTTCTTACTTTCTTACTTATGTTTTTGCTTTTTAATTAGTAGTAGTTTTTATGATATCAATATACTCTTAATGCATTGAAATAGTTTATACTTGTGTGATCATATGTTACTAATTCTGATATGACTGTAAAAAATATTCATAGTTTCAACAGATTTTATTGCTTTAATATGATATTGAATATAGAATATGTAAGACACATATTAAATGTAAGATATATGAGACACATACTGAATGTAGAATATATAAGACACATAAGCCTTATAGCTTTAATAGACACTTATAGCTTTAATAGACACTTATAGCTTTCATAGCTAGCTAGACTATCATAGCTACATAGTTAGCTATTATAGCTATCATAGCACTTCATAGCATCACCCTTTAGCTTCATAGCACTACATAGCATTCCCCTTTAGCTATGCTGGCTATAGAGAAAAGGGCAGTGCTATGGAACTATGAAATCTATATAGACTTTATAGAGCTATGTACCACTTACACATTTATCTGATGTGAAAGGCTTATATGTTGGACAAGTTCTGCTCTTCTTTTCATTCAAAGCTGGCCAAACAATCTGGCCTTGTGCAATTGGTTCACAACTGTAAGAGATAAGCCTGATGAAGATACTGGCATGTGGATTGTTATGATTCTTTAGAATCATTTACTCTATACTGGCTTTTCTTATTGAAAACGACACCAAAATGATGACCATCCCCATTTGGCAGTTGGCTTATATAATCACAAGTCAACAATCTGATGAGTTTGCAGGTTCAATTTCAGTTCAACCTTGAATTCTTTTATTTCATTTTACAATCAACATATCTCACTGTCACTGTTCATAATCATCATACATAACATTTATATCTCATTATGATTCCTTGAAATCATTTACTCTAACTAATTTCTCATATAAAGTGACATTATAAGTTTGATTCTGCCAATTGCCATTCTTATAATTTTGGATATTTCTTAGAGATATTCAGTCTTTTAAATCTAATTGAATCATTGTTAAACTATATGCATATGTAAGTCAATGCTAGTCATATTAGGACTAGAAGTTCTCAGTATGAAAAAGTGCAAACTTGTTACAAGATAATGGATAAATGTATTTCATAGTAAAGTTTACATCTTTTTCTTGACATAAGTTATTATAGTGTGTGATGATATAATAGAAGTAAATTTTACCTCCTCAGAATTTTTTTTCTTCATGAGAATAGGTCCAGAAATGACTGAGATATAAGAAATCACTTCAAAGATACCTTTGAGGAGGAGACCATAGTGATTGCATCGTAGTGGAGCAACGAGTGGTGCTAGTCACACGATAAAAATACTACTGGAAAGTTCTGATCTCTACCTTTTGAACAGCATATTATACAAAAAGATCGGATATGTATTGAGAAAATGCGGTGGCAATTACTGAAGGGTTGGTGTTAGAGGTAGGGGCAAATTTGTTGAGGCCATATCTTTTTATTGACTCATCCAATTGTAATGTACCTAGTGTCGTTGGAAAGCTATAATCAAGGCCTTTCTGATGCAATCAAGGGAATGATAATCTCTCCAGTACATAAGGAGATATATGCAAAAATTAGTAAATTATAACCATCAAACAATGATAATGAAGAAAACCTATGGACACAACTTTCAAAGCTAATACTGACAGATATATCTGTTCATACCTGTCTTGACAGATGTATCTGTAATTTATGCCTTTATTGTTCATCACATATAATTCACTAACTTGATATTTATGGATAAAGCTGTAATTACGAGTGTATCCATCCAGATTATGACCCACGGAAATGTTGCTAAGTCGAAGTTTTCGTGAAATGGTGACTCATTATACATAGATTTATGTCTACTTCAACAGCACATTGGCTCAGTGGTTAGTTGTGTCTACGTTCATGATGAACCGGTGAATTGTCCTAAGTTTGATTCTCGATCTTTACATTGTTTTGCTAGACTACACGGCTCAGGACCTTTCATTACGAGTTGATCTGTACCATAATGTGGCTAATCCTAAAGGTGACAGATTAATTCTGTCAGGCCTTACTTCAGCGGCAGATTAATTCTGTCTAACTGAATATCTATGTTATCCTAATGTCCCTAGATTGTCCATTTCATCTGTACTGTACTGTACCTCCAATACAGGTCACTGCGCTGCTAGTCACTCTCTGCTCTCTCACTCCCATCATTGCTGATGACTTGGGTGGTTCTCTGCTGTCTACGACCAAGTCTTGACATGTTGTCACTGTTTTTAGACTGTTTTTAGACACACAGATCTGATATATGTTTGAAAACAGTCTAAAAACAGTAATATCAGACATAAAACAGTAACATCAGACTCAAAACAGTGAAGTCAGGAAACTGAGGAGTTTCCTGATGCAAGAGGTCAGAAACCTGAGGCTTGGATCCTCAAAGGGAAAGTAGCATGCTGCTACTGGTAAAGCAGCTTCATCCAAATGGCAGCTGATAGCGCAGGACAGCACCGATGGCATGGTTGAGGACAATCAGGCAGAAATGAGTCTACATGACTTTCAAAAAGCTATATAATTGGGGGTGGGAGGGGGGGGTGGGTCTATCCCTATGAAAACTGTCCAAGAAAAAAAAAAAGGTGTGGGGATGGGGGATTAGTAGTGATCTCCGAGATTTCAGAAAAGGGGGTGTCATGTCTGGAAATAAAGTTCTTGGAGACTCTTGGATTTACATGTGTAACATTGCAGAACAATATGGATGAAGTCTATCGTGCGATATCAACAAGACAGCTACCTACTCGTGAAGGCTGGCCTCTATCTCGGTCCTCAGCTTCTTCGAACCATGATGGGTGGGTGATGGCAATGGGTCCACAACAGCAGACCCATCATAAGCAGTCCTGCTTGTGATAACTTTGATTGGTGATGCATCCCATGGATGAATGTCTTTTACAATTGATGCATTCTGTTCCATACTCTCCTTCCGTCGTGTCAGTTCCTTCTCCATCGCATCGCCTGCCGATTCCTCAGCCGGTGTTAGAGATCCCTTTGAGATCTTTCCGATCTCGTCATCAAGCATGGTAAGGATCTCTTGATGAATAGTCCCCTGTACAAAGTCGTCGTATGCGAAAAAGCCAAGGCGAAGGATCTTCCACCACCTGGACAACAGGGGCTTTAGCCTTTCAAAATACGGATGAAAGTGGCCCATGATAAGGGTGTCGAAATCATCAGGTGATTCGAACAGTTTGCGCTTGTTCGTAGTGAGCGTAACGTCATCGTCCGAGTCAAAAAGGCAGTAGACGATGACATGCAGGGCCTGTGCCTGTAAATCTGTAGGGTCTTTCGTGCTTAGTTCATCTCGCCTGGTGCCTCCAGGTCCTTTCCTGGTGAGGCAAAGATAAACGAGAACCCAAAAGAAGGATTCCAGGTCGTGGATAGCACTGTGAAATGCTTGAGTACCGATGCAATCCGTCCTTCTGGGTGTTTGAGTGCCACTGTACATATGCCTTGATAATACTTCATAGCTCATGAAGGCCTTGGTACCCTGAAGACATCATTAATGTGCGTCAAGGATCGGTTGAATGTAGAAAATTTACAGTCCGTCTACCGACACCAGCCTGACGGTCAGCCCAAAACGGTGGTGGGGTCTGTGCAAAATCACATTGTTAACAGATGGGGTCATGAGGTTCAACATCGCAAATGCTCACCTCGGCATTTGGCTCATAAAGATGCAAGTCATCCTTTGTGATCTATGGAATGCAAAATGAGATGTTGACGAGCTGTTTGCTCAGCAATTTGCGCACCAGGCCCTCGTGTGTCTTGGGGAAAATCTCTAGAACCTTTTCGACATACGTGACTGCATGTCCCAGTTTCAAGTTGAAGCGACGAAGGATAAGCACAGCCAAAGAGGAGTCAAGCTGGGCAATGCCGAAAGCCGGAAGAATGTCCGTGAATGTACTAATTTGTTTATCAGGGACATCCAAGGATGAGTATTGGATTCTCTTCTCCGTCTGCTTGGCGTAGTCAAGATCGATGAGACAGCCAAAATAGGCGGGATCACTACAGTTGTGCTGGTAACATATCAGGATATTGCCTGTGCTGATGTCGCGATGGACGACTCCGTGAAAATACAAGTCACGATGTCCTATGTAATTATATGCAGACGATGAGTCACAACCACCTAGGTCTAGAGCAGCACACTTACCCTCAATAGCATCCCGAATGACGGTTATAAGCTCCAAAAGGTCCTTGAAGAACTTGATAGGCCAACCGTGGGTTCGCATGAGAGTACGGGTCAGGACGCGCATGATGCAAGGTTGCGGGGTAGAGGCATGACGACTATCTGTAGCTATAATGGGAACGGCTTGCTCTTCCGATCTTGTCTCGTCGATCTCCGAAGCCTTCCTCTTGTTACCAACTTCATTGGCGAATATGCTGTCTGCAAATGGTTGAAGCTGTAATCCCCGACGAGGAGATGAGGTTTCATCTTTCACATCTCTCTCACCATCCTTGACCCCCATATCCACGGAACGAACAATATCACAAACATGTGGTGTTGAGGATGTCAACACGGCGTGGAAGTCTGCTTCCTTGGGTGACCTCTTCATGCGCCAGGCTTGTTTAAGTACGTATTGCTGTAGTTACACAAGTCAAATCAGGAGTCTATGTGAGCACAGATAGACTCGCCTCTGATGATGCCTCGGATTGTCCAATCTCCACGACTGCCCAGACAAGCGTTGCCCGACCCGACATTACAGCAGCCCTTACAGTGCTCAGAGCCCGCACGGTAACGTACCACTTTCCAGTGGTCGAATCATCGTTGTCTGGGACCAGGATGGCCCATTTGGTGCGATAGATGGTGGAATCAAAGTCGCTGAGCTTTATATCGCGGTCGGTAGAGAAGTGACACGTTTGTGTTTTCGAACGATAGATCATCATGCTTCTATCCCATCCGAGTTTTGATGGATGTAAACACGAGAACGCCATGATGACGCGCACAAACTTCCTCGCGTCCTAGACAAGCAGTACAGTCAGAACCAACTTCTGGACATAAAATGTTCAGATATACGCACCTTGTATATGTCAATGGGTGTGGCTGTTCCAAGAAGACCAGACCGGTCGCAGAACCAGACAGAGAGCTTGGATTTGCAGACTAGGAGGCCAAGAACGAAGCGTCTGTCGAGCTGTTCTCGCAAGACCTGTCGTAGGTACCTGCATAACTGATTGATGCCAGTCTTCCTATTCTCAAAATCATCATTGGGCTTCATTTCAACAGGCGCGAGGACGCGGAGCCACCAAACCGAGCACTTCTCCTCAAGTTCCTTGGTCTGAGAATATTTAGCAGAACCATTTAAAAATAATGGTATGGCGTACCAGTTTATCCTTTTCCTCCTTCTTGCATGCGGCTATCTTATCCATGAGGATTTTGGTCTGCTTGTTCAAGTCGGGTAAGGACTGAACGCTGTCGTTACCCAGCACGATTGCTGCATCTGGGCGAATAGCCGGGGCGAATTTATCGCGGGACTTGGGCGTCTCATCTGGGCGAGCTAACCAGTATGCATGGTCGACTCCGAGCTTGATGCTGAGGGCTTTGCACGCTTTTACTACGGCGTTGGCTGCATTTACGAATGGCTGATAGAGATCCTTCTCCTTCGTCATGTTTGGGGGAATAGAGTTCCAATCAGGTGACTCTGTCTGAAGGTACTGCAGAACTGAGTCCACGCTGGGGGAATCGATAGGTAGGACGCTGGTGAGGAAGGGGTCGGTGTCGGCGACGTAGGCACTGTTACTCAGCTCTTCTTGCACCATTTTTTCCACGTCCTCGACCAGGACTTTCTGCTGCGTAGCCTGCTGCGTAAAGGAGGGTTTGGTCTCCGTGTCGGCTCGTAGTCTGGAGCTGTATGAGTCCGTATACTGAGAACGTGCGCACATCGTGGCAGAGAGGGCAAACGCACATAGATAGGCTCAAGCCCTAGAGCAGACAAGTTATATCAGGCCTTGAATCCGATAAGGAGGTTCTATTCCTATCCTCCTGGAGCCACACGACACCTTTATCATGCTATGTTTGGAACGCGCTGGGAAATTGTGTGAATCAGCTAAACATAGCATAGTGTAGCACGACGTCAAGGCAGCTGCATCTGAAATCTGATTTCCAAACTTAGAGATCTAATTTTCAGTGGCTCGGTTCTGGCTCGGTTCTGGCTCGGTGTCTGATTGATTGATTGATTGATTGATTCGAGCTACCTAGGGAGGCGGGGCACGTGGCCCTCACCAGGTGGGCTGCTGCATGTGAGGTGCGGGCGTACGAAGCGAAGGAAGGGCAGCGTTTAGTTGGATACCAGTGAGCAAATGTCATGGATTATACTTGCCCTGACGAGTGCCCAGCGTTCAGCGTCACGACAACGACAACAAATGCGCACATGACTACGCTCAGTGCCGCTCGCCCGTTCTCTCTGCTCTCTGCTCTCGCGCCAGTGTCCGGATGCGCGTATGGACGTGCTGAGCGGTGCCAGCTAGCCGCCCTGCTGCAGTGGCTCGCGCCGCGTAGACCTGGCACGCGCGAGCACGAAAGAGCGGGCGCCGCCGTGCTCGCCACGCAACGCACGGTGCGGCGGAGCAATGAGAGGCTGCGAGAGGCGCGCACCGGTTCCACCTCTCGCTCTTGCTTTCGCGTGCTCGCTATGTCGCGCCCTGCGCTCTGATCTGGCGCTCGCATGCTCAGCCTCTTCGCACTCTTGCGCGCGCATCTCCCGCAATGCGCGAGCCTCGTCATCATGGCATGGCGTGTTGTGCGGGTGAATAATTCAAGTAGCATTAGATACCTCTCGTGTAGTGTATATAACATGAGTGATAGATAGAATCATTTACTTTATTAATGCATGACACTGCACCCCAAAGAGCCTCCACAAGGGCCTCCAAGACTCGCAATGCGTAAACGATTAGCCTCGCGTCATCACGTGCTATATTCTTATCTCCGAAACCACGCAAGTGGATGACTTTCCCCAGGATAAATCAATGTAATGGAGGCCTCTTTTCTGCTTGACAGCGCTCCCGTAAGGCCTCGTCAACCAATCGCGTTGCCCCGATGGGCCGTATTTTGGCGTTGATCTGCGCCGAAACATATCATAACCATAAATCAATTGCTGGGGAAAGTCACCCAGTGCATGTAATTGTGAATTACGGCCGACCTGCGATGCACTCGAAAATGGAAGGTGTCTTCCCGATTTCGGATGAGCTCTCTCTCGCGGCCTTATGTAAGCATTTTGTGGATTAGCGGCAGATGCAGTCATTCATGCATGGATGCCAGGCTGCTGTGATAAATTCCGTGTGATCCACAATACACAGGTCATCGAGATGCAGCACGGCGAATCAGGTAAATGATATAATTCCTCACCTTAAGAGGTGCATTCGTCTACATCAGGGACTTAGCCCGCTTGACGCTCCGCATAGCTTCACACTTACACCTTTTCATCTGCGTTTGCTCACAGGTATTCTTGACAATCGCGACTTCGCTCGATATGCCATCTACTCGCTCGACTCGCTCTACGGGTCCCACCAACACACTTCGTGGCTCTCCATACCAGAGAGCGAGAACATGCGATCCGGATCGTTCTTACCTAGCCGCTTCGCGAGGAGTATTCAAGGAGATACCTTGGTGGCACGTCCAAGCTGGTCAGGGCTTAAAGGCCAGAAGGGTAAATGAGGCAGCGAGGCCGGATGCACACTTGTCACATCTGCAAGATGTGAGCCGCCTTTCACCCGAAGATACCTTTTACCCTTTCTGCGGGATGGTCGATAACAAAACTCATTCGAGGAATGAATACGAGGCGCGTTTGCTTCAGCCTTATTAACGATTAATTCTTATTATTTGTCTAGATCAGCCAAACCGTCCATCGTGAGATGTCGTTCTACAGGCAAGACTTTGGCTTCTGTCTACCATTGCTTGGCGGTACATCACCCAATACCGGGTTATTCATGTCTCCTCAGACATCATCCACCTTGGAAAGCATGGGATTTTCTGATCCTGGGATCAGCATCGTGGCTCAGGAGTGTGATTGCCCTATTGTTGGGAAGGATCATGGTGCTTTGTACTGTGACACCGTATACGAGGGCCGTGATGTCCTTACTTGATTGCGTGAGTTTACCTATCGTTATGTCGTCGCTTTGGCTGTTGACTCAGTCGCCTGCATCGCATAGTCTCAATATCACCATTCAGCTGGTGTCCTTTCGATCTTCCTTTCATGTAGCGCCGGTATTCACTCATACTCGAGGTTATCCAGGCATAGTAAGGCTCTCGTCGGCGATGTTCTGTTATTTTTGTTTCTCAAGCTATCGATATCGTTTACTTACCTATTGCTTATTGCTTCTTCACACCCCCCGGTATTGTGTTTGTTCAAACTCTGTCGCTGCTCATTATCGGACGTTAATTTTATTGCACTGCAGAAGTTAAAAAGTACGATATCTTACATTTTACTCGTCCCCTGCGCTGGTCTCAATCAAAGCGAACTCCTGCTGGAATAGCTCTGACAAAGATTCCATCAATCCCACTGAAAGGTAAGCAAGCGACATTCATAGTATACACGCCTGCACTTGTGCTATCCTGTTTATCCTTGATAATTGCATATATAACATGGTGAGCGCATTTATAACTAATCAAATCTCTATCGTCTCGGCACTGGTCATTACTGCATTCTTGATCGACATCGATGCCACTTTCAAGCTCAGTACCAGTGTGTCCTCGAGCCCTCCGACCTCGTGGCCATGACGGCGATGATGCCCACCTCGTCGATTGTCGATATTGTCTAGTCATCCTAGTCCTATAGCTTTGCCGTTGTCATTGCTCTCGTCACTTCGTTCTGGAAAGTCCACGAAAGGCGGGTAAAAACATATTGTGCAAAACAGTCTGCAGGCATACTCATTGATTAATTGCGGTGGACGTTAAACGATATCATTTACTCATTGATGAATTGCTTCTCGATGTCGTTACCCAGCGGCAGGGTGGATGACGAGCCCAAAAATGTCAGTGACGAGACGAGACATCGGTTTGGACATAAGAAGGGACATATTGACATTGCATGCAGACGGCCAGGCGAGGACGATGGCTGGCGATGGCTGCGCAGAGAGAGGAAGGAAAGAAATAAGGGACCCATGGCCCTGCGGGCACCACCTAGTTCCTGATCCTATTCCTCTGAGGATGTTTTCAACGGTGCCCTGTGTCGGTCGCGGACTGGATTTTGCGTCAGAGCTAGTTTTCAAAAGAAACCAAGTAGGCGAGGGGATATGCTCACTCGCGCAGTGAGTACATTGTAACAGAACATTGGCGTGCTATCGAGCCTCGTCAACTTCCATATTCGCAACTTTCAAATGAAAGCCGCTCGTCGCTGAAACTGTGAGAGGTACAACAGGCGGGGATGCTGCGTGATGAAGTTACCAGGACGGATTCCATGGGATCAGTCTGTCGCCGTTGGAAAGCCTAGCTAAGATTGGGATAGATAGCGAATATTGCAGAGACCTGACCGCCTACAAGACTGTCCGCCGCGCGTTGGAAGTTGGAGCCTACGTTGTCTTCCATAATGTTGAGTGACTAGTAACCGCTGCAAATTTGCGAATAAGGTGTACACGTCGTCTCTTTCGGCAGAGTCAGTCTCGCAGTCTTGGAGACCATCCAGAAATCCGTATAAGGACGCGTTATGCTGATATCGCGTAGCGGCATGATATCGGCAGGCAGAACGCAGCGAACTCCGCATTAGATGCGTGTTCTACGAAGATACAGCGACGAGTTGATGAGATCATTTACATATTTGAGCTCTGTATAAATCAAATTCAGGCAGTTTTCAGGGGAGCGAGAATGCGAAAAACAAGGTATGTACATGGTAGATATGTGACTCTGGGATTTCCTCGCTGCCGTCCCAATATGCTGGTTCAAGTGCGTTCGCAGCGCACTCGAAACCGATCTGCTGGCATTCATCTCTGTCAGGGAGAGAAACTAGTAGAAGCTTAAGCGAACAGGGAAACAGGTGGTCCTCGGTGCGAACAGGTATGTGCGGGTATACTCAAGGTATACTAGTCGTGGAGGTAATATACGTTCATGGGGAGCAATCGGGCGGCGGCGGGCGTGTAGATGCAGCAGGCGGCACATGAGCCGGCGCGCGCCCGTTTTTTCCCACGTAAGGCGGTGATCGTAAGCGCGTGTCTACATGGTTTCCTTCCGCCCATTCGATGCCTTCAATACCGGCGTCGCCCACCGTTGCTCTTGGTTCGAAGAGGGGTCGTCGACCGCAGCGTGTGACGTCGATGCTGTGTTCGGTGAAACCCTGGGGCGGCTAGCCTTGCAGGAGGCACCTTGTACGGCGCGACGTATATGGCACAGCGTTGGCGAGGATGTCGAAGAAAATCGGTCGCTTTCAAGATCGCATCTTCCTCCCACGAACTCCAGAGATAGGTTAGACGAAAGTCCGTTGTTGTGTTAGCTGGCTATTGTGACCATTTACTAATTGTTGCTTGAATCACAGCCAACGAAATCGAAACATTCCCCGTCCATATCCACAGTCTTCTTCCGCCCATTCGATGCCTTCAATACCAACATCATTTACCGTCGCTCTTGATTCGAAGAAGGGTCATCGACCGTAGCGTGTCGCGTCGACGCTGTGTTCGGTGAAACCCTGGGGCGGCTAGCCTTGCAGGAGGCACCTTGTACGGCGCGACGTATATGGCACAGCGTTGGCGAGGATGTCGAAGAAAATCGGTCGTTTTCAAGATCGCATCTTCCTCCCACGAACTCCAGAGATAGGTTAGACGAAAGTCCGTTGTTGTGTTAGCTGGCTATCGTGACTGATTGTTGTTTGAATCACAGCCAACAAAATCAAAATACTCCTAATACTGCGACTTGTGCCTAGCGTTGCATCTCGCTCGCCTTACTGGTCGCTCCGTCGATTTCTTCTGGGCTATTCGCGGGATGAGAGCTGCCGCGTCTGCCTAGACGACGCTGTTCTACTGCCTCTTCAACACCAGCTCGACGCCCTTGTTGCTTGGTGCAGCCTCAATTTTATGCTTATCGTCCACCGAAACTGGTTTGGAACCCCTGCGCTATCCGGCGGCTGCAGCTGCTTCTTCGTTTTCTCCACCACGCGCTCCTTCTATCGCGGGAACGGCTGCTTCGCCCCGCCATGGACGGCGCGCTTGCCCTCGCTAACGCTACCGAGCATGGTTGTCTGACGTCTTCTTCGTCGTACATCACCTACCTGTCCGTCATGAATCCGCTCCCTCCCTTATCCACGGCTGAGCAGATGCCTGCCCTGCTCAGCCGCGTATACAACTACTCCATGTGCGCATATTACTCACTCCTCTTGGCTGTGTCCCCCGTGCGACGCGCATTCGAACTCGCGCTGAGACTCCTCAAGTGGATCGCGTCCTTGTCTTCTGGATTCCCTCGCCATCGATGGTGTTGCGAGACGCGTTTCCCGAGATGTTGACCTCCGCGCGGGGTTCTCGGTCTCATCTGTGCCGCCGTCGCACGCCAAGGGTACCGTCGTCAAGTGTGGCATGCGGGCGATGGTCCTCGCCCGTTATCCCCGGCTTTTTTAAGCATGCTGCTACTCCTCCCGAACAGTTTGAATGCGAGGTAGCGTAGGCCTTAGTCAACGAGTTGAGGGTGTCATATAAATATCATATTCTGGTGATCCTCCGCACAGTCAACGCCAAGGACGCTCTGCCAGCGCTATATCTAGGTCATTTTCCGGAGTCCGGGAGCGTCAGTGGCAATGTCGTGTGCTGCGGCGACACTGTTTGGTGGAACCCTGGGGCGATTACCCTTGCAGAGGCACTTCGTACGGCATGACATAAACGCGGCTCAGTGGGGATGCTCGAAGAAAATCATTCGCTTTCGGGAACAGCCTTGCAAGCTGCACCTCATGTGACGCGGTTTCGTTGTCGTTGACTGTCCATGTCAGGGTCGGGGTGGGAGGCTTGGGCTGAAAGGCCTTAAGCTGCTCGGTGTCGAGCCCAATGAGCGATTCTTGTTCATGATATTTCGATCTCGCGAGACGGGGCTAGAAGCGAGATCGGAAGAAACTTTGGCTGGCTCACTTGATATCCGAGTTTCTCTCACATGGCAAAGGGTCTTACATTCATCATCATATCTGCATGCATCCGGTCTTCCACCTTCCCTTTTCCCATGTTCCTTTCCTCTAGCTCTTATTCTTGTCCGTCTAGGCGAGATTTCGTTGTCTTCCTTTGAGCGTTCATACAAGGCTATGATTAGAGAGTTTTCGCACCAGCCGGAATGGAATCTAGAACGGTCTAACCCCCGCGACGAAAAAGCAACTGTTAGAGCGTAGGGTTTGAACGGGCTCATTCCATTCCGGCCGCTGCGAAATCTCTGTATTAGCTATCCACCACCTCAGGATTTAGCCTACGTCATGTAATACGATTTCGCGTTTTAAGCGCCAGACTCTGAGACCAAGGAAAGAAGTATACATGGTGGGTCCACTAACTCCCGACTGCTCGATGCATATGGAGGTCCTTCACGGTTACTTGTCATCTCGACCGCACGCCTTTCACGGAATCGGCGCTGAAGTGTTTCTGTGCAAATCGCACACCAGAGTAGTTGTGAGGAAAAGGCACCACGCAGCACCACATAGCGAAGCGTTGTGATTTGACAGTAATAAATTAATGAAGAGCGTTAGTCGAAGTAAATCTGGTCGGTCAAGATATCAAAACGTGTATGCCTGTCAGAAGGAGACACAGCAAAATCCAACATCTGGATCGGACAGTCTCCAGTAACGTCAGAACCCTCTATTGCAGGTGGCCGTCAGGATTCACCACACGACCGGATGTAGTGACTTGACGGAAGCGACGAGGGTCAGAAGTAAATGATGTAGTATACCTGTCTGGGTAAGGCCGCGTCAGAATCTCACGGCGCGGATGCGGCCTTGTTGGACGGACATGCTGCATAAGCATGCGTCGGGGTCTGATAGTCAGAATTCTAGAGCATGGGCTGTCAGGAGGACGCGTGAGGCAGCGAGGCGTTCTGATTTGACATGTCTGGAGAGTGTGGGAAGCATGCCTGTTCGATTGAGGCCCGGTCAGAATCTCACAGCGTGGACACCGTCGGAGGTACGCGCCGCATGTCCAGGCAGCGTCGGTATCTGACAGTCTTGAGGAGTGTCTAGAATCATAGCTGTCATGCACCACGTAGCAAGGTGTCCTGATTTGACGGCCGTCAAAGCAGTCATTGGGAGCAATTTGAATCTGTTCGGTCAAGGCGGCGTCAAGAATCTCACAGGCCGGATGCTTCTCGGGAGCCAGCTACTCAGTGAATACTCGCAACTCGGCTTACACCCATCGCCGCTGTCCCTTTTTCTAGTCCCTCAATCGATTTTTCAAACATCTCTCATGATGGTGTCTATTGCCATGCAGCTGTGTCGCATCTTCCACGGCCAGTCAACGAGCCGATGCTTGTGATGATTGAAAACTTCAATACGCGATAGTAGAAAATTACGGCTGCGCCTGACGGACCTGCCCACGACCGCCCTCTTTACTTCAGGGCATCAAAATTATCTGCCGCGGGAAGACCCGTGTAACTCATTTACGCATTGACCTTACGCGCTTTGTTTGCGCAACAGACTCGCAGTATGGACTCGGGCTCGGGCGTTGTAACAATATAGTCAGAGGTACGCCTCAGTGCATGTTGTCCGAAGATAACATGGCCATTGATACTAAATGACTCGGAGCATCGACCGCCGATGCGATTTCGCAAAGGCCGTTACAGTCAGGCTTTCCCGTCATGGGTTTTTCATCGGGGGGAGGGGGGGGGAGGCTGACTGATGTCGTGGCTTGTTCTTGTTGTCATCTTCGACAGTGATCGGAGTGGTACATGATACGTATGTATGCAAGAGGATGTTTCCTGATGCTCCCAGACCAGATAAAGTTCCGATGACTTGCGCCGCGTGCTTGCATTGTACCCGAAGCTGCCAAAATTCGTGCGTTACCATAGTCGCCAAACATACCTTCCCAATGTCCCCGCATCGCGTCCGCTGACACATTACCGAAAGCACGCGGATGACGACGGCCGCGAGTAGCTTCGCTTCTCAGCATACTGAGGTAGCAGCCGTCGGAAACGAAGAACAGAACGGAGCGCAGTGGTTCCCAGTCCCATCCGTCGTCCTTTACCAGCACCTGAGTCGACGTACAAAGTGCGATGCCGACATATCACGGGCCACGACATGCCATTCTCGACATCTGTATGTAGGTTGATACCTCACTATTTGAATAGCCTTCAAGGATAGAGCCTCCATTGCATTGGGCCCATAGCAGGTGCCTGTCATCGTAGTTCTGCCCCGCCCCTCTTCCGCCGGCACAAGCTCTTAGGAATAAATTCAAGCGGTGGATGCGTAGTACCCCTATAATAAGACTACTTCGGAGATGCTTTCGTTATTTGAGGTTAAGATTTGTCGAATTACTACCACTATGCCATTGCTATGCTGTGCTAAAAAAAAAGCCCCGCTCGTAATGATGTAAATACTAAGGTGTAGTAGCAATAGCCTGGATAATTCAAGAAACCTAATGAAATGAAGCTTCCGAAGGCTGCCGTTGCATGTGTTCAAAATCCCTAAGAAAGTTCTACGAAAGTGATGATAGTGGCGAGTGACCGTTACTGGGATATTATATATCGAGATCAGCTAAGAGGGATTCTATATCTTCCACAAGCTTGCGGTGCTTTTCTTCCACCGCGGGAGCCTGGTTGATCTCGGTTCCAAGCTGGACAGCCGACCACGCTAATGTGTCTGCGACTCGCTGCAGCCTTGGCCGCAGTAGATCGTCTACGGTGAGCCCGGACACTTCGTAAATGCCTGCAGCAACATAGGGGAGATTCAGGGCATTGAAATCCAACCGATGATAGCCACTACTCAGTTCCTTTGCAGTCTCGACAGTTGGAACATCGTGATGGGTAGAGGTTTTGAGCAGCCAGAGCTCGAGAAGAGCGGTGTCTTGAGGACAGAGACAATCTAGATACCCCGCACCAGAGCGACGCTGGCTTAGAGCTTTCTTCGCCACCGACTTGCCTCGGGACCCGCCCATGCATGTTATGCACTTGCTCACGTTCCCCTGCAAGAATAGTTTCCTCTGAGAATCTGCGGAGTACTACAACAGAAAAAGACTTACGCGATTCAGAAAAACGCGCAATGCAGTCTCTCTGCCAGCCTCCACAACGCCAGGGTATGCCTCTCTATCGGAACGCGCCTGGCCAGCGATTCGTGAGGTCAGATCCAGATACTGCTCAGTCTCATAATCCCAAAATGCAAGACGGTCCGGGGTGAAACGTCGGCGCTGAACCCATGCATAAGCATCCTTGATTTTGGCTTCGCCCAACTGGACCACGGTCTGAATAGGCCACTGTGCGTCAGCCAGGGATACGTTGAACAGGTCGGATAGCATGACAACCGATTGATGTAGGGCCAGGATAGCCGATTCGACCTCAGAAAAGGCATTATCACTATGTAGACATGACCAAGACTGAAAAGTCTCTTTGAATCGTCGGATCAGGTCTGGAGGGATGTTCTGCCTGAGTTCTAGTATCGTACATAGTCAGGTCAACATCTTGTTGCGAACACTGATAAGAAGTTGTCTCACTTGTTCCACCTTCAGATAGATTAACTGGATTTTCCTGGTAAGATGGAATCAGACTTCACAATTCAAAATGTTCTTTGAAAGGGTCTCACAAGTCGATCCTCCTGGGATGCTAGAGGCCGGTTATTCCGTTCCTGGCCCTCGTGCAGAGTGTCTGTGGACATTGCGCGAGAAGACGGACAATTGCTCTCATGCTCCTGGCTACCGCAGCCTTCCCCCTCGTCATCATCGATCTCTATGTCAAGCGAGCGCGATAGTGTGATGCGCGGTGGGGTGAACAGGCCTGCAGACGTGGGTTTGGCGAGATTTGAATTTAAGACCATGATATTCAGCTGAGGCGACTCACCATTATGCTCCTCATCTGGCGTGTTGCTTATAGTACCTCCTACATCTACCCGTTCTTCTGGAGCATATGACATCAGAAATGTTTCTGGCGGAAAGCGCAGACAGACTGCCTACCAGCTTCTTCTGCTGCAGCAAGCTCCGATTTCAGCACCTTGATCTCGTCGTTCAAGCCAGCCTTGTATGCTGTTGTGCGTAGTGACAGCTTAGGTTTCGTGGGCCAGTAAGAAAGGTGCGGATGACTCTACCGGCTGCGGTCAGACTACATTTGCTAGCAATCCTTTTCTTTCGCTCCTTTCCAGCCCTATAGAAGATTTGGCGTTTGGCCTCCAGAGCATTCAGTTTTGCTTGGATGGACAAGACGGTACTCATCGCGGTCACAGGCAGCAATCTCGACACAGCAGGCTGTTAAACAGCCACTGAATGCAATCCTCCCGCCGCGTCATGTGCCGCATCATCACGTGTCCATTTCCCGCGCGTCGCGCAACTTCCTTTTATCGTAGCGGCGGCGAGCACCGTTCCCATTCTAGCATTCCCGTTAGTGATCTTATTGTGTGCTAGACTACACCGCTGTTCTGTTCGGAGGTTTTTGAGAGGTCTCAGCAGGCATATTCGGAGATTGCCTCATGAGCTTGTCAGAATGTGGTGCGAAGCTGCTTCCTCTAATCAGGCGCCTCACTTTTTCAAGGGCTCTAGCAAGGAGAGCACTTTCAGCGGGAAGATAGGGCAAAGCAATGCCCTCCAAAGGAGGTGCCCAGACAGGCTGGGATTTGAGTGATGTGTGACTAGGGACCAGACCAGTTACAAACAGCAGAAGCAACAAAAAAAAGCAGAGAACAGCAGAGGTCAGAAGCGTGACAGCAGGAGGCAGTGGAAGATACAGTATTAGCAAATTTTTAAAATAAAAGAGAGGTCCTCACTGGGTCAAAGTTCACAAAAGCATGCATATGGACATTGAGGCTTCGTGTAAATAATGAGATCCAGAGACAAAGTAAGATAGGCAACAGCCGAAAATGACCCCTGTTATGTAAGCAAGTCAGACCCTCGACGGCGATGACAACTCCTCCATGCTCACTTACCCAATCATCAATCTACCTTCTGGGATGCATACATAGGATGTGTGGGCACAGATGCCTGAAAGAATTTTGGGTAAATATGAAGAACTGGGGGTGGTATAAGGTCCACAATCCACACCAACCAAACTTTTTCCTATAATGCTTTTCTGTGCTTTTCGATGCTCCTGGTGTGTTTTTCAAAATTTGGGTCAACACAATTTGGTGGGTCACGTGACTTATGTAATCCATCACATGACATTATCATAACCAATTTGGGTCAGATCAATAGATAAGATAAACTGAAGAATGCTCGCGTGTGACAATGCGCTGCAGCGTGGCCATGCACGGCATGTCTGCACCATTGCGCACGAAGTTGCTGAGTGCCATATCAATGACCTCCGTGACGCCCCAGCCTATGAGGTCCTTCACACTCATGCCCATAAAGAGCGGCGTGCCACCCGTGCTCAGCATCGCCCAGATCTCGGGGTCCGTGCGGGTGCAGCCTGGTTTGCGGAGATGATGGTACCCCAATTGAGGCTTGGCATGGACATTGCGCATGCACTCAGGATGATGGCTTTGCGGCCCTTGCCCAGCTCGATGTGCAGGCGGCCGTGGCACTCCAGCCAGGTGTACACACCAGACGCACCACACGCAGAATGCTCTCGCTCCGACTGGGGTACGAGCTTAAACACAGAACGACTTTCTTCTGTGTAAGGTCTGCTCGGAGACTAGGTACGAGCCTCCCCCCAAGATGGGTTGGGAGGCTGTTGCTGAAATCTTTGCAAGCCTGTGAGTCTTAACTGATGAATGCGTGGACAGTATACTATTTCATCAACCCTCAGCCCTACATCCGGGGCATTTTTAGACGAAAACTCAGTGAGGGAAGTGTCGGGCCTCTCAAATTTGGCGGGTTCTCATGCCACAATTACATAATGCCCAGGGGGGTCATTTTTGGCTGTCGTCTATCTTAAAAACTGGCAGAGAGCAGGAGTGACTGCTGGAGTCATGAAAAAGGGTGGGAGCAGTGGGAGCTCAAAAAAGACACTCTTAATTACTCTGGAAGAGAGCATTTAATTAGCATGCAGTGCAGGGGCTTCTCAGTGAGAGGATATGAACCTGGGAGAGAAAGAGAGAGTCTAGCATCAGGAAAAGGTGATAGGGCTACCTTAGCCTATAGTAGAAAATATAGTCTATAGTAGCTGTAATAGATCATATATTTTCTGTAGCATCTGTTGATAGGTGAGTTTCTATTACAACTACAGGTAGCCATCTGTAGCCATCTGTAGTGATTCATAGATAGCATATCTACTAGAGCTTGTGCTAGCTACTATAGCTGCTATAGTGCTATACTGAAATATTTAAGAATCAGTAAGATATAGTTTGCTATAGGGACCAACATGAGTCAGAGTCACCTGCAGGTCAACACAGATAAACCCGTGAAATTTACCCGCAGGTAGCTGACCCACAGATCCAGATCACCCAGTGGCTGAGACCTGTGCAGATCCAGGTCAAGGTTTGGTTGAGATGCTTTGACCTGCGAGTGACCCACAGGTAACCTGCAATCAAGTTCTTTTCTATTCTTATTTATCAGATGCATATTCTTCACATATATTGTACATACGAGTACACGAGGCTGCTGATCTACATGTATTCTACTGGCAGCTGTAATACTAATATATGTATGACCTGCTCGCAATGTTGGCCTTAACGTGCATGCTCATATGCATGAGCATGTCCTCGGAGCTGTGCATGGGTGTGTGCATATCAACGGGGCTGTATTTGAGTATTGATGTGCACGTGTGCAGGATCTGGAGCTAGCACTCAGCTGTGTGGGGCAGAATAGTATGATTGCATGTGGTGGAATCGAACTGGATATTGACTGTGTGTTGGCATCAGAAGTGATTGTCGATTTGTGTGAATCAGTAGGTATTGGTGTCAACAGATGGCATATCAATGTGCAGCAGAAGTGACAAGGTGGAGGCTCGAACTGCATGGTGGCATTGACAAGCAGAGTTGGACAGGGTTGAGTGGAGACACGTCATCAGCTTGGACACTCATATTGACGTGGTGTGGGCTGCTCACCTCAGTGTGTGCTGCCTCAAATCCCTCAGAATACACCTTGTCATGCCTTTGGTTGTATCTCTCGAAGCATTCTTTGCTTCTTGCCTCTGAATATCCTCAGTGAGGTCCATGAGAAGACCATACGCACGGCGTACACACGTGCCAGCATGCAGGACCGTGCACTAGTCTGAGCATGCAAGGTCATATGATGGTGGGGAGCATGGCCATGCATGCATGTGGATAGGAATAGCCAGGACAGAAAGCAGAGGGTGTAGGCAAAGTATTGAGTTTGCACAGGGAGAGGATAGTGATCACAGATTGCTACAGCCAATGGGAAACAAGTGTCTCACTCAATAATGAGCAAGACTCCCTAGATCAGTATTATACAATGAAATAAAAAGCTTTTTGACTCACCTGAAACCACTCTAGCTCATACAAGACTCTCCCTGCTGTTGACTTGAAGAGAAACAGCAGAAAGGAAAGATCAAAGTGAAGAAATAACACATAGGGCATGTGGTAAGTAGTGATTGGAAAATAAGATGAACAGACCTGCGAGTGACTCGTGATGTCACGGGTACCTGATCTGAGGCTCCGGATCACCCAGTGGCTGAAACCTGCACAGATCCAGGTCAGCCCTTGTGCCACCTTGAATACCTGTGAGTTCAGATCTGAGTCACCTGCGAGTGCACTCATGTCGAACCCTAGTTTGCTATGGTTCATGACAGTCACTCAAATCACACATCAGACCATATGCTATGAGAAAAATGATATTCAAGACTATCTATATACAAGATCATAAAAACCTCTATCATACAGTGGATACTATATTTAGAGAACTAGCAATGCTTGTGAGTCTGCTGTGATGTGCACTGGTCAGCAAGGCATGTTACAGTCAGTGGCAACATAAGGGGATCGGCAGTGATGTGCCCCTTCATGCATCTTGCAATGGCATTGCCCACTCCCCTCTTTCTTGCCCGTCCTGCTCAGCTTCACCTCAGCTGCACCAAGTCTGCCCACCGTGACATTGCTCCCTGTACAGGTTGAGTACCCCCATGGGTTTGGGACTTACCGGGTCAGACTAAAGCTGGTGCCCCATGGCCCAATGCACCGAATGGGCTGAAGATCCACCGGCCAGATAAGTCAGCAGCACAGGAACAGAAGCATGCCCAGAGAACCAGGCAGCTCAATCAATGTGCCCTCAAATGCCCACACACCTTCGGATCACAATCGGCACCTGTGACAGTATGCTACTAACATCATCCCAGCCATTTCAGCTTGATGTGCCTGCTGTTCCCAATGTATGCCCTGAGTGACATTGTAAGGTGGCACCTTTGATTTGCTTGTACCATGTCAATGCTCTCTGCCCTGCATGGGCTGAACTGCAATGACTCCACTCACCAAGGGACCTGGAGCAGGTAGGATCAGGAAGGAATTGGAGATTGGGTCAGTCAGTGGGAGGTTGTCATAGGGAGTCATGCCAGATCGCCTGGGGTGGCCTTGTCCATTTGTATCATAGTTATAAACTTGGAGAATCAGAACAGAAGTTTGCCCTTTTCCCCTCAGAGTACAGATTTCACAAAGCCCACCAGTTGACATTCTCACTGCTAGTTTCCAAGCACACCTCCAGCATAGTTCTTCTCACCTTCCCATCTCATTCCACATATTCATCGTATTTGCTGTCATGCCATTTTATCTAAGTCCTATTATCTAAGACCTGTGAGTCTTGTTGTATCCTCATCATCCCTAGTCAAACCACATCAGAAGTCATCTGTATGCAGCAAATCTGCCCTTCATGACCTTGCCCCCTACCAGCCGTAGTACAGTCACCTGTCAGCTACATGCCTCGATGCTACTCTTTTGAGATATTTGGTCCCCTTGCACCCCTCAGTACTCTGTTGGTTTTGGTTCTGGCTGCTGCCTTCATTCCTAGGGTCCACACATCAGCGGGGGCATGCAGGAATTGGTGACAGTGCACGCAAATTGGCAACAATGCACTGAGGTAAGCAGGGGCATGCGTGGGTTAGTAGCGATGTGTGTGGGTCAGTGGCAACATGGATGAGCTGGCAGCAATGCATGCTGGTCAGCAGAAGCATGTGATGATGCATGAGTCAGCGGCCATGTATGGTGTCAGCAGGGGCAGGTGGGAATCCATGAAGGTATGCACAGGTCAACAATGATGCATGCAGAGGTATGCAGGTCAGTGGCAAAGTGCAAAGGCATGCACAGTCAGCAGCAATGCATATGAGTTAGTGAGAATGGGGTGTGCACAGGTCAGCAGGGGCAGGGGCATGTGTGGGTTGTTGGCAGCACACGGATCAAAGGGGGGCATGCAGAAATCAGCAGCAATGTGTGCAATTGGTGACAATGGTGTGCACAGATTGGGGTGAGGGTCGGTGGCAATGCTGTGGTCTGCAGGGAGCATGAGCATGTTGGCAATGAGATCTGCAAGGGTATGAGCAAGTTGGCAGCAATGTCTGCAGGTCAGTGGCAATGTCCACGGGTTGTCAGCAATGCATGCAGGTTGGTGGGAGCATCTATGGACTAGTAGGTGCACATATGGGTGTGCATAGATCAGCAAGCACATGTGGATCGGTAGAGCTGCATAGAGGTGCATTTGGATCAGCAGGAGCATACACAGGTTGGCAGGGGCAGACACAGGTCAGCAGGGGCATGCATGGGTCCGGGGAAAGGGGGGCACATGCAGGAGTCAGCACCAATCCACACAAGTTGGTGGTGGCACATGCAGTTGATGGTGACATGTGCAGATTGGTGGTGCACATGTCGATAGTGATGTGTGCAGGTCAATAGTGATGTGTGCAGGTCAATGGTGATGTGTATGGGTCAATGGTGATGTGCATGGGTCAGAGCACATGCATGGGTCGGTAATGACATGCATAGGGATTGGTGATGTGTGTGGGTTTTTGAGGGTGCATACAGGTTGGCAAAAGCATGCAGAAGTCAGCAGGAATGCATGGGGACATGGTGGGCATACATGAGGGTCTGGATACAGGCATGAGGGTACAAAAATGAGAGTATCGCTCAACAACATGAGCAATACTCTCTTGGTTAGTAGAAGAAAGCTACAAGATGACTGTAATCACTTACCTTACTTGCCACTCTCACAAGATCCAATGAAGACAGATTAATGATACTTAAGAAGAAAAGGGGAAGGGGGAGTAGGTGAAAGGAAGCTACAATGTGGCAGACAAAGTAAAGTCATGCACAAATAGAGCACATGGAGCTGCGTGGCCCAATTCATTTTAGTGACTATATATGGGCAATAAAACAGCATGGTGCATGGTGGGCCATTGCCTGCATGCTTTCGACTTGAACAAAAAAATGCAGAGTGTGTGTGGAAAACATTTGGCTACAGCCAAACACGTCCTACGGCTGTTCATTTTTTTCATACTTGGAGTCCTAGTTCCACTCTCAATCAAAAAACTGCGATGATCATTGCATGACTCATATGTATATCTTTGCATTTTTTAAACAGGCTGTTTTCTTCTCAATTGACAGCCTGTCAATTCTCACTTTGAAAAGCTGTCAATTCTCAATGACAGATGTGCTTGCGTGTAGTTCACACTGGCTGCTTACAGGACTGCTATGCTACACCACGGCCACTACTGCTTGTCATCGCTCAGCTACACACTATGTCTGGCTACACACCCTGTACCTGCTTGCCCTGGGCTGCATGCTGCCCACCTGCCCTTGGCTACACACTGCATCCATCTGCTTTTGCTCGACTACACATTGCCATCATGCCTGCTCTCACATGACTATGTACTACACTCTCCTGCACTTGACTACACACCTTGTCCACACCTGAGCTATGGGTTGTGCTTCCCCTTGGCTATGTGGCCTCTCACATCTGGGATGCAATGCCATGTTCCACCTCACCCATGCATGCCTTCCACTCCTGCTCACTGCCACCACTCCTCGCTGCCGCACCACTTGTCATCACTGCCACAGGCACTGGCATCATTGTTGTAGTCATCACTGATGTGTCATGAGCTGGATGGGGCCCGGGCAGGTGGCTGGGATTGAACATGTGCACATAGCAGCCGTTGTGCATACTTGTGTACTGTTTGCAAGGGTAGACAATGTACGCTGGATCTTGAATGCACGTGCTGGATGTCGTGCTTGTGGGCATGCTGGTTGTTGTACTTGCAGGCATGCTGGGTGTCATACGCATGCATGGAGCATGGAGCAGGCAAGAGGAGGGCATTGGGGGGGATGAAGAGTGGAAGACATGCACTAATGGGCAGAGAGTATGGTGGATGTGCAAACAGCACAAATTGATGCATATGCATGAAGAAGGAGGCCTGCAGAGGAGCATGGAGAGAAAAGAGAGGAGGCCAGGCCACATATGTGCTGTGGCATGACTCAGACAATGCCAAGAATCGGTGGCTGTAGGCCAAGCTGCCCAAGGCTCGAGGAGAGACAGCATAATATGACAGTTCCATCAGAGTAAAGACCCATTTAATGGCATAAATACATAGATACAATATCAAAGAAGACCTTTGCTGAGTCTTACATGATACTATGCTAATTATGAATGAGAATGATGAAAATACACTAACCCTATGTAACCTTAGGCCAGCATATTCTATATTCCAACCTTCAATCCATGGAATTGGGCCATTCAAATGCATGGAGACAATTAATTTTGTTTTGGTCCATGTATTTATGAAGATAGGATTTTTTGTGCAGTATATAGACCTAGAGCACAATGATACAGTGATTTTTGCCCTGCAAAGTCCCAAAAAAACAGACAACTACCCCAGATCCCTGCAATCAAGATAGCTTAATAAATTAACAAAAATCCTACATACTTTAGTAGTATGCCCCAATGTATTTGTGGAACCCAATAGTAGGAGAAACAGCAACATGCCAAGCAATCAAGGCTCAAATGCTCATGGCTAGCATACTCAAGTGCTTGATTCAAGCTTGACATGTCGAGCACTAATGAGAAGTGCCATACATTCTATCCATATTTGTACATCTGTTGCCCACAACCCTTGCTAAACTGCCTCATTCTCTACTGCACATGGTATTGAAATTTCTGTACATTATGTTATGGAATGAACTCAGCACAGGAAGAGAAAATGCTGTATTAGTATAACTACCTGTTATGAAATGAACTAAGGTAGTATATGAGCTAAATAGAATGGGAGCAAGATATGAAAGATACTCACCTCAGTGTAGGAAGAGAAAATGCTGAGGTGCTACAAACACGCAGTATGGGCAAGTACAGTACAGTTCAGAAAAGTCTGGAAAGGGAAAACATGTTATATGAGTGGCAGTCTGACTACAGTACTACTCTCAACACTCCCCCTCAGACCTCCACTAAGCCTAAATGATCAGAGAAAAGATTATGCTTAGCTTTAGAGAGCCCTTTTGTAAATATATCTGCAGTATTCTCAGCTGTAAGAATGTACTCAAGCCAGATCTGTCCATGGTCGACATGTTCACGAATAAAATGATACTTTATATCAACATGCTTTGTCCTTGCATGGAAAACCTGTTCCTTTGACATGATGATGCTTGTCTGATTATTGCAATAGATGAAAGTGGGAGAATTCTGAGAAAAATCAAGCTCGCCAAGTAAGCTGCACAGCCAGAGTGCCTCCTTTGTAGCATGCACAATGGCAAGGTACTCGGTGACTGCTGTTGAGTCTGCCACAGTGGGTTGCTTCTTCAAGCTCCAAGAGATCAGGGTGCTGGAGAGGAAGAAGGCATACCCCGAGATCGAGTGACAGCTGTCGAGATCATTTGCATGATCAGCATCAGCATATCCAATGAGAACCCACAGGCCATCGTCTCTCCTATACACCAGAGCCAGATCCAATGTGCCCTGCACATACTACAATACTTGCTTTGCTGTAGCATAATGAGCAATACCTGGGTTCGACATGAACTGGGATAAGTGCTGGACAGCATACAACAGATTGGGGCGAGTAGCCATCACAGCATACATCAGTGCATCTACAATTGATGTGTAGTCCTTGTCACACATCTCCTTGATCTCCTCTGGGGTCTGCAGGCACTGTAACTTCAACAGCTGGTGTTCAGGTCGAATGGAGTAGCTACTGGCTTGCACTCTGCCATCTGAAATTGGTCCAGGACTGTCTGCAAGTAGTGAGCTTGTGAAAGAGTCACTGTTGCTTTTTCCCAATCACATGAGACAGCCATTCTGAGCATCATCCATGGCTCCCCCAACTTAACAACCTGAAAGGGCATGTGGTGCAGCTGCTCCTTCAGTCTCTCCATCTCTGCTTTGGTGCTTGCAGCTAGTAACATGTCATTGATGTAGATCACCACTATCGAGTGGCCATCCTTGAACACATGATAATACACGCCCAGGTCAGAGTTAGACTGTCTGAAGCTGATATTGAGGAGCTCACCATTGAGGACTTTGTTCCAGACATGGCCTGACTGCTTGAGCCCATAGATAGATTTCAGAAGTTGGAGAACAAGTTCAATTTTGTCAGGGGAAATGAAGCCTTCAGGTTGGCACATGAAGATCTTCTTGTTGAGAGTGCCATTGAGATAAGCAGATTTGATGTCAACCTGTTTGAAGAGCCATCTGAAATGGGCAACAAGAGCAAAAACAAGACAGAAAGATTTGAAATGGGTGATAGGAGAATGGGTCTCATTGAAATCAATGCCCAGTCACTGTGAGAAACCTTGAGTGACAAGATGTGCCTGATAATGCACAGGATTGCCATTGGCATCATGCTTGACCTTGTAGGTCCAGCAGGACCCAATGGCTTTGCATCCTGCAAGGAGTCTCACCTTCTCCCAGGTACCAGTTTTCAGCAGTGTGTCATATTCCTCCTGCATCGCTGCCTCCCACTTTGTTTGATCAGGGCCCTGCACCACTTTGCAATACGTCCTCGGCTCAGCACCTATAGCAAGTGCCGTGATCTCATATGCGATCACACTTGTTGGTGGATCACCATCTTTGTCTTCCTTGTGCTCATTCTCATCACTCTCTCCTTTCACTATCCCCTCGACCTCACCCTCACTTTCCTCGACCTCTTTTATCCTTGCTGTCAACTCCTCTCCTCCTTTGCACACTGCTGTGACCCATTTGCATTCAGCTTGCTTCACTTTGCATGTGAGTTTAACCATGCAATTGCTGGCATGCTTTGCAGCTTCGACTTCATTTGCTGCCTCTGTGTGTAGCTTGAGATCACTTGAAGTGGCATCATGTGAACTTTGGCAAGTGAGTGGAGGTGGAGGTGGGTGCAGTGCTTGGGCCTTAGCAGCAGGTAAGTGCTTGTCCTTTTGCTGCTCTGCTGACTTTTTTGCTCCCCAGGCATGTTTTTTGCGTTACTACATCTGAGAAATTTCGGGTAGCTATAGAGAGCTTTATATCTTATATAGATTGCATAACTCCATAGCTACCCTCTTTTGTATATATCTGGCCATAGAGAGCCCTAGTCTATATAGTGCTATATAGCTATTTGGGGTAGCTATAGAATGCTATGATAGCTATAGAGCTACAAGGATAGCTATGGTAGCTATAGAGCTATAAGCTTAGCTATGAGGACTATGTAGTCTAACTCTGCTACAAAGACTACAAAGTCTATATTAGGTATGCTATACTAGCCCACTATATATTATCTGTACACTATAAAGCTTACCTTGTCTATACTATACTAACTCACTATGTACTATCTATACAATAAACATTTGTCATATAAATTTGTAGCTCAATTAGAACATAAAGCTGTATTATAGCACAATACAATTAAATTCATCACAACAAAAATTAAGCACAAAATCAAATTTTATTTACTGACTATAACATCATGATACCCTACTACACTACATTATATAAGATAGATATTAAGACAACTTCTATAAAGATATAAGCATTAGTCAAGACTAATATAGAAGACTACAAAAAGCGAAAATCTAATCAAGAAAAGAAAACATTAGCATTAGAATATAACAAAGATAAGACATGAAAGCCTACCAAACTAATAAAAAAGCGAAATTCTAAAGACAGCATGAAGACATCAGTACATGACATGATACAAAGCTTATCTAGTAGGGCTACAATAGTAGTGTAATAAGTATAAAGATATTAGTATAAGCTATAGAGACAAAGAGTAAAAGCTTACTTTAAAAGAAAGAGCAACGACGAGCAATAAATAACAACAACAGAAAGAGCGATGCCAACGATAAAGAGAGCAATGATGACGACGGAAAGAGCGATGATGACGACGCGAGCGAACGACGACGACGAGCGAGCGAGCGACGACGACGAACGTGCCGACGTGGCAAGAGATGGGGGTTAAAGAGCAAGAGGGAAGGCGCGTCATGCAGGCCTTATATACGAATCCCGGGCGAAGCCGAGAATTGTAGCTGCTGGGCGTTGCCGAGCGCCGCACCAGGGACTAAGTATTAGATTTTGATATCTTAACTCTGCTGTTCAATAGTATATGTTAGGCTTGTTAAGAAGATAGCTCATGTTATGTACTGAGAGACAATATTTGTAGCTCGTGTCCTTTTTTTCGTATTTTCTGCTGTCTTATTTGATTTGTTGTGTCTCTTCGCGCATTCGGTGGCTGAAGCCTCGAGTGAACGCGTCGAGACCTCTCATCTTACCACTCCTCCCACCACTCACTCTTCTCCGTGTTTCCTCCCTCCGTCCCTCTTCTTTCGTTATCGAGCATCAAGACAGAAGGATCGGGTTTGCAGCAGGCAGAGGATGGCAGGTAAGTAAAACGAGTTTTTTTAAATCATTTCTTTGTAACTAACACAGAGTGTTGCTCGTTTTCGAGCGACACTCGGTTCTTTCGACACCCCCATGCCCTCCGTCGAAACCTCCACGCCTCCCGTCGCTGTACCATGTCCCCGTCTCCCCCTCCGCCTTCAACCGCCCCCTCCCTCTTCCCAACGCCGCTGCCAACACCTCCCGTTGCCCGCTCGCACAACCCCAACATCCCGCGCCCGATATGCCACGACAATCGTGGCCCGCTCCCCACTTTCGCGTGCCCGGCCACGGATTACGCCCGCCATGACGCACCGTCTGCACGTCGTCAACGACATGCGCGCGCAGG
Source organism: Hericium rajendrae (assembly GCA_033439255.1). Classification (NCBI taxonomy): domain Eukaryota; kingdom Fungi; phylum Basidiomycota; class Agaricomycetes; order Russulales; family Hericiaceae; genus Hericium; species Hericium rajendrae. The sequence continues at coordinate 60,507 of JAVRDV010000018.1, forward strand.
CCACGTCACGGCCCGTGCCCTCGACGTCCGTGCGTACATGCGCTGTAGAGTCCCGTTGCCGTGGCAACGGGACTTAGATGTCGTTCGTGCCCATGGCCCGCAACCCCGCACGTTCGCCTCACGCCCCACAAAGGCCCGTACTCGCGGGTAACACCGCGCACGCTCGCAACGCCTCGCAACGCCCCACCGACGCGCACAACGCCCCACGCTCGCGTACAGCACCCAGCATGCGTGCCCCGCGGCCCCGCATGCATGCCTCAAGCCCCGCGCTCGTCCCTCACGCCCCGGATACAGGTACAGCAGCCCGCGCTCGCGCGTCACGGCCAGTCCGGGCCTTGGACACGCGTGCTCAATGCCCCGTCGCGTTCGTACCCTACGCCCCGGATGCACCGCAACATCCAGCTGCGCACAATGCCGCGCGCTCTCCCGCAGCATCCCTCACGCACGCATGCCCTCTCGCTCCCGGTCCGCATGCCCCGGGCTCGACACGCCGCATGCGCCTCGACACGCCGCATGTGCGTACATGTCCCGCGCACTCAACGCTACACGTGCGTGCAGACCGCCCAGCATGACCGCGCAATACCCCGCATCCGCAACTAACACCGCGTGCTCCTGCGCCATCCCGCACGCCCGCGCAACGCCCTGTTCTCGCGCGCTATCCCGGCGCCCATGCGTCCCGCCGCACGCGCACGCGTCATCGTATTCGCGCCCTCTGCACCTGCGCGCTTGACAAGCGTCGACGCGTGATGGCGCTTAATGGCACCGGTGCCCGTGCCGGCTCTCAATATAATTAGAACTTCTAAATCTTTGTACTAGAGCAGTCATGACTCATATAATAAAGCTGAATTTGATTTACCTTTTGTGTGCATTATATGACATGTATACTCTGGATAATGTGTATACTTGCTGTATATCTCATAGATGTCATAGCATATAGCTTACACTTACAAGGCTCTATAGTTGACATAGGTTACATAGGCTCTATAGCATGTAGAGACATGTCTATAGCTCCCATAGCTATGCTCAGTAGCTATATAACATACATAGATGGCATATAAGGCTATGTAGTCTATATAGCTACTATAGAAATATATATCTGTATAAGGCTTGTATATAGCTCATATAACTTAGATAATTATGGCTGATAGCTATATAAATTTGGACTTTCTCAGATGTACTCCCCCCACCTTTAGTTTTTGCACCTCCACCAGCTTGTCCACTGCTGTTCACTTGTGCAGCACTTCCAGTGCCCAGCATGCCTCCCATGCTTGCTCATTCTGCTCCTCCACCTGTCGGTGCTGCTCCCTTGCTTCTCTTTGTGCCCTGGCCAATTGTTCCTGGTGCCACTCCTGCAGGCATGTCAGCATTTGTCATCAGCTGTGGGCTTCTGTGGTGCCATGGTGATGGGCAGCATTGATGCAGGCAGCATGTCATTGATCTCAACTGTGATGTTCTGGGTGCACTTAGGTGCAAGTGGGAAGTTGTTCTTGAAGAATTCAACATTGTATGATTTAATAATATGGTACATTGGGCCATGCCATAGGCAGTATGCTGAGTCCTCATTATAGCCAATAAGTATGCACTGGACTGACTTCACATCTCATTTTGTGCACTTTTGCTTAAAATTTAGCCTGAAGGCTTTGCAACCAAAAGCATGTAGGTGGTGTATGCTCAGCTTATAGCCATGCCAGACTTTGAAAGGGGTCTTGCCATCGAGCACCACAGTAGGTCCCAAGTTCTTCAAACATCAGTAAACCTAGAAAGTTCTGATTGATATCTGATTGTATCTGATTTAGTCTGATTTAGTCTGATTTAGACAATCAGACAATCAGATTAGTCAGGTAGGTCCCTATCATCCAGTGTCTTTCAGACAAAAGTATCTGATTTCAGATGTGCATCTGAGTATCAGATGGCCATCTGAGTGTCAGATATGTGTCTGAGAGTCAGACCCTATCTAGAAATTAGACCAAGTGTCTGAGAGTCAGACCCTGTCTAAGAGTTAGATCCTGTCTGATATTTTTCTTATTTGTATCTGAAGTCAGACTTTTGCTGATGTCAGACACTATCTGAAAGTCAGATTTTGTCTAAAGTCAGGATTCAGTCTAAAAATTAGACACATTATAATTTCAGACATAAATCAGGCCAGATCAGGTCTACATCAGAATATGGTCCAGATGATGCATTTCAGAACAGATGTCAACATTATACACTTCAAAACATCAAAACTATATAGGCTAAACTAAGAATATCCTAAATAATAAGGGCTGCAAACTCCATGGGATGTTGCTACAGGTCAATTGAAGCCCATCTTGTCAAGATTGTTAAGAACTGTACATTTCATTTCTTAACTTGACATCACTCCTTTCAACATCCCCACCATGGTCAATGTCCCGTTGCTCCATTCCCTTTATTTAACCATATCTACATGTATGCATGGACGCTATTGCACTACCTCGATCCACTATCCATTTCCATCATGATCATTGCAGTGCTACCCTATCTACCTCTCCATCATGTTTCATCCCCATCATGCGCAGTACGATGCTGTGCAATGCACAGTTACTACCATCACCTTAGATACGACTTGTAGCTGTGCATCCTCCTGTATTTAACCGGTTGAGCTGAGTCCCTTAGACCTTAGCTTAACCACTTTGCAACTCTATAGGATTTACCTCCTGTCAGTTGCCAGTGCCCTTTAAGTCCCTCTGCCTTGCGCTTCCCTCTCTCAATCACTCTCGACTCTCTTTATCATCGATCACCTCTTGAGCAGGTCAGCCTTTGTTGTTTGTGTGTAGCCTGAGCCCCTACTCGGTCACTACAGGACGTTGGTCCTTAGCAAAGATTGTATGGGGCTGGTACTTACCACTCGGTCTGTCTTCTGTGCTTTGCCAGCACAATAGGTCAGTGCACTGGCATGTGCATGTGGGTTAGCAGGCATGTGAAGGTGAGATTGCACACCAGTGCAGGCAGAATGGTCCAGCATGTGTGCACAAGCATGGCCATGCATGCACAGGTGCATGGCATGACAAGGCAGCACAAATGGAGTCTTGTCCATTGCCAAGGCAACAGACACGAGTGGCGATGCACATAGTGTGGACGGACAGCAGGCAGGTGGCGCAGAAGTCCCCTCAGTTGACATCGAAGGGTGGCAGCAGTGGTGCAGGGCATGCACAAGCTATCGAGACTGTGTGGGAGTCAGTAGTGATGTGACATGGAAGTGGGGATGTGCAGCACCTGGGACAGCATTGTCGAGGGCATGGACCATGCACGAAAAGGGGGTGAGATGTTGAAGGGTATGGGGGGGTGTCGAAAGACAATGAAAATTGAGAGTATCATCCGATAACGAGCAATACTCTCTTTATTAGTACATGATAGCAATAAAAGTGATCAGTTTTACTCACCTGTAGCACCCTACTATGCCCGACAGCTGCGACAATGCAGATGATGCTGCGGCAATACGAAACAGTCAGCAGGGATACATCACAGTCATAGGAAAGAGAATGGGAAAGGATCGGTTAGTACGTGAGAACAGGAAGGAAGAACGAGCCTTACTCACCTTGGATACCCTACAGGGCTTCACGAATCCTAGGGGTGCTGGCTCCAATAATGTGAAGAAAGATTGGAAATGGAAATCGGAGAGGAGTGGTGAGGAGAGTACAAGTTGAACGAGTGTCGAATGACATGTTGAAAGATGGCGCGTGTTCTCAGGGATTGCCGACTAGGCCGGTGGCTTGCCGGAAGCACAACTCATGTTGAAACTGTCAAGTCATATGTGCTTCAAGTTGTATGTACCTTAGTGCTCTCTCGTCTCTTGTCTCTCATCTCTTCTTCCCTCCATTATTCATTTTCTGATGCCTGAAGGCCAGAGAGGCTTACTTGAGGCTTAGGTAAGTCATAAATCTTGTTTTTGTATTGTCCATTATGCTAACTTGGGGAGTGCTGCTCGTTTTCGAGCAGTACTCCCTGTTTTCACGTTCTCTGGCATTAATTTGAAGGCAGGACGGGCTGGCTGGAGGCTAGAGACTCCATGTGAGTATAAAATCTGTTGTTTCATTATCTTTCGTGCTAATTTCAGGAGTACTGCTCGATAATGAGCAGTACTTCCCATTCTCTGTTGTGCATCACTGCATTGTCTCTCCCATCTCCCATCTCTTGCCTTCCCACATGATTCAGTACTGATTTTCCGTAAGACCATGTTGAGCCAAACTGACACCGTCGCATTCTAGATTGGTGAGCTCACGTTGGCCAACGTCCTGGTGTAGTCATAGTAGTATGGCCAGAATGACAATCTTAATTATCATACCGCGTTGTCCGGGAATGTTCGCCTATGCCCCTATACCTGACAGTTAGTTACCATGCAGTATTGTCTGGCCAAGTATACCATTTCTGCAATCGAATATGCCTGGCCAAGCACAAAATATGCCTCAGCCTACCGCGGCATATTGCGGCATATCAGTATGCTTGGCCAATATCCAATATGCCGCAAGGCTGCATGACCTTATGATTGGCCAATGTGCATATCCTTTCTGCACCAACATGCCGCTATGGTTGACCAACATCCCATATAATTATACGCTACCATTCTGGCTTGATTGGCCAACCTCACATATCTTTAACTGCGGCATGCCTCTGCAGTTGGCCAACGTCCCGTATATTCATACGGTGGCATTCCGGCTTGGTTGGCCAATGTCGCGCTGAAATAACTCAACCATGCCGCCATGGTTGGCCAATGTCCTACTGTATTTGACTCAACCATTCTGGCTTGGCTGGCCAGCGTCTGATATTATATACCCCACCATTGCGCCTTGGTTGGCCAGCCTCTGACGTATTTTACTGCGGCATGCCGCCATGGTTGACCAAACATGTACATCCTGCCTGCATCATCATCCCGCTATGGTTGGCCAACATCCGAAGTACTATATCATACCATGTGACGTTGGTTGGCCAACACAAATATTGGTTCTTCTGTGTCATGCCCACATGGTTGGCCAACACAAATATTGGTTCTTCTGTGTCATGCCCGCATGGTTGGCCAATGTCAGACATGGTTTACTGCACCATGCCCCTACGGTTGGCCAACATATGAAATAGTGTACCGTACCATGCTGGTATGGTTGGCCAATGTGGACATCCTGTCTGTGTTGTCATGCTGCTATGGTTGGCCAACTCGCATATTCTCTCTTCAGGACCATGCCCGCATGGTTGGCCAACAGCCGAAGATACTATTATACCGTGTGACATTGGTTGGCCAATGCACATATTATCTCTTCTGTACTGTGGCCACATGGTTGGCCAATGTCTGACTCACTTTACCGCAGCATGCCCCTATGGTTGGCCAACATCTGACGGACCATGCTATACCGTGCGACATTGGTTGGCCAATCCACATGTTCGTTCTCCTGTACCGTGGCCGCATGGTTGGCCAATGTCTGACTCATTTTACCGCGGCATGCCCCTATGGTTGGCCAACATCTGAAATAGTATACCGTACTATGCTGGTATGGTTGGCCAACACACATTATAGATTGCACATGCTCATTTCTTAGCATACTACATACAATGTCTATTTACCGCTATTTCATGCCACACTGCCATACCTACATTGGTTGGTCAGCCATGAACTCACCACTGCTCGTATGGATGCTCTACATCAACAGGGAGGTGATGCTGGTGGTGACCGGCTCCTCGTGTTGTACCGCAATACGAGCGATGCTACAACCTTATCCAGAAGACCGTACCCCATGCCCGTAACATCCTCAAGCAGCCACGTCCCATGATTCTCTGCGTACCTCTGGTCATCATTCATTCCATTGTATGCTCATATGGACTTGTATCGCAGACCGAGTGCATGCGTGCTAATGTACTATGCTTCCCAGGTATGCCGCAGCATACTTACAGCATATGCCGCGGTTGATCTCTGGAATGTACAGGAATACGAGCGATGCTACAACCTTATCCAGAAGACCGTACCCCACGCCCGTAACATCTCCAAGCAGCCATGTCCCATGATTCTCTGCGTACCTCTGGCCATCATTCTTTCCGTTGTAGGCTCATATGGACTTGTATCTTAATGCACCTCAGTATGTACTAGGGTACTATGCCACCAGTGTATGCCCGACCGTAATTCTACCATATGCCGCAGGCTAGTTCGGAATCATGCTGTGGCATAGGTGGGCAATATGCCGTGGCATGCCACCATGCTTCTGACGCCCGTCTGCCAGAACAATGCCCCGTGACTCCAAACACGTAAATGAAAGTCATGTGACGTTGTGGGACACAGGCGCCAGTGTGATTGCAATCGTGATACTGGATCTGTTATTGACTCCAACATGTCTCTTGACAATACATGGGCTTGTACCCGCCCAAATATCTCAGCCATCTCTGCAAGCGTGGAGCAGGCACTCTTGCAGATTGCCTCCACCGATGTGGATCCCCAGATCACAGCAGCACAATGGGTATATCAAATATATCCTTGACTTATTCTGTTTGCTCACTACGACCAAGGTGGATTTATCCTGGGATATTGGGTTGCTCAAACTCCATCAGGCTGATGGGCAACCTGATCCATTCCGTATTCATACTCGCATGTCGAAGAAATTTCGCCGGGCAGTTGATGCTCACACAGCCAATGAAAGAGGGATATTGGGATATGTTCCCGCACTTCTCACGCAGGTAGGCACCAGTCTTCCGTCCATTTAAAAACTCAACCTGAGTCATTTTTAGAGTGGCACATATGCCGAAGGACCGCCCATGCCACCCGCAGACATTCTTGCTGTGCGTGCAAAGGTCTTCGACAACATCGCCCAGGCAGAACATCTTCATAAATATGTAGCTGGTTCCATAAAGGACCAATTGGACCGATGGCAGCTGAAGCGGACATTGGCCAATGATGCTCTGCAGGACGTCACGAGGATGAAGAGAGAGAACCAGGAATAGCTGCATAAGACTGGAAGATTTTGTCTCCTTCATGGGTCGACTCAGTAGAACCTGTCGCATCGTATTTCGCATGTTATGCTATCCTTTGATGTTTTGCCTGAAGCCGTTGTTCCATGCCGCGGGAATATGACGTAGTCTGTGCGCTGCACGTGCTTGCAATCCCCCTTGGGCGGCAATCGATACCAGTCATTCGCTGCTCAACTACTCACCTTCACTCAATACTGTGCCAAGTATTGTGAGCTAACAATGACCACCCCTAATGCTACGACTGCCTTTACTTCCAGACCACCTTTTGGATCGCTTGGACAGGCCATACTGAACGAAATCGCATGGCGAATTCACGATGCAATGCAGACGATTTCCACTCCCCCCGGCACATATGAGTACTGGTACGCATTCAATGCAGTACAAAATGAACTGGTACGTTGCATAGACCACATAATGCAACAGCATTTGAGCATGTGTTCAGAATGCCACAGCTGTCATCATTGGATTCACGGAGTTCGCCAAGACGCCGATTATCATTCCTACGTTGCTACGGGATACTGGGACCCACCTGGATATCCTTGGTCGTGCTCTATCTGAAGGTCGTCATCCAGCGCTGCCACCTGCTCCCGCATTCCCGCGGGGTGACCCGATTATGTGATACATGCCACGGTGGTGGCTTCCCCACTCCCAGTGGTGGCCAGACGATATAAGGGAGGAGCTCCGGACCACAACTAGGACGGCGGGTCAATCGCACAGACCTGCACAGAGTGGAAGGTCAGCGGAACCTGTCTGGTATGCATCACAGAACACTGCTGACAGACTGTAGGGGTAATGGAGACCAAGGGCAGACGGCAGCCCAGCGTACACCATCGCCCCCTGATATTTTAGGAACTCTTGCCCTATCTGTACGTGCCCATGTGGAATCGGTATGTACATACCTCCTATGCCATTGGCTATCTTGCTGATGCCGCGGTAGGTGCGACGTGCAGACCACATCTACTATGCATTGGATCAGGCTGTATCTGTGGCAGAGAATCTGTCCAATTACATCGATGCATGGTGCAAGGAGCGTTCCGTCATCCTCGATGACTTGCAACATATGGAGGATTGGATGCAGGATGAAGGCGGGGCCTGGCAAACCTTGAATAGGTCTCTGCATGACTAAAGGCCAGTTTGAATGATCTCTGATATGCCACGGTATGTGATCACAGTGAGAATCCATCCACATTTGTGTGAAGCATAGTATGTCCAGCCAAGTACATGTACATTAGTCTAGACCATATTTAGAACGTTCATCATCCCCTAACACAGACTTGAACATTGTGTCTGCGCTTCCAGAAAACTCCTTCCACATCGCCTTCTGCCGTGCACCATATGCCGCATGGCCACGCAACCCCTCTTCGCCGGCCTTCTCCACCCTGCTCCCCCAATCATCTGCACGCTTCTGAAATCCTCTCACAGTCCAATCCATTTCAAATGGAAGAACAACCATCTCCTCATGCCAACGATGCATCCTTGCCCGTGCACGAAGCCACTGAACTCGGTGGACTGAGAATAGTGTGAATTAATCATGTTGCGGCATAAGGTGCTGCATTTGCATGGCACCTATCTGACAGGGATACAGGGATGGGTATCCTCGGCAACCATCACTAGCACTCTAGGTGACAACCTCAAAAAGTCCTGTTGGCAGCTGACATATGCTATCCTTTCAAAAAAATGAAGCAATTCACTCACAAAAAATAGCATGGCCAACTGATGACATGTTATGCTACAAGCTACATCACCAAGTCCTGCAACAGTCCTGTCTACTCCTGCAACTGCAAAGGAAACAGCAGCATTACCTGTCAAATCAGGTGCTGCTGTTGCTGAAGTCCTCGATGTCCTCATTCAGAAAAAGATAGTCGCTGAAGGATTCCGACCTAACTGGATGCTTCTCTGCACTCTAATACAGTCTGTCTCCCCAAAATAATGTATTTATTAGGATTCTAAGAGTTTTAGTGACCCCCTCTTTGCCATCACCACCCTTCTCAAGAATCTTCCCATCATGGATGTCACCGATGCTCTGCGCCCTACCATTGATCAGCTCAGGAGCATTACTCTGGATCTCTATGACCATGAATCTGCACTTAATGCTAAGTTGAGCAATATCAGAATAGTGCATGTAGCCTCAAAAGCAGTGATAATGAGACAAGAAGAGCTGCTTGTCTCACTACAAGGCATGTCCACTCAGTTCAAAGATCATATAATTTTGCTCCAGAAGGCCCCTGTGCCCTTCTACAGTGCAGCCCTCCTCATGGCAGCCAGTCTCTTTCCACCATCAGGTCTGACCTCAGACCCTCACTTTGTGCAACAGATCATCACCTGGAACTGTTAGGTCCTCATCAATGCAAGTGCAATCTTCACTGGCAGTGTTAGCATTGAAGAGCTCCTTGCTTGCACCTGCACTTTCCTTTAGATAGGCATGGACAATGGCTGTCCCAATGGGGTCAGCATTGAGTCCATACAGAAGCTGTGCAATGGTAGATTAGTCCTGCACTTAGGCGATAAGGAAACAGCAGACTGGGTCTGCACACCAGACATCAGTGCACATCTCCTGGCACTATTCGGTGAGGGTGCTGTTATCAAGGACCATGGATACATGCTCGTGGTCCCATTCATCCTGATCCACTTCGAGCCTGATCAGGCTGATCACCTGTGTGAGGTCAAAGGATGCAACAACCTACCAGTGGGTACCATCCTCAAAGCCAAATGGATCAAACCTGCCTGGTGCTGCTCCCCCTGCCAGCTCCATGCATTTGCATTCTTCATGTTTGCATCCCTGGAACTGGCCAATCAGGTAATTTGAGATGGAATTATAATATGCAACAAGCACATCTCTCCCACAAAGGCCAAGAAAGAGCCCATCTGCTGTCTCAAATGCCAGTGCATTGGCCATTTTATGTTAGACTGCTGCAAAATGCACTTTACATGTGGTCGCTGTGGTGACAAGCACTGTATGGATGACTGCACTACTACAGGCCATGTGCTTTGTGCATCATGCAAGTCCCATACTCATGATACCTATGAAAGATCATGTCTGGTCTATATAGACATATGCAACCAGCTTGATGATCGGTTCCCTGAGAACCAGCTGCAATACTTCCCTACAAATGAGGTCTGGACTCATCGTCCTGAAGCACCATGCTCCCACATGTGCATGCACATCTCTCCACCTGCTGCTTCTCTCTATACATGTACATCCACATCATGGGGCCCTATCTCTGAATCAAACTCACTGCTCATCCCAACCAGGAACAGGTGTACCACTCAGGCAATGCCTAATATGCTACAACTGTATGGGCCAGCTGGAGGTCCTTCTGCATCTCTGCTCATGGTGAGCATGAGTGCACTGACACAGTTAGGTTGGAAGATCACTCTCCATGACAAATGGCCATCACAGCATGCTCAGAAAAACATAGCACATGATGTGGGTACATTTAGTCAGCCCACTCTTGATGTAGTCACTGCCTCCTGGTCCATGTGGGTGAACATGGGGCCTATTAACCCTCTGATTGACACACCTATAGCCCAGATAACAGCCCCTGCTAATACTTTATTACCAGTATGTATGCCTGCTCATCTGCTCCCTCCTGTACCTATGTATACCTCTCTCTCCCCTAGTAACATCACCCCTTGTTCCTCCTCCTCTCTGTCTCCTTCTTCATCTTCCCTTCCTCTTATTTTTCCTTCCTCTCCCTCTCCTTCTCATACTAACAGCTCTAGCTGAGCAAATGACCCCAGCCTGCCCTTTCTATGACTAACTCCATCACAAATGCAACCAAGCAGATCTGTATCCTTCAAGCCAACTTAGATGGCTCAATGATTGCTCATCAATCTCTTATCAACTCAGATATTCATTTACACTATGATTTCATTGCTATCCAAGAACCATACATTGATAAATTCCTTAATACTTGTGTCACTCAGAAATAGTGCATGTTTCACCCTCCTAATCATTGCACCTCTCATGCAGGCACCACTCACTCTATCCTCCTTGTCAACACTGCCCTTGATACTAACTGCTATGTCCCACTCTCAGATCTGAACCACCCAGATGTCACCACAGTTTGCTGCTGGGGCACCTTTGGATATTTAACCATCTTCAACATATACAATGATGGTGCACATGACAATACAGTATCATACCTTGATGACTACATGTAGTAGCCAGAGTATGAGCCACCACTCACTGCCAGTCAAAGCTCTTACATGATGTGAGTTGGTGGCTTCAATTGTCATCATCTCACCTGGGATGATCCACATGATGAGCGGTACTTTATGCCTCAGAACATTGAGGCCACGGACTTCCTCCAGGATACATGTAGCTCCCTAGGCCTTGTGATGATCCTTTCTGCAGGCATATCTACCCACTGTCATAAGATTTTCAAGCTCTGGTCCTGCTTAGATAATGTCTTTGCCTCAGAGGAAGCGAAGGATCTATTCACAGTGTAACGGGGCAACATTACTTTTGTAGAGTTTCCTAGCCTTATGCTATGCATGTACCTAGGGTTAGGGGTCAGCCCAGATATGGTGCTGGGCTTGCTTAGTAATATGACAATCTCTTCTTCTCATCCACTACTTGGCTCGAGCACATACGCTCCCTCTCGCCTTCGGGCGCTCTCCCTTTTCAGGGTTTCTCTCTTTCTCTGGCACCTCTCTCCCTCGCGCCCCGTTGCCCAGGGTCCCTCGTCAAGTAAGCAGGGGACGTAGGACTCTCTGGCTTTCTGGTCGCGTGCAGAAAGGTTGCCTTCTGTGCGTAAGCAGGCTGACCTGGAGATTAGCCTTGCTAGCACACAGTCTCTCTATTACTCTTGCCTTTCAGTCCTCCAGACCTCTCGGGCAAGGGTGCTCTCTCCTGACTCAAGCGCCAGCTCATCACACGCATCACACCATAGCAACTCTCGCCAGCTCCTTCGGGGCAGATTCATGACCCTTGTAGCAGTTCTCCTGTTACAAAGGTGGACAAGCAGTGGATCTGTCTTCACCTGGCCGGGGTCGCTCCTTGTTCCCCTGGTGTTGCCGAGTTTCGCATTTCGAGTCACCTGTTCATTTCCCTCATATCTCCACCAATTCTTCCTCGATTTCCTATCGCATTGGATCTTCGGAAACCCCTTCATTGTCGCTTTCCAACGCACCCGAGAGCGTTGCGACATGTCATCTTTCCGCGGAGATATGGGATGGTTCATGAGGGCTTGCTGTAGAGGGACTCAGGTACTAGTCCCTTCACCTCTCGCTGGATTCTGATGCTCTCTGCAAGTGTTTTGGGCGATTCTCTAGCCCTGAATCAGAGCTTTCCAACGAGCCCTCACACATCCCCATCCATCCACCCGTTCCTGCACAATTCCTTGTCCAGTCTAGGGGGGGTTCCCTTATGACTCACCAGTTTCTTCGCTCCACAGCGCCGCCAATCCTTATCGCCTGCGCATGCGGCTACCACCGTTCGAAAGCTAGGTTTTCCAGCTTTCAAACAAGACCTCATACACCGCGATCCGTCCTCAACTCGTCCCAGGAGCGTGCCATCTCTGCAGGAGGTCTTCGTTTTTCAGGTCCCTGGCTGTCCCTCCCCTATCAAGGCCAATTCCTCGCCGATTCACTTGGTCTCAATTGGATTGGGGAGCTCGTTTCAACTGCGTTCGAACGCGACCTTGCGTGCCACGATCGCACCTGCCGTTCACCCGCTAGATACCGACCTTTGCCTCCTACCTCCTCCTGGTGGGTGTACCTTGCCCCCAGTGCCAAGGGGCGAGTTCTGCTCCAAGTGACACAATCCTGGCTGCGTTCGAAATGCACGGTTTACCTGCTTTTGAACGCGCCCTCACATACCCTGTCACGCTCAGAACTCGTCCCAGGAGCGCTTTATCTCTGGATGGGTGTCTGGTGGCCTGGTGCTCCTCCTATCTCGGCGAGTTCTTCACAGAATTCTTTGATCTCAAGTGCTGTGAAGAGCTCTCGATAATCGCTTTCGAACGGGACCTCATGCGCCAAGATCTGTCCACGGGTTGGTCCGCTACATCGCGACCTCCCTCTCCTGTCTCCTCCTGGTGGGTGCCCTTTGCCCCCAGTGTTGTGGGACGAGTTTTGCTCGGATCGCCACGATTTCGGATGCGTTCGATAAGCACGGATACCTGCTTTTGAACGCGCCCTTGAGGGACCTGCTGCGTCTGTCATGCACCCCAGGACTGCTCTGTCTCTGAAGGAGTATAGGGCGATCTGCCCCTGCATTGTTTCTGTCCTATCTTGGCCAGTTCTCCACGGATTCCCTTCATCTCAAGTGCGTCTGGGAGCGGTTGATAGGATCTTTCAAACGCGACACTGCACGGCCAGATATCACCACCCGTTCCTTCGGCATCAGAGGATCTCCTCCCCCTGCTCCCTCCTGAGTGCTATCCCTTGTCCCCAGCGCTTTGGGCCGAGTTTTGCTCGGATTACCTCGCTCTTAGGCGTATTTGAAAGATGTTATTCCGCACTTTCGAACGAGCCTCTGTACGCCCATATCCGACTCCAACTCGCCCCAGGAGCAGTGCCTCTGTTTGGGCGCTCCAGCAAGCAGACCCCCTCATTGATTGCAAAATTGTGCTGCGAGTTTTGGTTCAAATCTCTCGCTCATAGGCGCGTTCGAAAGCCTTTATTTACGTCTTTCGAATGGTACCCTGCATGATGCAATAGGTGCGATAACGTTTTCGCGGCGGCCTCACCTTCCTGGCGATCATTTTCGAGTCTTCCCCCTCCTCCTGCCTCAGCATCTCTCTGAGTTCTTCATAGTTTCCTTTCATCTCATTGGGCTCTCAAAGCGTTTATTCCCAAGGTTTCAGATCGTCCTGCGATGTAGTGATCCGAGCTAGCGCTCTCCCTGGAACATTACATCTGTCTTTGGGCTTCCACTCTCTGGCCCTTCATTGGTCCTCAGGCTGTTCCTCTACCAATTTTGGGCCGATCCACTCGCATGCAGTCGCACTCGAAAAGCATGGATTCCTGCTTTCCGACGCATCTCTGTGCGCTCAAATTGGTCAAGAACTCGGCCAGAGGCACCTGTGCCTTTGCAGCAGATTCCTCGAAATTCGAGCTAAGTTGTACCTCACCGCGTGGGCCGAGTTTTGGACGGTTCGATGATATCATGGGTTTGCCAGAAAGCTATGCATCGTATCTTTCCAACGCATTCCTGTACGTCTCGATCGGCTCTGTATCGGCATCCCTGCATCGAATTTTGCTTCAGCCCTATCCCAGCTGACAGGATCTCTCTCTCTGCTGCCTTGGTTAAGCCCCTGGACCATTATCTGTCACCTTGGCCTGTTCTGAAAGACATTCCCTATCGTCTTTGAATGCTTTGAAGCCTGCTCCACCAGGAAACTTCTTTAGGAGATGTTTTACTTCCTCTGGCAGGAGTTCCCTTCTAGACTGCATTGTGCAGTTCCTTCTCAGTCTGTGGATGGACTTTCCTGTTCATTGACTTCCCTTAAAGCTTTTCACCCTCACTTTTTGGGAAGTCCCTGTGTCTTGTCTTCACCATTTGACTTGACACTCTTCTTTGTTCCTTTCGAGGTCCTCTGCCTTCTCTTCGACAGGAGACACTTGCACCCTTCTTCTGCCAACTTCAGCCAGACTTCTAGGATCGACTTCTTGTCCCACCACTCTGTCAGGATGTAGGGGGACATTTTGCCATGGCTCAGTCAGTCAATGAAGACTGATGTCGACGACTTTGCCATCTGCATAATGTTCCCTATGGGAAGTCTAGATCTAAGGGGTAATCGCTAAAACGTTCCCTTTGTTGTATCCTCAGATACCCATAATACTTCCAAGCAAAGTGGCTAAGCCTGAGGTCATCCTTCCATGTTCAAAGTCTTTCAAGTCAATCCTCTTTGTTGGCTTTCTAGAAGCAGAGATGCTTTCATCTGTCTTGAGCTCTTGGCCTTGGACCTCCTCCTCTTCTGGATTGGAGATATTCTGCCTTGTGCCTCTCCAGTCCTTTAATTATGCTCCCAATTTATGCTCTCCATTTTTCTCCTAAGTCACAGGATCCTTTTCATTTATTTTCATCTTCTTCTGGTCCAAGTCAAGATCAACTCCTATCCAGCTCAACTTTCTTCCATCCTCATCCCCTCCTCCACCCTTATTGGTCAACTCCATCCTTCTTCAGCTTTTGCTACTTGCTTTAGCTTTCGGCTTTAGCTTTCGGCATTTTGCTGTTGGTTTTTAGCTGACGGCTTTTGCTTTTGGCTCTTTCTGGGGTTCCTTTCCTATACCCGTCCTCTGGTCATGCGATGAGCCTGAGTCCACGCATAGGAAAGTAGGGGGGGTATAGGGGTAGTATAGGGCAGGTCTGGCCTCTAGTAGGCAGACATCTAACCTATCCTCACTTGGACCACTTGGAGTAGGCCTTTAGGGAGGTCCTGTGTTGAGGAGTGAGGTAGGAGTGAGGTTGTTAGGAGAGGGACATGGTGAGATACCCTTGGATAAGGGTTAGTACCCTCAGATGGACTTTGGACTTTGGTAATTACTTCTGCCTCAGTATTTTTCTTCCACCCCTCCCTCCCAGATTTTTTCTTCTTTTTTCTCCTTTATTTTGACTTCACTTTCTTTTTCTGGTGCTTAAAAGCCTAGGAAACTGGGGGGGCTCTGTAACGGGGCAATATTACTTTTGTAGAGTTTCCTAGCCTTATGCTATGCATGTACCTAGGGTTAGGGGTCAGCCCAGATATGGTGCTGGGCTTGCTTAGTAATATGACAATCTCTTCTTCTCATCCACTACTTGGCTCGAGCACATACGCTCCCTCTCGCCTTCGGGCGCTCTCCCTTTTCAGGGTTTCTCTCTTTCTCTGGCACCTCTCTCCCTCGCGCCCCGTTGCCCAGGGTCCCTCGTCAAGTAAGCAGGGGACGTAGGACTCTCTAGCTTTTTGGTCGTGTGCAGAAAGGTTGCCTTCTGTGCGTAAGCAGGCTGACCTGGAGATTAGCCTTGCTAGCACACAGTCTCTCTATTACTCTTGCCTTTCAGTCCTCCAGACCTCTCGGGCAAGGGTGCTCTCTCCTGACTCGAGCGCCAGCTCATCACACGCATCACACCATAGCAACCCTCGCCAGCTCCTTCGGGGCAGATTCACGACCCTTGTAGCAGTTCTCCTGTTACACATAGTCTGTAACACTACTCCTGAGATTATGGATGCTGATCACATTTCAATTTAGAGTGTCCTAGACATCCCACTCCTGCAGGCTGAACAGCTGCAGCACCCAAACTTCCAGGGCACCAACTGAGATGCTTTTGCCATGAAACTCCAAAGTGAGCTAAGTAATATATGAGCACCAGTGTTCTTATGTATGCCACTGGACTATGACTGTGCCTGTGCCGACCTTACATCTGCTCTACAATGGACAATCAATGCTGCAGTTCTGCTATCAAAATCCTGCCCACATAGCAAACACTGGTGGAGTACAGATCTCAGAGCTATATGGAAAGAACAAAACAAGCTGAGTCATGCTTCACATAAGCTGCAGGGTGTCCCTCACCATGTATGTCATGAGAAACTCAAGAACATGAATGCACACTACAGCAAAGTTATCCATGCAGCCAAGACACAGTACTGGGAAGATTGGCTGGAGGATGTTGAGGGTGCTGATGTCTCAAATGGCAAACTGATATCTCACAGAACCCTCCATTGACAGAGGAAAAACATACATTCTGATGCTTCAACGAGTGCAGCCAGATGGCTCATTGCAGGCAGTCAACTCCAATGCTGAGAAAAGCCAATACCTGGTGAGTTCTTTCTTCCCACCACCCCCTGCTACATCCTTGATACCTCTTGATTCTGACTATCCTGAGCCTCTAGATAATCTAGTGCCCTTCATGCATGCATGGATCAAGGCACAGATCACAAAGCTAAGTCCCTTCAAAGCACCAAGCCTTGATGGTATACCTAACATGGTCCTCATGCACAGTGCAGATCACATTGTCAATCACTTGTACCACATCTATGATGCTTTGCTCTGCCTGGATGCATATCATGGACCCTGGCAAGAGTTCATCACTGTGGTTCTATGCAAACCCAGAAAGTCACACTATGACCTACCCTAAGGAGTACCAGCTGATAGCCCTACTCAACACACTTGGTAAGGTCCTCTTTGCACTGGTGGCTGATCAAATCACATTTCTCAGTGAAAAACACAGCCTACTTCTATCTATGCATTTTGGTGGGAGGCTGGGGCAGATGACCACAGATGCTATGCATTTGCTAGTTCAAACTGTCTGCAATGCCTGGCGACAGCATAAGGTCATCTCTGCTCTTTTTCTGGACATCAAAGGTGCCTTTTCCAATGCTGTCACTGACAGACTTATCCACAACCTCTGACGACATCAAATCCCAGTTGTATATACAGACTTTATTGGCCGTATATTATGAGATCACAGCATGTGGCTCTGATTTGATGATTTCCTCTCTGACTCCATCAATATAACCAACAGAATTGGTCAAGGCAATCTGCTCTCTATGATCCTCTACCTTTACTACAATGCTGATCTCTTAGACATTCCGATTGCTCGCTCGTGCTCAGAATGCACCATAACATTTGTTGACAATGGTATCCTCATAGCCATCGGCCCCACATTTATTGATACACACAA
Source organism: Hericium rajendrae (assembly GCA_033439255.1). Classification (NCBI taxonomy): domain Eukaryota; kingdom Fungi; phylum Basidiomycota; class Agaricomycetes; order Russulales; family Hericiaceae; genus Hericium; species Hericium rajendrae. Next base: position 78,079 of record JAVRDV010000018.1, read on the forward strand.
AACCCTTCATAGTATGATGATGTGCACAGGTGGCACCATTGACTGGTCAAATGAACATAACTCAAAATTTGAGTTCAGCAAATTAGCCCTGATGGACTTTGCTCCCATCGGGAGTCAGAAGGTAGACACACCATTGGAGCTGCCCTCCATCACCATGCTGATCTCAGATAGTACAAAGTACCTGGGAGTTATGTTCGACTCCTGCCTAACCTGGAAGGTTCAGAGTCAATATGCTGTAAAGAAAGGCACAACATGGGTATTCGCCTTACATCATCTGGCACACCCATCCTGTAGAATTACAGCATGTTATGTACATCAACTTTACATTGCTGTTGCCATCCCAAAGATGCTTTATGCCCTTGATGTCTGGTGCATCCCCACACACCCATCGCCAACTGATCATGATCTCCGACGAGGTTCTGTCAGAGTTATTGAAGCCCTTGGTAGGGTGCAAGACTTAGGGGCCCTTGCTGTCACAGGCAGGCTGTGTACCTCACCAAAAGTAGCACTTGATGTCCATGCCTATCTTCTACCCATGGACTTTCTAGTCAACAAATCCTGTTACAGGGCCATTGTACATCTATCCACTCTCCCTCTCTCTCACCCCATGGCACCACTGGTCAAGAAATGTACAAAGAGGTATGTAGCACAGCACTGCATGCCACTCCACCACCTCTTTCACATCTTTTCCACCCTGCCTGCCACCTATGAGACTATACCTGCAGTCTGGCACAACCCTGCCAAGTCTCTCCCCTATTTGATGAAAATTGTAGCTGACCATAAGACAGCTGTCAATGCCAAAACTGAATGCATAGATGTCATCTGATGATGCACCCCTTCGCATAAGGATGGACACGATTCAGAGTCACCTGTGAGTTAGTACAGGTATACCTGTCAAAATTACTTGCAGGTATTTGACTCACAGATCCAAGTCACTTGGTGGCTGATACTTGTACAAGTCTGAGTCAGAGATTTTCTAAAATGTATAAACCCGTGGGTACCTGTTCATGACCTGCAGTTCAAAATCAATTTATCTACATGGTAATGTATGACATATGCTATATCTACAAATCTTCATTCACATTCTCTGTAAGATCAATACTATCTCCTCCTTTCTTTGGCCTCTGAGCCTTCTCCTTGAAAATGAGAGCAATCTCTTTCTCGGATATCAGTCCATCAATCTTCGCCCAAGAGTTGAGGACTGTTGATGCCTGCATCGACTCATCTGAGAGATTGTGATGGAGCTTCATCACAGTCAAGCCCCCACAAGAAAAGCTGCATTCTACATCAGTACCTGCAGCTAAATATGTTTTGAGAAACAACTATCTATACATGCTGAGAATACAAACACTTACCAGGTGCAGATAAGAAGTCAATAGCCATCTGCGCAAGTGGACTGTTGCCAGCACGGTCCCACCAGGATATGGCATCTTCAACGTTGCTGATAGGTGGCAAATTGAGGTAATCCTCAAGTTCGTCACCACCAGTCTTTCGAAACTCGTCAATATCTGCAAAAATGTCCTGTTCAGCCAAAGTCTAGATATTGAGTGAGTGACATGCATAAAACAAAAGGGGAGATACACACAACACTGGTAGATATAGCACTGGACTGTTCTGACAGCTTGTAAAATGTAGTCTACTGTTCTTGTACAATTGCTTTTGCTGCCGTGATCCAGGTGTCTGGCCACTTTTTCTTGATAAAGTATGTTGTCTTGTAGTGTGGATGGAGAACTAGTGCACATACATAAGTGCAAAAGCAATAAATGTAAGCACAAAGGGATGTACTCATTGCACATCGATACATAATTGAGTCATCTGTCTTGCTATAGTACTTGTCAAGAATACAGATTTCTTTTGCTGCTGCTGCACGAATGGCAGGAAAAAGAGAACTGTTGTCAGAAGCACCCTCGAGTGTCTCAGTAATGTCAAGACTCGGTCGTAGACAGCAGAGAACCACCCAAGTCACCAGCGATGATGAGAGCGAGAAAGCAGAGAGCGACTAGCAGCACAGTGACCTGTATTGGAGGTACAGTACGGTACAGACAAAATGGACAATCTAGGGAAATAGGCGAGTGACAGGGAGCCTATAAGTACTGGAACGACAATGGGAAAAGAACAATGGACACTATAACGGGTCGAACAATAGAGTGAGAACAATGGTGGCCAAAAGGAGAACAATGGGAGGGAGAACAATAGGATGTCCCAAAGGGGAACAAGGGCATAGGTGAAGGATAGCCCCAGGTCATGTGAGGAAGTGAACATGTGATGGGGCTGCTGAAGCACATGACCGACGCAATGCCTTGATGGCAGAGAAGAAGGCGGAGAGAAATGGAGCGATCTGTGACAAGTAAGAACATCAATGATCGGAATTACTTCATACAGAAGAGGGATCTTGCTTCGTGACATGCACTCTGTTGCCAGAAGAAATTTCTACGAGATCAATGATCAATCAGCCTTGCACACAGATACGACATGTAGTTGAACATGACTCACATTTAGAATAGGCTCGAGCTGTGCTAGCAGCTCCCATTCCTCTCGAGAAAGGCTATACTTCTTGATCTTTGTCCGTGCAGACTTGTTATGATGGTCAATGAGGACCAGCTTGTCGAGTGCTGGCCGCAGATACAGGACGGACTTGACCATCTCTGCTACCGAATTCCATCATGTTGTGACAGAGCTGTAAGGACTGACTCAGATTGGTGTGCCACAATGTAACGCCTATGCCAAAAGGGCGCAATGTCAAGCTTGGCTTGACATCTGGCACACAGTATATATACACTTCTAAGTCATGAAGGACCAATTCATGACAAGAGTGTTTGATCTTCTTTGGCTTGATCTTGATCTTTTTGCAGCATTCTTGCAGATCGTCTGTGAGCGATGTTGAGTAGTGAATGTGAGAAGTGAGTTTGATAATCTAGCCAGCAGTTATTAGCACATATGCTATGATATCCAATGATGAATACAACATGCCTTGGTTATCATGCAGTGGCCAAGATTGATGTCGCTTTGTGATAGAAACAGCCATTCCTCTACCTCCTGAGCAATGCCCTGTATCTCTGCTTCGTCATTAGCAAGTCTATCTGCATCTACTTCCTCTGCAGCCTCTCGGTCTTCTTCATCAAGCTCCACCTCATCATCTTCATCGTCACTTTGCTCTGAGGCCACAATTACAGTCTCCTTTGACTTTGCAGATTGTGACAGGATTGCCTTTGTTGCATGTCAACCACAGGTAAATCATGGATTGCTAAAGGAACCATACCTTAACAGCCAGGTTCAGAATATGGCAGATGCAACAAATACGTGTATGTACGCCACTCATGCTGCCCTCTGGCATATGCAGTTCAAGCTCTGAAGTTGCCGTATCATTATTGGATGCATTGTCATATACCTGGCCCAACAGCTACTTGATTATCAGTGTCGTTCGAGTAAGTGATCACAAATATAGAACATACCTTTTGCACAACTCCAAAGCTATCCAGACACTTGAAGATTTGCTCAGCGAGGTACTCACCTGTATGTGCTTTCATCATTCTATTTAAAAGCTCAGCACATTTGTCACTGTAATAATAAGATAAATTACTGACCTGATGAAGTCCAATATGAGAGATTGCATCTGACCGTTGTGGACTAAGAAGATGATAATGCCGAGGAATGAGTAAAGGTTTGGTGATGACCAGCTGTCGACTCCAATATGGAGCCTTCCAGCATATTGCTAAGAGACGTTAGTCACAGAAGAGTCACCATTGCTGTAGCGATGCACCTGCAACATGCTCGAGATGTTTTTCTTTGAGAGAGCAAAGATCTTGTCTTGCCGGATGGTATCTCGACCTTGGCATATAGCATCTGGAACATGCGATGAAGAATGTCATCGTTGATGATATTGAATGGTCAATGGTTACTTACGTACCACAAGCTAGCCAGCGTCCGAAACTCTTCTTTTGAATAAAGAGTTCCATGGGCAAAAGCCATAATCTGCTGTTGATCTTCTGGTGCATCACTGTCGCAGGTCCTGACATGGTGTATAAGGTTGCTGGTGCAGTCATCGCTGCGCTCACATGAGACATAATTGCTGGGATGCCTTAACTGCCTAATCAGCCCAGAAAGTTGAGAACAAAAATATATGATGCACTTCTGGCATATAAATTTGTATTTGATGACACCCTTGCATCAGGAAAAACTGAAGTTTCACTAAATCAGATGATGTGCCTATAGAAGCATTGATGTGCCTATAGAAGCACTGATGTAGATATAGAAGCACTGATGGTAGCTACCGGTGTTTTCCGGCTGATCCTGTAGCTCTTCTATTACATACTGTATGACTGCATTCAGGTCCCATAGCTTGTCTTGTCCTACCGTAGTCTCCTGTAGTTTTCTGTAGTGACACTGTCTTTTTAATCCATTATATTGCTCAAAAGTCTTTCAAAAGTGATGTGAGGCTTGTATTTCATCATATGATCTGCCAGTTTTGATTACTAATATGCTATCACCACTAGTAACATGTTACGCACACATATGTGCCTCTAAGCAAGTCCTGCTCATACTGTGTGTCTGCATTTTTTTGCGGTTCCAAGGCAAGCAGGAAATAACTCAGAACAAATGTGAGTGTATTAAAATACTCTTGACTAACACTTTTCAACAAGTCTAGGATAACACCCTTGCATAGACGACTTCAAGTTTCAAAAGGTATGTGTGGCTGACGCTTTGACACCATAGATTTTGATGTTATGCACCAAGCACTGCACCGATTTGCATGTATGTACATGCGTTCGAAAGCTACTGATTGCCGCTTTCTGGAACACCAGAAATGTTGCCGGTGTGTTCACTCGTTGTAAAGATAACCTCAAAACATGTTCTTGCTGACAGTTTCAGAGATTCTGTTGTAGTGCCTCAAGTTTTTCACCCATCAGGGCGCACGATAACTCGTTCAAAAGCTCTTGATGAGCTCCTTTTAACGAGATAAAGATTTTCGTGGTATGTCCAATATTTGTCATGATATATCCAATTTTCGCTCAAAGGGACGATTTTTAAATCTTCTCGGATCAGGTTGTGTAGGGCACCGTTCGAAAGCTATGCTCAACCGCATTCAGGAATGTCTGAAACGTCAGCGGTGCGTGTTCTCGTTGTGAAGATATGCCAAAACTGCTGTTTGACCTCCATTTTCAGAGATTTTGCCACTAGTGCACGAGTTCTGCACCTAACGTAGCGTATGAGGGCTTATTTGGAAGCTACGAATAAGAACATTCAGATGAGCCAAAAAGATATGTGGTGCATGCAATATTCATAAAGTTATATCACTTTTTGTATCTACTAAATGTCACTTACAGCATTCTGGCCATAGCGCCTTTAATATCCAACAGATCATGGCGTACAAGGCATCGTTCGAAAGTGACGATTCGTCTGGCTTGGCCAGTACTAGGTACGTGTTAATCAGATGAAAACTGATGTTTGTAGCAGAGAAATGCAGAACTCTCCAGGGGACCCGGATACTCTCCCACGCTCCTTGCAGCTAAGACGCACAACAGGGCAGAACACAGATGGCCATATCTGGCAATCTGATTTCTGCCAGCATTGAACAAGTGTAAGTCAGTGTAGAGTTCATATCTATAAACACTGAAGGAAATTTTGTTAGTAATGTAACTTGCAATGTTTTTATTTTTCGTGCAGGAGCCAGAAACCAGATTGCCAAATATGGCAATCTGGTTTCTGCCTTTGGTGTTGTTTGGCCTTAGGATTTGCCAGCAGCGCGTCATCTTTGCCACTCTTTCTAAGTCTCTTCTCTCTCACTCTCTCACTCTCTTACTTCTCTCTCTCTTGTTTTATTGTAAGTCTGTTATTCTTTTGTTCTCATCTCTTTTCAGGTTAGAAGGGTGTAAGAGAAGGCTAGAAGAGTGATACTGGTACATTGTATGTATGTTTGTTTTTATTTTATTGGTTGTTTCAGCGCTGACATGCTTGCTCATCTGCCTCCTACCTGCCCGCTCACCCATGCAACCATCCACATGCATGCCTGCCTGCTTGCCTGCTCACTTGCCTGATGGCTTGTCCGCTTGCCCGATGGCTTGCCCGCTTGCCCGATGGCTCGTCTGCTTGCCCGATGGCTTGCCCACAATCTGTTTGCCTGCCTGCTCATCTGCACATCTGCCTGCTCACCTATGTACCTTTCCACTTGTTCACATGCTCGTCTGCTCACCTGCTTGTTTGCATGCTCGTCCACTCACCTGCTTGCCTACATGCCCACCTGCTCACTCACATGCCCACCTGCTCACTTGCATGTCTGTCTGACCTATGTATGTACTACAGTAGAGGGGACTGGTGTTTATATATCTGTGAGATGACAGCACAAGTGGCCTAATGTAGTACGGAGTAGTAATTAGCTAGCTCATGTTATGTAGTTATTCTTAAATAAAGTTTTTGAATTTTCTGATATATTGCAATTGAGTGAAATATAAGGATATCAACAGTTGTTTATACATTGAATTGTATAACTACTGTAAAGAGATTCATTGCTACAGTAGAGACATATTCACTACAGGTCACTACGGCTCACTATCGGAGCCACGGTAGTAGGGGGGGTCCTACGAGTACTACAGGAGCTATGGGAGCTACAGGTCACTACGGTAAGATTCTGATCACTACTGTAGCTCATGGTAGCCCACTGTAGCTCTTCCTGTTTTTCCAGATGTTCTCGACGACAATCAAAGGTGGCATCTTGAAGTGCTTGTACACCTCAGACTTCAACTGCTTGCGTTGCATTTCTGTGAAGGCAAATCGATCAGAGCAATTCACGGTCAAGATGCTAGTCATTAACTTACCAAGAACCTGCTCCTTGCTATTCTTGGATGTCTGATAGGAGCCTGAAATGCTAACTTTGTCTTCTTCGTAGGCCGCTCTGGAGAGCCTGCAGTAAATACTGATGCACGACTCAGAGCTAGGTTGGTGTCAAGACTCGGTCGTAGACAGCAGAGAACCACCCAAGTCACCAGCAATGATGAGAGCAAGAGAGCAGAGAGCGACTAGCAGCGCAGTGACCTGTATTGGAGGTACAGTACGGTACAGATGAAATGGACAACCTAGGGAAATAGGCAAGCGACAGGGAGCCTATAAGTACTGGGACGACAATGGGAAAAGAACAATGGACACCATAATGGGTCGAACAATAGAGTGAGAACAATAGTGGCCAAAAGGAGAACAATGGGAGGGAGAACAATAAGATGTCCCAAAGGGGAACAAGGGCATGGGTGAAGGATAGCCCCAGGTCATGTGAGGAAGTGAACATGTGATAGGGCTGCTGGAGCACATGACTGATGCGATGCCTTGATGGCAGAGAAGAAGGCGAAGAGAAATGGAGCAATCCATGACATCACTCCCTCTCTAAGACACACTTTTGCCTGGAGTGTGTGATGAGCATGGATGGGGTCGAGGTAGATGAGTCCACGAAGATTGGGAGCCTTGAGTGCATGCAGATGGTGGGTGTAGAAGTCCGTGATTGCACCATGGGCATTGGAAAGGGAGGTACGTGAAAGCCACTGATTTTCTAAATCAGGGTAGCCTGCCCATTTGACGAGATATTCAATGCCACGTTTGTTCTGGGTAAGATGAGCATTGAGGACAGACTCAACTTCATATTCTTCCTCACCCTCCACAAGGTCAGGTGGTGGTGCAGGGAAGTTGGGGCCATGAGCATCGGTTTCCTTGTAAGCATCTGAGAAAACTGAATTTTATATAGCTGCAGGTTATATTATGGATACTATCACTAAGCTATAGAAGCTATGTAGCTTGCCTATCTAGCTATGTAGAGCTATGAGAGCTTTCATAGCTCTCATAGCTACTAGTATTAGTTATATGATGTTATCATAGCTTCCATAGCTAGCACTTTAAAATATATAACACTATCATACTTAGTAAGGTGAGCTATGAGTACTACTAGTACTACTAGGACTATGTTAAGTCTACCAGATACTTAGGTGCAAAATATTTGAAGTCAATATTAATTATATTATACATAATAACTACTACAGAGAAGTATACTACAAGTATGAATACCGCAGCTACGGATAGCATGTGGGGTGCATGCAGGCACGAGTGCACTGGTGGGATGCGACAAGGTGCACATGCGCACGAGACACAGCGTGCCACGGAAGTCGCGCACGAGGCACGGCGGGCCCATGCAAGAGGTGCACGGTGGGAGGGCGAGGCGCGGCGAGACGTCGGTGGGCGGCTAGAGGCACTGCACTCAGGGCAGCGGGGCATGCACGAGAGGCATGGAGGCCAGCCGTGGGGCATGAAAGGTGGCGCGAGATGGGGGCGGGTGGCAGCGGACCCATGCATGAGGCGTGAGGCAGGGAAGGTGGGCGTGCGGGGCATGCACGACGTGGCAGGCTCGCATGCCAGAGGTGGAAGGTGCTGGGAGTGTGTGAGATGCCGTGCATGTGCGCGAGGCGTCGGAGTACAATGGGGCCATGTGCAAGGCTTCGGCAGGCTGCACGAGCCTGCACAAGACTCCGTGGTGAAGGCCCGCATGGTGCGCGCGAAGCGTCGGGCGGGGGCATGCATGAGCAAAGCTTGTGTGTGACAGGGCCTGCACACCGGAAGCACAGCCCAAGGTGCAGAGGTGCGCGCGAGTCGTTGTTGCGCTGCCGCAGGTCCGTGCATGACGCGGCAAATCTGCGCGAGGTGCGACAGCCGCACGCAAAAGGGCAGCACGCAGCATGAGGCATGGAGCCTGCGCACGAGGCATCAGGCTACGACAGCCTGCACATGGCCATGCATACACACGCGCTATGCTCCACTGGCAGGGCCATTTGCATGCACCACAGCAGGGTCGCGCACAATGCTGGGCCCGTGCACGAGAGAGGGAAGCCCCGTGCAGCATGCCTGGTCCATATGCCAGGCAGCAGTGCAGTACACAGGATGGCGGGGCCACGCAGGAGGGGCGAAGGCCGTTGCGAGGCGGCAGGCTCTTGTCCGGCAGTGTGCATACGCCAGCACACGTGGTCGTGGTTGTGGTCATTGAAGATGGCACACCAGGCCCTGCAGGCATGATGGCGATGTCGGAGGATGAGTCGATGCGGGAGAGACAGTGGTGGAGGCAAGAGGAATGGGGAGGAAGTTGAGAGCGTCGCTCGTTCGAGCGACACTCTCGATGTTAGCATGAAGAAACAAGTTGAATGTTTTTTTACTCACCTTGGATGCCCTCTGCGTCCTGCTGATCCCCTCCGGCATTTGGTCTGAATGAATCAGAGGGAGGGAGGGATGAGGGAGAGAGATGAGAGGCGTGTGGTGGTGGTACTTAGGGACAAGGAGTGAGATGAATCGTCGAACTTCGACCCGCATTCGGTGCTTCAGCCACCGAACGAGCGAAGCCACATTATTCGAGCCACCACAAATCAGATAAAATCGCATAAAGTTAGATAAATTTGGTGCAGCTATTTACAGTACATACAATTTGAATCAATGAGCACTCTAGGTATCTACTGTACATGAAGCTCATGGGGAGCCAAGTCCATTTACTGGAGTCTGGCGCCTAGTCTCTGACGCAATGCTCGGCAAGCGCCTGGCAGCCATGAATCCTGGCTCCACCCGGGATTCGTATATAAGGGTCACACGATGTGCCTTCCCTCTTGCTCTTTAGCCCCCACCATGTCTTGCCACGTCGACATTTCATTGTCGTTCTTTGCTCACTCGTCGTCATTGCTTGCTCATTCGTCGCTGTTGCTTGCTCGCTCGTCCCTATTTCTTGCTCGCTCGTCGCTATTTCTTGCTCGCTCGTTGCTGCTATCTCTCAAGGTAAGCTTTTATTTTTTCTCTTTTATGTCTTATGCTAATATCTTTGTTACTTGTTACAGTACTTTTGTATGGTGACTAGGTAAGTAGTGTTATATCTTAATGCTGATGTAGTCTTGCTTTTTGTTTGTTTGAGGTAAGCTCTTATGTGTTATCTTTGTTATCTCAATACTAATGTCTTATTTTATTTATATTTTTGCTTTTTGTAGTTATTGTAAGTTTGTTATCTCTTGTAGTCATCTAGTAGTTTTTGTAGTTTAGTCTTGTTTTGAAATAAAATCCTATGAAAAATGTTATGACTTTTAAACTTTTGATATCTCTGATGAAAATGAAGAAAATTATTGAGCTAAGAAAATGTTTTAAAATGCTGGAACAACATATTTCACAGAAGTGATATAGAGTGGATAGAAATCTTACTAGCTAGATATGATATAACAATGATGATATAGCATATAGTTAATATAGTTTTTATAGCTACTTTATACTATAATAACTATAAAAGCTATGATATCTTATACTCTATGCTATAGCAGCTATATAGCTTAGACCCTATGCTATGATAGCTATGACAAGCTATGATAGCTATGCATAGATTACTTGACTGCTATGAGACTGCTATGTAGAAAAGAGGACAGCTATGGACCTAGGAAAGCTATATAGCCTACATAGCCTTATATACCAGTGGTAAATTTCTCAGATGAGGGGACAACAGGGATGTGTGAAACACTGGATGGATACGCCAGGTGAGCGGCAGCTTCAGTTGATAAGAGACCGGGCCCAGGATGTTAGTGATTTCGAAAGGTCCTAGGCGTCGATCAGCAAGCTTAGCTTTGGGCCGTGTGGTTTTGATGTTCTTGCCATCGAGCCAGACCTTGTCACCAACCTGGAAGTGGATGGTGTCATGCATATGGTCCTGGTTGTTGCGCTTCATGAGGTCGGCGACTGTTTGAAGGCTGGCCTGGACCTCAGTGCAAAGCTGTTCGAGATGACAAAAATGATCCTCGACAGCAGGTGTAGACGACATGGGGTTGACAGTGGGGAGGGCAGTGGGAATATAGCTGAGGAGCATTTCAAATGGAGCTCAGTTAGTGGTGCTGTGGATACGGTGGTTGTGCGAGAACTCAGCGTAAGGGAGCCATTGGACCCAATCATCCTAACGGTAGTTGCAGAAGGTGCGAAAGAACTGCTCAAGTTCTTGATTGACACGTTTGGACTCGCCATCGGTCTTGAAGAAACACAACTTAGAGAGACATTAGTCTATACTCAGTCTGTGATGTGAAAGACTATATTGCAGTACCTTAGAGAGACGTTAGTCTATACTACAAGTAGAGTCAGTAAAGATGAAACTCATAAGTAATGCAAGATATGCTCACCTCAGTCTGTGATGTGAAAGACTGAGGTATCTGAGTGAACAAGGGAGCCCTTATATAGTACTGAGGGCTCTGCATATCTACCAATCAGAAATTGTACAGTAATCATACAGCATAGCATAATGGATTGCTCATCGCATGGGAACTGCATCAGTCAGCTCACTAAGGTATCAGTAAGCATATGTCAGAGCGTATTACTAACCTGTACAGTAAGGCTATGTAAATGTTCCATGTGATTCTGCAATCACCAAAGTCCAGATCGTTCCAGATCTTTCTATAATTGTTGTCATCAAGACTAGCGTCATCAACCAATTTCAACAGGTCTGTGGATGATAGGCGGTGCTGAGGGAAGACTTGATGCCAAGTTTGTCAAAGACCCCACACATAACTTTGCCTGCATACTGTGGGCCACGGTCAGAGATGAGGTGTTTCCAGAGGCTGTAGTTCCAATAAATCCTGTCAAAAAGGATGTCGACTGTGCCATCACTGGTAATGGTCTCTTTGCAAGGAGTGAAGGAGATGTGCTTTGTAAAACGGTCAACGACCACATTGATGGAGTCATAGCCTTGGCATTCTGGGAGTTTGACGATGAAGTCTGAGGTAATGTCTTGGAAAGGACGGGTAGGGATGGCATTGGGAATTGTTTCAATGTGAGGGCAGTGATTTTGAACCTTGGTGGCCTGGCAGGTAGCACAGCCATTGACATAATCACGAACAAAGACAAACATACCGGGCCACCAGTAGTTGCAACTAAGGAGCTCATAGGTCTTGTAGCATCCTGAGTGACCAGCCATGGGCGTGTTATGGTGCAGCTTGACGATGTCCCGATGAAGGTCCTTGTCAGCAGGGATGTAGACTTTGCCACAAAAGAGGATGAGGCCATCCTCGTAGTTCCATTCTTGGAGGTTCTTGACAAGGGAGCGAGGACCATTGTTCAGGATCACATCAAGGGCTTGAACGACCTCAATGTCCTTGGTCTTGGCATTGCGAATGCATTGGCAGAGATCAGCATTGCCAATGGACTTGACAGCGGCTGGACATGTAGCACGAATCTGGAAGTACTTGGGGTCGAGGAGGACACGATCTGAGTTGTTGTTGTCCACCCCCTCCCTATGGTCAGATCATCTCAACATGGCATCTGGCCGGTGGTGAATACCGGGTTTGTGGATCAAGGTGAAGTCGAAGCAAGTGAGGAAGAGAGCCCAGCGAGCCTGACGGCGACTCAGCTTTTGGGCAGACTTGAAGTACTCCAGGTTCTTGTGGTCAGTCCAGATCTCCACAGTATGAGGAGAACCTTCCAGGTAGTGGTGCCAGGCTTCAAGAGCACGGATGATGGCCAGGAGTTCCTTGTCATAGATGTCATAGTTGTGTTCAGGAGCAGTAAAAGCCTTGGAGATGTAAGCAACAGGGTGCCATTGCTTGTCCTCCCCACGCTGGGATAGGATGCCTCCTGTGGCATAGTCTGAGGCATCAACCTCAACCAGGTAGGGTTTGGATGGGTCAGGCATGATAAGGACTGGGGACGAGGTGAACACAGCTTTAAAAGCCTCAAAGGCATGTTGACATTCAGCAGACCAGGCCCAAGGATGGTCTTTCTTGGTAAGGTCGAACATGGGATGAGCGACTTTGGAGAAGTCCTGAATAAAGCATCGATAGAAGTTGCCAAAGCCAACAAAGGACTGGACGTCCTTGATGTTACGGGGAGCAGGCCATTCGGTGATGCCTGCAACCTTGACGGGGTCCATGGCGAGCGTGTTATGGGAGACGATGAGACCGAGGAACTCAACTGAGGGCTGCTCGAAAGAGCACTTCTCTGGTTTGAGGAAGAGGTCATTGTCCTGGAGGTGTTGGAGGACCTTGCACACAAGGTTGCGATGTTCTTTGAGGGTTTTGGTGAAGATGAGGATATCGTCCATGTAAATGATGACTTTGCCTGTGTCAATGAGATCCTTGAAAAGTTTATTCATCATTCCTTGGAACGTGCAGGGGAGTTTGTAAGGCCAAAAAACATCACCAGGGTTCAAAGAGACCATGGTTGGTCTTGAAGGCAGCTTTCCATTCATCGCCCTCTTTGATGCAAACATTGTTGTAACCCCAGCGAACGTCCATCTTGGAGAAGACCTTGGCACCTTTGAGCTTGTCGACGAGTTCTGAGATGAGGGGCAGAGGATATTCATTCTTGATGGTGCCTTTGTTGAGGGTGCGATAGTCCTGGACAGGGCATAGTTTTCCATCTTTTTTCTTGATAAAGAAGAAGGGACTCGCCATAGGGAATTTAGAAGGATGGATGTAGCCTTTCTTGACCTGGTCATCAAGGAATAAATCGAGGTCCTCCTGCTCAGTGGGAGCCATGGGATAGACCTTGCATGAACAGGGTTCAAAACCATCTTTCAGGTCGATGGCATGATCCCAAGGGCGACATTCGGGAAGGCGATGGGAGGATTCCTCATCGAAGACAGTTTGGAAATCCTGGTACTGAGGGGGAACCATCTCAGCAAAGGACTTCTCTGCAACACGGGTGGCTACATGCTCAGCCAGTTTCTGAGCATTGGTGAAAGAGCGACAGATATGGATGGTGTGTTGGTAGTCTGGGTCGTCATCTGGAGGGGGTGGGGTGTCCCAGTCAGGGAGAACACCAGCTAGGCGAAGACCCTCTTCAACCCAGTCATCATTGACGTTAGATTGCGGGTCATCGTCCTCAGTGAACAGATGTGTAGGAACTTTGGACAGGTGGATACGGTGAAGGCAGACGCCTTGGACTCAGTGAGCAGGGATCACGTATTTGGGAAGTGGGGCAGCGACAAATGGTGGGGGCAGTAGGAGCAATGGAGGGGGGCAAGATGGGGAGAGCAGTACAGCAGCAGTACTGAGGATTGGTGGATGAGGGGCTGATTGGCAGCGTTCCATGCGAGTGGATAGGTTCTTGACCGGGGGCTTATTCAGGGTGCAAGAGGGAGGGCAGAGAGTCATGTCTACATGACAAGAGACCCAATCAATTTCAGGGTTGTGTTCCTGTAACCAATCGGTCCCAAGGATGATGTCGTAGTTGCCAATGTCAACAAGATAGAACTCAGCTGTCTCCTCATGGAAGGACGTCGAGTCCTTGGCATAAATGCAGATGTTCTGGTTGACTGAATAGCGGACCCAGCTCATGATGTTTTCAGAGTTGTCCACGTTGCAAACGGGAAAGGGTTTAGGGAGTTTCTTGAGGGGGAACTGGTGTTTTTTGGCAAACTCGGGGTGCATAATGATGCCTTCTGCACCACTATCGAGAAGTGCCTCAGCATCCATTTGTTTTTTGATTGGGGCAGTGATAATCTTGGCCTGGAGCGTAATGGATGGTGTCTGACAGTTGGGCGTGATAGCAGACATGCACAAAGACGATGGATACGATTGCTCACAGGGGTCGGATAGTACAGAGAAGTGATTCGATGGATCAAAGAAATGTTTCTTGCCACCCACAGATGACGTGACCAGGGGGCACTTTAAAAACCCTCAACCATATCCTTTAATGCAGCCTTCGCCTCTTCCCTCTCTTCCTCGCTCAAGTCCTTCAACTGCGATGATAAGTCGGCAATGGACCTGTTGATGGCGGGGACAGCGAGGGCAGCGGCTGCATCTTCTGGAGCTACTCCCAGGGCAGAGCCAGTTTCTAGCGCTCGGACACGAGGGATTGAGGCACGGGGGTTGGAGTCAGCATTGAGGGGGCAGTTGCGGAAGCCATGGCCCTTCTGGTGGCAGCGGAAGCAACCGCCCTCACACCTGAGGTGCTCATGGTCAGGCTCCAAGAGTTTGGGCAGTTGAGCACCTGTAGCAGCAACTGTGCGGGATCGGCCAGTAGATGTGGACTGAGAGGAGCGAGTGCTCACCGGGGTGCGCCCAGTTGTAGGGCAGGGACTCTGAAACTGGGTGCGCATGAGGTAGGCAGCATTTCTGTCATGGGCCCTCACCTTCCACTCAGCCAGGGTGGTGGGCATGGGGTAGCTGTGCTGGCAATCATCCCGCAGGGCGCTGTTGAGGCCATGCAGGAACCAGTCGATCAGGGCCACATCATTGTAGCTGGTGCGAGGAGCGAAGGACTCGAACTCCATGATGTAGTCGACTACTGGGCGCGTACCCATCTGGAGGGTCTGGATGGCATGGAAGGCGTCCTTGGAGTCGTCAAGGGGGAAGAAGTCCAAATTGAAGCAAGTTCGAAGGGCGGCAAGGTCAGCGTAGTGAGGGACATGAGCTGGAGATGTGTTTGCAACCACGAGGTCGTCATCCTCAAGGATCTCCTCGACACGCTGGGTGGCCCACTGGCCAGCAATAGGGCCCTGGCAGAGGTCGAGGAAGAGGGAGATCTGGGCAGTATCATCTTTATACTGGACAGAGTTGGCGCAAAGGAATAAGTGAATATGCAACTGGAACTCCTTGGACTTGGAATGATCTCCCTCAAAGGGAGCAGGTTTGACACCAATCTCGGGGTTGGACATATTGTTGGGCAGTTGAACAGGGGGAGCTGGGGCGATGATCAGTTTGATGTTGATGGTGGATGTGGATGTAGCAGTGGTGACAGGTGGAGCGGGTGAGGGGACTGGTATTAGGGTTGGGATGTGAGGGGGTAGCGGTGAACGGAGGACTGCGAGCCGGGCAACTCGCTCTTGCTCACGTGCTTCTAGAACTTGGTGAGAGAGAGTGAGTTTAGGTTCAGTGATGAAAATGCTACTGACCTGCCAAAACTACTGATCTCTTCCTTCTACTAGGTTTGGTCTCCAGCCAACGACTAGGCGTCAAGAGTTGGAACAGTATGCATAGTACTTCCTGGTAACAGCATTGAAGATGATACCTGTTGGTACAAAGAGGGGTTCAGTGCATGTGGGAGGGGAGTCAATACTAGGAGGAGCAACGGTGGGGAGCAGTGGAGTGGCTGGGTGTAGGCAGTGGTGTTCTTCTCTGGCAACGTCGAAGTCAACAAGTTTGAGGTAGGGGAAGTCTTCGTGCTCAGTGAAGTACCACTGGCAGGTGGCAGCGTCTTGGTGAGAAAAGTGGATCTGGGCGATGCCAGCAAGGGTGTAAATGTGGTAGTTCCCAAGGGACTCGAAGATCTCAAGTGGGAAGGGTGCAGTGGTTTGGAAGCAGGGGTCAGTGGAATCAATGGTGACAACCTACAGGAAGTCTGCCGCAACTGAACAATGTCCAAGGGCATGAGGGTACAAGGTGGTGGAGTACGGAGTTCTGAGAAATCGGTGGCCGAGGCATTCTCTGGCCCACACAGGCTCAGGCAAGAGTTCTGGGGTGAAGAAACCTAGTGTGCAAAAGGGGAATGAGGTCGATGGCAGGATGCTCACAGGGGATCCTCGGTTGGGTTGGCAGCAGTGGTAGGCGATGTCCGAGGCACCAAACATGAATTCTTGCAAGTCAACGTCAAAAGCAACTCAAATTTGAACGTATAAGGCAATGGAGATAGCACCTGCACGTGGTTTCCACGATCTCAATTAAAACCAAACTCCTTCAGCTTCCCAATGCTTCACCGCACAATAGCAGAGGAGGAGAATGAGTGCACTGCTCTCGATGGTGTTGGCAATGGGAAAGGGGAGATGAGGTTGATGGAATGGATGTCGAGATACAGTGAAGATGTCAGCGGTGAAGGGTTCAAAGAAGAGAGGTATGATGGGCGATAGTAGGGAGGTGAGGTGGGTGTATGAGAGATTGTCCAGGTGTCAAAACTCAGTTGTAGACAGCAGAGAACCACCCAAGTCACCAGCAATGATGAGAGCAAGAGAGCAGAGAGCGACTAGCAGTGCAGTGACCTGTATTGGAGGTACAGTACGGTACAGACGAAATGGACAATCTAGGGAAATAGGCAAGCAACAGGGAGCCTATAAGTACTGGGATGACAATGGGAAAAGAACAATGGACGGAGCCTGGGTAATTTGGCAAGGACCAGAGGGAGCAAAAGTGAGTAAAGCAGATCTTTCGTTTGATTTTTTTTGTGCTAATCCGGGGGTCTTGCTCGTTATTGAGCGAGACCTCTTGTTTCTTCTTTGCCCCAACAACCTCCTATCACATCCGTTCCCCCGTCGTTGGCTCGGCCTCACCCTCTCCACCTTCGCAATCCACCTTCGCACCCCCATGACGCTGTCTGCGGGTACGACATCTCCCACAGCTCGCACACCTACCCTGTCGACTCTCCCGTCCACCTTCCCTGAGCTGCACGTGCGCCCACCACTTCACGCAAGTGTGCAGGGTGTTCAGCACCTATGACAATGCCCTCGCACACCATCAACAGCCCGCATGAGCTCCAACAGCTCGTGCGGATCTGTCAGGCCGCCTTCGTCTCCGCAGCTAGTCCCCAGTCCTCGCGCGCCTGCCTCGACCCCCACGCGGTCCACACACCTATGCATGAGGATGCCGGGTGGCCAGCACTCGCGGCCATGTCTGCAGACACCCTCAAGAGCCTGTGCGAGCCTGCCACACCACCTTCACTGCCATCACACACCCCCCACTCCCTTCCTCAACCCACAGGCAGATTGCGACACACCCCACAAGCTCAACAACATGCAAGGATGCCGATGGGTTCTCCATGAGCACGACAACACCCGCGTGAGCCTCCAACATCTCGCACGGGACACGTCGAGTCTCATGGCAATGAGACTCGATAGCTTGTCATGGGACCCTCTCGCCTCCTGATGCCGCTTCCACCGCCACTGCATCATCCACAGACAACATCTGAGAAAACTGAATTATATATAGCTGCAGGTTATATTATGGATGCTATCACTGAGCTATCAGAGCTATGTAGTTTGCTTATCCAGCTATGTAGAGCTATGAGAGCTTCCATAGCTTCCATAGCTAGTACTATGACTTATATAGTGCTACCATAGCTTCCATAGCCAGCAATATAAAATATATAGCACTATCATACTTAGTAAGGCAAGCTATGACTACTATTAGTACTACCATTACTATATCAAGTCAACTAGGTGCCTCTTAGGTATAAAATATTCAGTCAAAATTTATTATATTGAAGAGAATTACTATTACAGGCAAGTACACTACAACTAGCTAGATGCAACAAGGTGCGCACACGCACGAGGCGTGGCGCGGTGCGGCAGTCGGTCATGCACGACACAGCAGTCGTGCGTGAGGCATGCGGTGGGCCCGTGCGAGAGGTGCGCGGGAGAA
The DNA here is from genome assembly GCA_033439255.1 of Hericium rajendrae. Classification (NCBI taxonomy): domain Eukaryota; kingdom Fungi; phylum Basidiomycota; class Agaricomycetes; order Russulales; family Hericiaceae; genus Hericium; species Hericium rajendrae. The sequence continues at coordinate 96,399 of JAVRDV010000018.1, forward strand.
GGCGAGGTGCGGCGAGGCATCCGTGAGTGGCTACAGGCACTGCACTCAGGGTAGCGGGCAATCGTGTGCAAGGCACGGGGCATACGCGTGAGGTACGGGAGCCAGGTGTGAGATGTTGAAGGCGCCGTGAGGAGGCAGCTGGTGGCGGGCCCATGCACGAGGCACGAGGCACGAGGCGAGGTGCGGGGAGTGGGCATGCTGCGATGCACAACGTGGCAGATCTTTGGTGACACGGCAGGCCCGTGCGCCAGATATGGGAGGCCCTGTGGACGTGCAAGGCACGATGGGTGTGCGCGGGGCAGGTGCGAGGCACGAAATGGCTGCATCGGGCTTCGCGAATGATGCACGGGGACATCCGCAACACGGAAAGCCTGCGCACCAGAAGCGCAAGGCAGGACAATGGGCAGGGGGACGTGCGTGAAGATGGCTGCACGCGGGAGGGCCATGCGGAATGTGAGGCATGGGGCCCACGTGTGCGCGGAAGCGGGGCATTGTGGGTGCAGGTGAGGGTTCAGGCGAGCGGGTGGGGTGTGCTGGAGCTGGTCGCTGTGCTGGTGACACGGCAGGATGTGGAAGAGTGTGCTTGAGGGGTTGGGATGACAAAGGGACGACAAAGGGATGACGCTCGAGTCCCATTGCCACGGCAATGGGACTCGATGGTGCAGGCACGCACGGACGTTGAGGGCACAGGCATTGACATAACTCATGTGCGACAATACAACGTGGGTGGGTGGTTGGGTGCACAAAAGTGGGGACCGGGATGCATGTGTTGTGGCACATCAGGCGCAGGGTGTTGAGTGCGGGCATCAGAGCACGTTGGTGGCAGCATTGGGACGGTGTGAAGAGCAATGGAAAGGGGATAGTGGAGGAGACGGCGCACGACGGGGATTGGAGGGGTCGGAATATCGAAAGAATGAGTGTCGCTCGAGAACGAGCAACACTCTGCGTTAGTACGAACAAACACGAAAGAGTTATTTTTTTTACTTACCTACAGCCCCTACACCTTACTAAATCCTCGCCCGATCCATCTTGACTGTCGATAGAAGGAGGAGTGAAAAAAGGCAAGCGAGGGGAGCCAGAGAGGGACAGACAGAGTGAGGGAGGAGGTGAAGACTTCAGCAAGTGAGGAGTCTCGACGCGAGTTCAGTGCTTCAGCCACCGAACGAGTGAGTCAAAGTTTCTCGCGATGTAACAAATCGAATAAAATACCTATAATTACAAAACAAAATACGGCAGTGTAGAATAGTAACATACATGGAATGAATGAGCTGAGTATCTACATAATCTAGCACACAAGACCGGACAGCAGAGTCAAAGTTATCACGTCTGCCACTTAGCCTTTGACGCAGCACTCGGCAATGCCCGGCAGCCACGAATCTCGGCTTCGCCCGGGATTCGTATATAAGACTCGCGCGACATGGGTTACCTGTTGCTCTTAACTCCCACCATGTCTTGCCACGTCGACACTTCTTCATCATCGTTTGCTCGCTCGTCGTCATCCTTTGCTCGCTCGTCGTCATCCTTTGCTCGCTCGTCACTGTCTTTTGCTCTCGCTGTCTTTTGCTCTTTTGTTGCTGTCTTTTGCTTGCTCGTTGCTGTTATCTCTTTTAAAGTTAGCTTTTATTCTCTGTCTTTTATGTCTTTATGCTAATATCTTTATTACTTGTTGTAGTACTTGTGTTGATTTACTAGGTAAGCAGGTTTATATCTAAATACTAATGTCTTTAAATTGTCTTGTAGGTTTTCACTTTTTTTTTTTAGTTTGGTAAGCTTCTATATATTATCTTTGTTCTCTTCTAACAATGGTCTTCTTGTCTTGTTTAGATTTGCACTTTTTATATTCATTGTAAGTTTGTTATATTTTATAGTTATCTAGTAGACTTCATAGCCATAGTAATATTTTGTAATGAAATTGTTTGAGAAATATAAAATATCTAATTTTCGATATTTGTGACTTTAAGATACTAGGGCATTGGGCCTATTATTTATTTGTTTTATATGTTAGAACGATATATCTTATAGAAGTAACATAGAGTGGATAGCAATCTTACTAGCTAGATAAAATATAAGAATTAAGGTATCAAATATAGTTAATATAGCTTCTATAGCTATTTTATACTATAATAGCTATGACAGCTATAATATCTTCTACTCTAAGCTATATCAGCTATATAGCTTATGCTCTATGCTATGGTAGCTATGACAAGCTATGACAGCTATAATATCTTCTACTCTAAGCTATATCAGCTATATAGCTTATGCTCTATGCTATGGTAGCTATGACAAGCTATGATAGCTATGCATAGATTGCTTGACTGCTATGAGACTGCTATGTAGAAAAGAGGACAGCTATGGACCTAGGAAAGCTATATAGCCTACATAGTGTTATATACCAGTAGTAAATTTCTCAGATGGAGGCATGCGGGCCACAAATGGCATGCACAGCCCGTGCGCAATGCACATGAGGTGCTGATGGCCACGTGGGACCCAACCGACACACACGGGGATCATCAACTGTGCAAGCATGCTGTCGGCAACATTCATAGGGCCATAGCGACGTGCGCACACTGCTGCGAGCATATGGCATTGGTGAGTTACATGGGACACAGACGATGCACTGGTCCTCACTGGTCCCCAAATGGCGCGTGCATAGTGTTGACAATGTGCGCAGCTGCTGGCAACCCACACAATGTACATGCATACTTAGATAACTTATAATATATGGTTTCAATTTTTTGAAGTCTCAATTGACCTGCGAGTAACTTGTTGCTGCACAGGTACTCGATCCATGGCTCCGAATCACCCAGTGGCTGAAACCTGCATGGATCCAGGTGTGGGTCTATCCTGGGTCAAATATCTGTGGGTCCGGATCCAGGTGATCTGTGAGTGCACTCGTGTCCATCCCTACTCTCAGCTGGCCCAACAGCTCATCTCAACCAATGTCACTACTGGTGATGTTGTTGCACCTTATATGCCTTATATGTGTGCTATATAGCTACTTAGCATAGCTATGGGAGCTATAGACATGTCTTTACATGCTAAAGAGCCTATGTAACCTATGTCAACTATAGAGTCTTGTAAGTGTAAGCTATATGCTATCATATCTGTGAGACATACAGCAACTACATCAGGGAAATGAACAGGTCCTATATAGCTCTATAAGTCCTACATAGATTTCCTAGAGCCATAGCAACGTCAAGTTCTACATAGCTCATATAGCTGTAGTGAGATGCTATATAGTGCTACATAGCTTGAGTGGGTTGCTATATAGCTCTATGATAGCTATGATAGCTTCCTAGTCAACTATGGTATTTATTATAGCAGATCTAGCTATACAATGTATGGAAGATATCTTACTGATATAAGTTATACTCAGTAGACACATGTATAAACTTTATCATAGCTACATATATAAACCTCATTATATGGCTTTAAAAGACTTCATAAAAGTCTACAATATTATATTCACTTTATCACATAAAAGTCAAACATCAAACAATATAAGATTATATCAAAAAGATTATATTCAAAATCTAACAAATATTTGTAATCTACTACACAACTAAACAAAGTATACATATATCTAGCAAGATATATGTTAATTATAATATCACAGGGTTATATATGAGCAAGAAGACTTATCAGTATTAGAAAAAAGCGAAAATCTAAACTATAGATTGTCAACAAAAGTGATATAAGAAGTCTACAAGTCTACAATGAGTACTCACCAATAGAACAAAAAAGCGAAAATCTAATAACCTAGTAAGAGAATACAAGTCAGAGTAACAACATAAGACTAACAACATAAGAAAGCTTACCACAAATAGAAGAGTCAAGAGCCCGAGGTAAAGTTAGAGTTAAAAGCTCGAAGACGGAGGAGATGGTGGTGGTAAGAGAGAGAGAGAGACGACGCGCGTCGCGAGCGTTAAATAAGATTGCCAGCGGAGCCACAATTATGTCCGGGCCGGGTACTGCCGGGCACGGCAACAGAGGCTAGGCGGGCAGACCTCATTATATTGTCTGTGTTGCCCGGTGATTTACAGTACAGTAGCTAGAATTAATACTCATACAATCTGTTCTTCGAATTAATAGACAGTTGTTGCTTTTTTCCCGTGAATTATGTGATTTTATTTGATTTGTTGTGCCTTGTCGATCTTAGCTTCGCGCGTTCGGTGGTAGCAGCGAAGTCGCGTCGTTCGTCTTCGCACTTGGTCGTCTCTCCTTACCCATAATTAATTCCCTCTCCTTTGGTCTCTCCTCCCTCATCTCGTCTTCCATCGTCTCTCGTCAACTTGCAGGGTTCCAATAGCAGGGGCTCGAGGGTCCAGGGGCACAGGTAAGTAAACAAATATATATCTCGTGTATAATGTACTGATATCGAGAGTGCCACTCATCGACGAGTGGCACTCTCGTTTGCTCGTTTGCTCTCAACCCCGGCGCGTACCCTTCCCCCCTCCGACACTCCGCCGCCCCGCTCTCGCGCACCCTCCGTGCCTATTCGCCTGCCCACCACCCCATCAACGACGTCCGTGCGACCGCAGCCCGCGCGCGACCCGCCCATCCCGTCCACGACACGGGCAGCCAGCCCACAACACCCGCAGCCTGTCAACGACACGGGCAGCCGCGGACGACACACAGCCCGTGAACAACACGGCCAGCCCGTGGACAACGCGGGTAGCCCAAGGACGACACCAGCGCACAGACGACACCAGCCCGCGGACGACGCGGGCAGGCCGTCGACGACACAGGCATCCCGCGGACAGCGCTGGCAGCCCGTCGGCGATGCGGGCAGCCCTCGGACGGCACGGGCAGCCCGTCAACGACGCGGGGCCCGCGGCCAACACGCGGCCCGCAAGTACTCGACGGGCAGCCCAGCGATGACGCGGGAAGCCCGTCGATGATGCGGGGAGCCCGCAAACTGTCGACGGGCAGCCCAGCGACGACGCGGGGAGCCCGTCGACAACATGGGGAGTATGCGCGGGCACGGGCCACGCACACACGCTGTTGCATGCCATCTGCACGTGGTCAATGACGTGTGTGCACAGGCCATGCCTCTCGCACCTGTCGTGCACGGCCTGCGCCCTTCCTGTGCCCATCACATGCCCTGCGCACCGCCTCCGTACCTTCTGCGCCGCCTCCTTGCCCTCCGCGCCACCTCCTTGTCCTCCGCGCCGCCTCCTTGTCCTCCGCGCCGCCTCCGCACCCTCAACGCTGCCTCCGTGCGCTCCGTGCTGCATCCGCCACGTCTGCACCCTCCCCGCCGCCTCCGCGTATTCACCGCCGCAGCCGCGCCGTCCGCGCTGCCTCCGTGCCGTCCGTGTCGCGCCTACGCCCTCAACGCCTCATCCGCACCCTCAACGCCGCCTCTGCGCGGTCCGTGCCGCATCCGCCACCTCTACGCACCCAACGCTGCATCCGCGCCGCTGCATCTGTGCCCTCAACGCCGCATCCACGCCGCTACATCCGCGCCCTCAACGCCGCATCCGCGCCACTGCATCCGCGCCCCCAACGCCACGTTGCGCCCCCAACGCCGCGTCGCGCATCGCGCGGGCTGCTGAGTCAGCCCACACCCATCTGCAACACCCCGCACACGAGCATATCCCATGCCTGTGCCCTGTAGCTAGTACATCATGTAGCTACATTGACAATATAAATATTTTTACCTTGATGATCATGCTTGTTGTCCTCCAATCTGAATTGCAGAAGATTTGAACCTTGATGCCTCTAATATCTAGCTGAGTAGCCATAGGGCATATAGCTTTCATAGCATGCCTATGAGATTATATAGTAACCATAGCTATCCCTTATGACTACATAGAGCTATATACCTTGTACTTACTGCTATGGAGACTATGATAGTCATCATAGCTCTATATAGGTGAGGAGGGGGCTACATAGACCATATAGCCCTATCATAGATCACATAAACTGTTACTGAGCTATGTAGAATTCCCATTTCCCTGATGTATACACATTATCCAGAGTATAAATGTCATATAATGCACACAAAAAGTGAATCAAATCCATATTTATTATTCAAGTCACAAGTACTCTAGTACAAAGATTTGAAAGCTCTAATTATGTCAAGAGCCAGCAGGTGCCATTAAGCACCATCATGCGCTGATGCTTGTCAAGCACACAGGCACAGAGGGTGCGAATAGTGATGACACATGGGCAGGTGGCAGGATGCACAGGCATGGGGATAGCAGGTGAGAACAGGGCATTGCACAGGCGTGTGGGATGGCATGGGAGTGTGGGGTGTTAAACACAGATGCAGGGTGTCATACAGCCATGCTGGGCAGTCTGCACATGCATGGAGCATGCACACATACAGCGTGTCGAGCCTGGGGGATGCAGACCAGGAGCACAAGAGCATGCGCATGTGAGGGGCATTGTGGGAGAGCACGTGGCATTGAGCACGTAGCGAGATGGGCAGGCATTGAGCATGCGGTGGGATGAGTGCACGTGCTAGGCATTGCGTGCATGTCCAAGGCCTGAACTGGCTGTGACATGCGAGCACGGGCTGCTATGCCCATTTCTGGGGTGTGAAGGACGAGCACGGGGTGTAACTCACAGGGGCAGGGCTTGAGGCATGCATGCAGGGCCCTGGAGCATGCGTGCTGGGTGCTGTGCACGACCATGGGGCATTGTGCATGACCGTGCAGTGTTGTGTGCAACTGTGGGGCATTGTGCATGTCAGTAGGGCATTGCGAGCATGTGAGGTGTTATCTGCGAGTACATGGCTTTGCAGGGCATGGGGTGAACATGCGGGGTCGTGCACCATAGGCACGAATGATGTCCAAGTCCTATTGCCACAGCAATGGGACTCTACGGTGATGCAAGTATGCCAGATGTTGAGGGCACGGGCCATGACGTGGCCCGCGCATGCACGCCGTTGATGGTGCACAGGTGGTGGCATGACAGACGTGCGCAGTCTGTGGCCAGATGCACAAAGGTGAGGACCCGGGTGCCAGTGTCATGGCACATCAGGTGTGGGGTGTTGATGTTGAACATGTGGGCAACTGGGGCATTGGCAGTGTCGTTGGAAAGGCAGTGGGGGTGGTGGAGCGGTGTACATCATGAAGGTGATGATGGAAGGCATCTGGGCATCAATGGAATGAGTGTCACTCAAAAACGAGTGACACTCTTGATTAGTACAAAGAAATCATAGAGATATTGCCTTTTTACTTACCTGCCACCCTCTCCCTACTGCAAACTTATTCCCGCTGGGTTGATGTTCGCTGGAGCATGAAAGAAAGAGAAGGTGAGGGAAACACGGTGAAGAAGGGAGGGTGGCAAGAAGGAGCAGCAAGTCTTGACCCATTAACTTGGGGCTTCGACCATCAGATGCGTGAAGAGATGCAACAAATCAAATAAAACAGTTAAAAATATGAAAAAATAACACAAGATATATTTTGAGCATCTCTGTATATTACATGAGCTACTTTTGTAACAACCATATGGTTTACCACTGGACAGCAGAGTGAAGATAGCTAAATCTAATATTTAGCCTCTAGATGCGATGCTCAGCAACGCCCAGCAGCTACAATTCTTAGCTTTGCCTGAGATTCATATATAAGACTTGTGTGACATGCCTTCCCTCTTGCTCTTTAACCTCCATCTCTTGTCACATTAGCACCTTCGTTGTTATCGTTTGCTCGCTCATTGTCATCATTGCTTCCTTCATCGTCATTGTCTATTGCTCGTTGTTGTTGTCTCTATCAAGGTAAGCTTTTATTTTTTGTTTCTTATAGCTTATACTAATATCTTTATCCAGCTTTGTTATATCATGTACTGATGTCTTCATGTATCTTTAGATTTTGCTTTTTTGTTACTTTGGTAAGCTTTCATCTGTTATCTTTTCTTAATTAGATCTTTGCTTTTTGTAGTTATTATAAGCCTGTTTGTAGTCTTCTATATTAGTCTTGATTAATGCTTATATTTTTATAGAAGTTCTTAATGTTTATCTTACATAATGTAGTGTAGTAATGTATTATAATGTTGTAGTTAGTAAATAAAATTTTGTTTTTGTGCTTAACTTTTGTTATGATAAATCTCATTGTATGGTGTTATAAGAAAGCTTTATATTCTAGTTGAGCTACAAATTTACATGATAAATTTATAATATACAGATAATACATAGTGAGCTAGCATAGTATAGAAAAAGGAAGCCTTATAGTGTATAGATAATATATAGTAAGTTAGCATAGTGTAGATGATATAGACTTTGTAGACTTTGTAGGTAAATTAGATTACATAGCTCCCATAGCTAAGCCTATAACTCTATAGCTATTATAGCTACTCTTGTAGCTTTATAGCTCTCATAGCACTCTATAGCTGTCTCTAGTAGCTATATAGCACTCTATAGACTAGGGCACTCTATGACCAGATATATACAAAAGAGGGTAGCTATGGAGATATGCAACCTATATAAGATATAAAGCTCTTTATAGCTACCCAAAATTTCTCAGATGATCATCTAAGACTTATGAGTCTTGTCGTATCATCATTATCTCTAGCTGAACTGCATCAAAAGTCATCTGCATGCAGCAAGTCTGTCCTTTGTGATCTTGCTCCCCCATCTGTAGTATGATCACCCATCAGCTACATGTCTCAGTGCTCCCCTCAGCTTGAGATACTTGGTCCTCTCACACCCTCCAGTACTCTGTTGGTTTTGGTTCTGGCTGCTGCCTCCATTCCCAGGGTCCACACATCACTGAGTTTACTCAAATAGCTTTGCACATGATGGGGGAGTCAGGGCTGCAGCTGTCTTGATCTAAGATGGATGTGTGCAATGCACATTATGTTACTATCTGGGGTCCAATACCGAGCATACTGTGTTTGAGGCAGAACTAGCCACAACACTGCTTGCCCTCGAGCTTCTACCCACTGAGAAGAATGCCTCTAAGGTGACATCAATAACCATTGACAACCAGGCAGCAATTCATGTCTTGTGCTGCTCCAAGCTGCACCCAGGCCATCACCTCGTGGTGGCCTTTCACCATGCTGCCACATGATTGGACAGACAATGTGAAAAGTCTTACAGTCTCCAGATTCGATGGATTGCAGGACATGAGAGCTGCAATGAGAACGAACTAGCTGACATGGCAGCAAAAAAGGCAGCCAAGAGCCATGCCAGTCCAAAGGCCTCTCTCCCCTAGTACCTCTGCAAGCTCATGTCACACAGTGTTGCAGTAGCAAAGCAAACTCACCTGCAGGCACTGAGAGCACAGTGGAGTATGCATTGGAAGGAGGATGCCACTTGTGACCAGTTCTGGTGGCTCGACCCCAAATTACCAGGGAAGTCTTACATGTTGCTTCTCTTCAAGGCTGATGTGCTACACTGCTCCCATGCTAGTATCTTGTCCAACTCCAGGTTGGCCATGTTCTGCTCAACCACTACCTTCATCGGATAGCCAAAGCCTCTGAGCCACATCTGAAAGGGTGTACATGGTGCAACTGCGAAGATGAGACAGTCTATCACTACCTACTCAAATGCCTCAAGTCTCAAGGTGAGCGCAAAGCTCTTCAACAAGCATTGAACATCTGTTGGTCTCTATTAATCGGCCACCTCACAGGCAAGAAAGTGGTCGTACCATTGATGTGATTTGTCACATCAATACATCACTTTACAAGACTCAGTATGTTACCATTGAATTCATAAAAATGCAGCTATGCTAGGTTGCTTTAAGCATGTATTCCAGATCACAGAGCACCTCAGCACCCCACCCCCTCCTGCATCACAGCCTTGTGGATCTGCCTCCGTGACAAGATGAATTACAATGTCAGACACTCCAGGCAGGCTAGAAGGATATGGATTGGTGGGAGAATGGCTCGGGCATTGGTGGTGATAAGAGATGGACAGGAATAGGCTATGTACTTGATTTGCGGTAAAGCCACTGTCTGTCCACCCTCTCAACATCACCTCGACTCCAATGTCTTATGGCGTCAGCCTCTTATGGCATCAGCCTGGTGCTCAATCCCAGCAGCCTTCAACAACTCCCAAGACACCTTCAGCTCACCCAGTCACCCATATCACCCTCCCTGCTCCCTGTGCCTGACCTGTTCTTCAGGCCGGTGCTTGCTCCATGCTCACGCATGAGGAGGAGCCATTATGTCATCAATATTCACCAGCAGATCTCTTTCAAGCAAAAAGTACCCCACTTGGGGTCACTCAATGTTTTCAAATGGGCAATGGCATTCGGGTGGGGTAGCACTATCATGTAATGCTGCATGGTACAACAGCACCACATGGCAATATGGATTTAAAATAAATAATAAATAATAAAAAAAGGGTTGGGTATCAGTCAAGGCAAAAGGATAAGATAAATTTGATACCATCAGGAAAAACTGCAAATTCATCAAACATGCTTACTGATCATCAGAAGTCTAGAGATATCGAAGCACAGAGAGCAGAAAAAATGAAGCTGATTTAGCTAAAATACCCAGTGCAGGTAGGTGTCTGCTCGAGCATGTCTACCTCTCGAGATGTAGCTCCCCAAAGGTCCAATCCATGTCAGACAATTCTATTTCTAGTCTCGACACATTTTCCAGAGAACTCAAGGATCCCGTAGGATGTTTCGAGCATATCTGAACTCCCGTCGTTTGCGAAATTTAAAATATCACTCAGATCGAAATAGCAAGAAGTCCTGATTTGCAACTTTCTGGGCACCGAAGATGCCCAGGAAGAATAACCAAGCTCTCGAGATCCGCTTGTCACACTCGATCTCCGAGTTTCAGAGAAATCCATAGAGAGGGTGACCACAAGATCTTTGACATGTTGTTCTCCCTTTCCTGAAGATTATGCAAGCCTTCCGCGGAATGAGAGGGCAGCATGACGACGAGCAAAAGCTCGGAGCAAGGTAGAGCACAGGCGCGCGAGAAGAGCATGGTTGCGCAGGGCATATGGGAGAGACAAGCAAATGCATGAGATACTTGGCATGAAGGGCGAGCAGCGCAACGAGGCGCGACGCGTAGGCAAGCCGATCAATGTACCGAGCGACATGGCATCCGTCGAGCAGGCGGCGATAGAGAAGAAAACATGCCAAAAAGCAAGGAGTGCGTGGCAGAGCTACGGAGCATCCCACGAGCAGTACACAGCGTGTCATAGCGAGCCGCACAATGGAGCACCACCTGCAGCACATAGATGCAGAAGTGCAGAGTTGGGACGCTGAGCATACGGTATCCGACGTGCATCCAGCAGCGAGAGCGGGGCAGAAATTGAGGTTATAGACCATGGTGACGTGGCCTGCGGTTGGTTGAGGAAATATGAAGCTGGTGCACTGAGCCACACGGCAATTGGCATGCACACAGCGAAAGGGGAGCAACAGATAGGCCGCAATGGAGCGCGAGATGAAGGACCAGCGTGCATGCCATAAAAGATGAAGCTGGTACACCGAGCCACACGGCATCTGGCGTGCACACAGAGAGAGGCGAGCGACGAACAGACTAGTCGACCAATGCACCGAGCCACACGGCATCCGACGTGCAGCGTCAGGGCGTCATCGAGCCTGACTGTGACTCGAACAGACGACATAGCGATGACACACCAGTAGACCCTCCTCGACAACGACGACAGTGACAACGCCCACCACGACGACGAGCTTGACGTTGTGTGGTGTCGCAGGCGACGCACTGTTCCAGCATGATGCGCGTCATCCGTCGTGTCTCAAGAACCAACGAAAAGGGGACCTTTAGCTTGTTCGTAGCGTTGACAAGTATGGATCCATTTCCTTGGAAGGACATCGTCTACGGGCATAGTCAACGTGTCGGATGTCGTCGGCACCATGACGGCGGGTACAGCCTCTGACGCTAAGGTTTCTGATACAAACAAGGGCGGCGGAACAATGATTGGCAAGGGAGGCAGCGTGAAACCAAGGAATGTAATGAAGCAAAGAGAGAGATCTCTTACCCGCATGATTGATCCCACATGCTACTTTAGACGCACAGTACGAGGTCCAGCCGGCTTCGCCACATAATGTATGGATGATGTACGCGACGAAACGCGATGGATAATTTGGATTGGAGAGGAGCAGCGCGTGTGCCAGTGTCATGATCAGGAGCTTGAATGATGCTAACGACGGCGTTACACGTGACAACGTGACCGACACGACAACGCAATGCCATTGCGCTGCAGTCACACTCTTGAGCTTCTCACTTGGTTGTCTCATATTTGCTTCGAATATTCTGCCTCGTGTCATGATCGTCAAACAACGCCATCCATGCTGCCACAATAAGTTGTCGGGTACCTTCAAAGCCAATAACCTGCAATATCGTTGCGTGGCCTGTGAGAACAAGCGCGTACGCCTCCGTTATCAGAAGGACGCGGAGCAGGTAGAAGATGAATTCGAAGAATGTCGGTTCTCCGGTACGCGAAAGCTCTTCATCTCCTGTGCTCGGTGTCCAATATAGACGGCTTGACAGGAGTCAGAATTTTTGACACTAAAACGAAAAAGGCCTCGTTTGATTACGAACACTACGAGAACAGCTCCGAGACAGAGCCTGACCTACGACAAGCCTATCAGAGGCCACATGACCGAACTGTACTAGTTCGAAAACAAGTGAAATCTTTCTTTATCTGCTTATCCCCAAAATTGATATAGTTCCTTGCCCAGAGTGTCTGCGCGTCAGTTATATTACCCGTCTTGAGGCAGGAACTTGTCCACAGTTCTCAGATCGGCACCGTTTACAAAAAGCGGGAGCTCTCCGTCCGTGTCACCTGCGGTGAGCCTGCAATGTCATTTGTGAACCCGTTGAATTGCTTAGGTTCTTGTCTTAGATTCTTGCAACACAGAAATATTCACACAGTCGTCCATGTGTGTCTACTGCGGGCGTGAACTCTGTCACCTTTGCATGCAAGACCTGACTAAGGTAATCCTTTTTTCCGTACTTATTTGTCTTTATTAAATCTCATTATCAGACGGGCTCAAAAGCATCCGTTTGCTCACTTGATCGAAAATTCCGGCATGTTTGGAGCGATTTTCAACCTCTGACTCGTTTCCAGAGAGAGGAATTGGAAACTGCGATTGTTGGGATCGAACAGCATCTTTATAACAAGTGAGTACATGACTCTAACCACGAAATTTGATTTTGCGTGACATTCACCTCAGTGCCGTCCTGGTACCATCACCCATGTCTTCATCTTTGGAGGCGGGCGTTGTCCGTTTCTCCTACATCGATAGCAAGAACAACCAACCAGTTTTCGAGCAGAACCTCTGCGAAGGTGTTCCTACCGTAGTCTGCGGCGTGATGCTCCAGGGCTATTGGGGCCCAGAATACTTCATCTCAAAATTTGGATCCCAGCAGGTTGACGTCATAGATTGCCGGACTGGCGAGGACCGTAACATGACAGTCGAAGTCTTTTTTGGACAGTTTGGATCGCGAAATGACGCCTCGGCCAGTCTGAAACTGAAGGTTAGTCATGGATTGTGGTCGTCCGTGGTGCCTTCCTCCTAAGTAATTGCTCAGGATTGGCCTCCGCAAAAAAATTTCAGTAACATGTTCCCGGATCTCTACCAAGCGTTTATCAGTGCTATTCCATTTCCTGATCTCACACATCCGCGAGGAGTCCTGAACGTGGCTGCACATTTTCCGGTCAACGGAATCACTCCAGACCTGGGTAATGTCCTCTTTCATCTGAATGTATTCAGAACTTGGAGTGACATTTGATCCTCTAAATAGGTCCTAAGATGTACAATGCTCGCCGGAGTATTCTGAATAATCACCATCACGGTTCAACAGTCCTTCACGTAGACATGACCGATGCAGTCAACTTAATGCTCTGGGCCACCCCGCAAGCTGATGTAACGGAGAGTGGTGCCTTATGGCAGATCTTTCGCCGACAGGACTCCGAGACTCTTCGCTCATTCTTGAGGGATCGCACTGGCTTGGACGGTACCGACCATGCCGACCCTATCCACTCGCAATCTATCTATGTTGATTCTGATATGTTGGAATGTCTTGCATCACAACATGGGGTCAGGCCATATACTATTCACCAGCTGCCCGGTGAGGCTGTGTTTATTCCTGCAGGCTGCCCGCATCAGGTGTGTCTCATGTTGCCCATGTTGTATCATCTACTTACTGGCACTAGGTGAGCAACATCAGCGATGCGATTAAGATAGCATGCGATTTTGTTTCGGTCCATAATCTGATGGCCACGGAAGCCTTGATTCCCGGTTTAAGAAGTTATCAACTTGCAAGCGGACAGGGAGAGGATGTGCTCCAGCTTTATACCACGACATGGTATGCTTGGCTGTCATTGGTCATGCTTCAGCAGCTACCCGGAGCATGCTCCTCAAATGTAGGTGATGCAGCATTATCTGGATTCAAGATGTGTGCTAAATTGATTATTTGAGCATAGCTGGCAGTAGATATTGATATGCTGGACTGTTCTAATGGCGAGGCAGCGGAGCTGCAGGCCACATCTAAGCTGCAGTCTCTGCCTGAGCTGCAATCAAATGAAGAGCTTCATCGAAAGGCACACCGGGCATTGAAACAGAAGGAGAGGAATAAGAGATACAGACGAGCAAAGAACCAGATGGTGAGAAGTGCCCCTCATATCGATCCGACACAGCAATTGTGCAAATGCCCTGTAAATGGCTGTCAGCGATCAGGAAAATTGCGATCAGGTATTGTGGATCACATGTAAGCTCGATTGCATACATGCAGATCACCCAGTGACTGATGATGTTCCTTCTTCACAGAAGGGATTTCCATCCAGGTTTGCTAAAAGCAGATATCGATAAAGACATGCTGCACCAGTTGAAGCATTCTAAGAGTATCTCCGATAATGAGTTCAATTCTCAACTGAAGTCTCTGATCTACAAATTTTGAGCAAACCAGGCATCGAGCAATTCTGATGGATAGGTTGACTTTATTCAACAGATGTAGATGACTCACTTGATTAATATAAGATAGCCCATGCACAGTCTGAATCAAAATTTGAGGCTTTAATTGAAGGTCCCACTTGAGTTAGGCAGCTGCTCCCATTAGGAAAATTGAAAGTCTCAGCAGAGAGCCAGAATCTTGTGAACTTCATCCACTATCAACAAGAGGCTCAGTCTTCTGCATATGCATATAAGAGCACATGGCTCTATGTTGATGTTGAGGCTCTGTCCAGAGATTGCATCTCTGAATTGAGATTCATTATCTGACATTCTCAGCACAGTGATGCTGTGTCTTGAATGAGCATACTAGAGTCATGTCACTTATGTCTCATTTAATTATGATTATCTAGCATTATATTATATCATTTATATTAGCTCTGATCAGATTTGTGATAAATTAGATAAATAGATATATATAATAATTAGAGAAAGTATTCAAGTAGAAGAAATCCTATACTTCAAGGATATTATCTGATGATCAGGCCAAATCAACATGATGGCTGAACTTAAGAAAAAAGATGACAGGTGTGGAAAAATCTGATAAATAAACAAGATAATGACACTTGGGAAGCACTGGCTATGCCAGCTGAAACCTTACATAGATATAGTTGAGAGGTTTATGAATGTGTGTTAATAACATTCTGCTCATCTAATACTAAGCAAAAAAGACAACATTTTGAGCATGCTGAGCCTTCAAAATATCTAAAAATGAGTTGAAATGAGATTCTGGACAACTTTTTTCTCAAAAATGACAATTAATGTTATTTGAGATCTTATGTCTTTGTCTAACAATGAGTAAATCTATGATACTATTGCAAACATAACATGTTTAGATAGAGAGGCCCTATAAAATCTAGTCAAGGAGACTAAATGATAAATGAGAACTCAAAACAAAAATGTAGTGTATCATGAAGCAAATGTCATAATGCAAAAGTCATAAGTGTAAGGATTACATCCTTACTAGCCTCACATATGACAGTATTGCACCCACATGAAGACATACGATGCATTGTGATGTGTTTCAGTATGATTTCAGTGTAGTCTCTTTTCTCATCCTCATGCCCACCTTGTGCTTGCTTACTGTACTATTAACTGACTCATGTTTCCTGTTTCTCTTTGTCCAGATTGCTTATCTCTTTGATTCTCTAGATTTTACACTACGATAATCACTTTACTTGCTTTGTGTTGTGAGCTTCATGCTCATTTCCCCTTTCTTTTGTCTCCATCCTTTGTGTCTCGAAAACGACTCATCTTCTCTTACTGTACAGGCCCGAGAGCCTCACTCTTCATAGTATAAAAAGCCTTGGATTTTAACTGTAACTACACCATCTCCCAAGCTATTCAGTTTGCTTCTATTTTCTCACCCTCTGATGCCCAACTCAGCTGTTCAGATGACACGACCACCTTCAATGTACCATCGCAATTGCTCCCATTCCATCTCATTAACTCTGCTCTCATCTTCTCACTTCTCTCAATCTCTGGACTCTCCCCTTGGGATGAAGTCTATTACTTGCACTTACCTTCACCTGGAGCCCACCATGAGGGGAAGTCCACAAGATCTTCCCTCAACATTGAGTTTTTCAAACTCTTTGTCTCATCCCGATTGATTTTCATTTTATCCTATAGAGGTTGCTGTTAGAGGTAGCCACAGTTTATACTCACAGCTGCCAATGTGTACTTGAACAGACCTGCAAATCAGCTGAAGAAGATGAGCACTAGCACTCCTGCACCTCGTAAGACCAGCACCACCACCCGTATGCATATCGTGCTGCAGCCCACCGACTGCAAGACTTGTTCGATTTCCACCAGTACCCGTCCTGCCGTTCTCACCCTTGCCTCTTCCATCCCACATCCCCAGTTACTCCCCGCATCAGCGCCCACACAAGGGTCAGCCAATACACTGCTGCTAGCCTCAGACTCATCAGAAATTAACTCGGGTGACGTCTCACCCAGTGACCTACCGGATTCCTCACCTGAATGTACAGCAGCCCTGCTACCATTGTTGACCTCACCTGCCCTCGTAATCCCCTCTATCACCATCTTGCTTGCACCCTTAGCACACACCCAGCACTCTGTTTCTACCTCCAGCACTGCTCATCTCTCTGCACCCGTGCCCTTCGCATCCCGCATATCCACGTCTATGCCTGCTACACTGCATCCCTCACCCCGCCTACACAACCTGCACCTACATCTCAAAAATGTGAAATCTACATAGCTACCAGCCAATGCTATGCTTGCTTTTATAGTGCTATGGCTGCTATGTAGTTGGACCACACAGCTATATAGGACTATAAGGGCTATCATAGCTGCCATAGCCACAGTTGGTAACTATGTAAATGATAGTAATAGAACAATGCTATGTCTGCTATTGAACCTATATATTATTAGTCTCTGTCTATATACACTATAGATACTATGTTCAATATAGAGATTCATAAGGTTGCTATAGAATCTCAAGCTGCTATGCAGTCTGTAGTTGGTACAGAGTCTATGATTTCTAACACTGTACTAAATGCATCACAACAAAAGGTAATTACATGAAATCAAACTAGTTTAATATACTACAGTGGCCCAACACTGGCACACACGAGACATCATCGAGGACTCGTGCATGCTGTCGCCAACATGTGCATAACCTGTGCGCGGGGCTGACAGCCCTGCACACGCAAGTCAAAACGGTGGCAGACACGTTACACGTGTCCGTCTTATATGCACTGTGTGGGGCACGAGTCACAGCAGACGGCGTGCAGGGTGAACGGGGAGAGGTGGCGCGGTGACGGTGAGACCGCAGGGGCGAGGGCATTGGACTCATCACGAGCACGTCGTACGTAGGATGCGCATGCCCGCACATGCAGTCCGGTGCATGCGAAGGTGAGCACAGGCATGCACACACTGATCGAGACAGCCAGGATGTGCGTACACTGTCCGTGGCATGTCAGGCCATGCACGTGCAGTCTGTGGCATGTGCACGTAGTCGAGGGAGTGAGCAGATGTGCAGCAGTCGGGGATGGATGCCAGCAGGCGTGCGCGGGTTATTGGGGGCATGCACGAGGCATCCGGGTCACATGCGAGTTGCTTGGCTTGTGCGTGGGCTGTTGTAGCTGCATTGGCATGCACTGCGGCTGTGCGTGGGGCATCGGGTCCATGCAGGATGGGCTGGAGCTCTGCACAATGTGCACACCATACACATGTGCCTGCGGGGGATGCGCAGACACTCGTGGCTGTCTGCTGGCACTGCCGTGCAGGAAGGGATGCGTATTGGCTTGCATGCACAAGTGGCTGATGTTGAGGGGCGTGCGCGTGAGCCATGTGCTGGCACTGTCATGCATCTGTGCGTGCTTGCATTGGGGGCTGGGTGCGCAGGCGGGGCTGTACATCAGCGTCTGCACGCTCTGCATTGGTCTGCATAAGCTGGCACGAGCGTGCGGTGCCACCCACTGGCACAGGGTGGAATGGACATGTGCGTGTCATCGTGAGGCACCGTGCTCGCGGGCAGACGGGCATGCAGCTGGCGATGCAGTATGACGATGCATTGTCAGGTCTCATTTCCGTGGCAACAAGACTGCTTTGCTGAGTGAGCAGGCTCTTGAGGCCACGTCCGTGGGTGCTGGGAGGGCCCCGGGGTGTTGAGGGTGCCCGTGCAGGGTCGTTGCATGGTGTTGGCAATGGGCCAGCCGGTGAAGCCCCCAGACATTATCGCATCGTTGATGCCATGCATTTGTGACGTGCGGGGATGCTTGAGCACTGGGGGCTATGAGAGACAGGCAGGGGCCATGGAATGACGTGTCGGCAGCACGGGAGTGGGTTGTCATAGGCATGGGGAGGGTGACAGGCGCAGATGGTGCGTGAGAGGTGAGGAGGGATGTCGAAGGTCACACAGGCGATCGTGGGATGTCGAAGAGCAAGTAAAAATGAGAGTCTCACTTGATAATGAGCGAGACTCTCACCTAAGGCCCTCGATCTTTGCCCAATCCGTCCGGTCTTCACGTTGATTCGTTGATGCGGGTGATGAGGAACAACGACAAAGACGAGCTGAGAGGAAGGAGAATAATGACTTAGAGTTCGAGACGAAGTCAAATGATGCACCGTTCGGTGCTTCAGCCACCGAATGTGCGCGAGTTCGAATGTCTTCGAACTTAGTAAAGCAAATAAAATTGCAACAATCCCGGGAAAAAAACAGTAGATAGCGTTTGATAATATTATTTGATAGAATGAGGTACATCTCTAACTAAACTACTGCAAGCTACTGGGCAGCAAAACACACTTACTGAAATCTGGCACTTAGCCTCTGACATGGTGCCCGGACCAGGCCCCGACAGCCACATTTAAGGCTCCGCCGGGCAAACCCATGCTCACCTATATAACCCTCGCATGATGCGTGTTCTCGCTCTCTCTCCAACCCTTATCATCTCTCGCCTCGTCTGTCATCTGTCGTCTGTCGCTCGTCATTTCTTGTCTGTCGCTCGTCGTTTCTCGTCTGTCGCTCATCGTTCGCTCATCATTTCTTGTCTCTTGCTCGTTTTTACTAGTCTCTCACTCATTGTTACTAGTCTCTTGCTCGTTGTTTCTATTCCATATCTTCTAGCATTCGGTAAGTCAATTCACTTCTTTCTTTGTTGACTAATACTTAATGTTCTTTTTCTTATAGATTACATTTTCGCTTTTCTTATTATAGTTTCTTACATTGATTGTAAGCCTTCTGACATTGTTCTTTTATATTTTGTAGCTTATGCTTTGATTTTTTTTCGGTAGACTCTGATTAATATGAGTGTTATCTTCCTTATCTCTATTATATAGGCTATCTTTGTGAATATTATATAGTATTTTTTTATCATTATATAGTAATCAATGTAATTGTAATGTAGTATTAGTTGATCAATGCAATATAAATCTGCTCAAATAACAAATAAAATCTGTTTATTTTGTGATAAAATGTATAAATCTTGAAAAGTTTTATATAAGCTGACTAGACTTTATAATTGAATAAGAATTTATATAGTGCTGATAGCTTTTGCATCTTGGATAGACATATCAGACCTATCTATTGAATATAGCATATATCAATGGTATAGTTCTGATAGCCTTGATAGATAAGCATACTATAATAGCCATATACTTAGCTATCATAGCTATCATAGCACTTCATAGCATTGCCCTCTAGCTTCATAGCACTACATAGCATTCTCCCTTAGCTATGCTGGCTATAGAGAAAAGGGCAGTGCTATGGAACTATGAAATCTATATAGACTTTATAGAGCTATGTATCACTTACACATTTTTCAGATGTACCCCTTCTGCATCTTCGCCATCACCCACACCCACAATGCCCACCGGCACTGCTACTCGTACCAGTTCTGGTGCTATGCTGAACCCGTGCTCGCACCATGCTGTTATCTTCTCTGGCAAGTCAAAGGACTTCAAAGACTTCACCCAGAAATATGAAGAGCTGGCATTGAGCTGCAGACTTGATGAGAAACAGAGATTCGAGACAATTCTGCACTACATACCGACTGAGCTTCGAGATCTCTGGTTTGCACAGAATGGGTTTGGCAATATCACAGGATGGTCTGACTTCAAGAAGGCTTTGGACACCCTCTATCCTGACACCATGAAGGAGAGCTGGTACACGAAGCATGCACTATCTGACTTCATTCAGTGCTCTGCAATGATACGCATGGAGGACGAAGAAGATGTACTCACATATTATCACAAATTCCTCATGCTCGCGATGCCGTTGTCTAATGCCAAGCGCATCACTGATGAAGACCACGATCAGGAATTTTTCTTCAGATTCCACCCTGAGGACTGCCTCCTGCTCATGAATCGTCTCGCCGCCAGCAACCCTATGCATGACACAAAAAAGCCATATAGTTACCTGGTCATCGTCAAAGCAGCACGGTCCCTTTTCTCAAGCACGCACTTCTACCCAGTTCATCTCCAGTGCCACAGTGATTTGCCAATTGACTGGTATCATCGACAAGAGGGCCAGGCTGCAGAGGAGAAGTCGAGGAAGGAATGGATGGTGGGGAGGGAGCAGCGGTCTTGGGAGAAGGAAGCAGAAGAGTTGCAGGGGAGGGAAGAACCGTGAGAATGCCAGGAGTGCATGCCAGATTACCAGACACAATGAGTATGCATCACTGATCCACCCATCCAAGAGCCCCTGAAGCACACCAACAATGATCACAAAATCAAGGACCTCATGTCCAAGCTGCACGGCCTATCCATCACTGAGCCGAGCTATGCCGTTCTCTACGGCCAGTGCACGCACTGATTCCCTAATGTCACCAGTTTTCTCCTAAAGCCTGCATTTGCACAAGCCACCCTCACCATGTCAACTTACCAGTACACAGTGCCAAATGCAGGAACAGCCCCTGTACTGCTGTCTCTCAGCCTGACCCCTGCAGCTTCATTCTTCCGCCAACCTGCACAGCACCCTGTTGGGTGCTCGTTCTGCAACCTCTCAGGACACCGCATCCATGAATGTGCAAGTGCACGCAAATATGTACAGACATGCTGTGCAACACTCTGGAATGACTGTCTATATCTCCCAAATAATGCACCAGTACCGAACAATGGCACCAGACATGGCATCAAGACTGGCATCAATGCCTGGCTCACAACGAACATGACCTTGTAGCCACTTGCTCTTGCACCCAAGATGCAGCATCTGCCACTGCTGCATGTCACTGTCCCCTTCCAGTGCAAATTGCCACCGCATCAGTCACTCTGCTATGAGGCTATTACACACCAGATCACAGCCAGGCATGCCAAGAGCACTCATCTGAGAAAACTGAATTTTATATAGCCGCAGGTTATATTATGAGTGCTATGATTGAGCTATCAGAGCTATATAGTTTGCTTATCCAGCTATGTAGAGCTATGAGAGCTTTCATAGCTTCCATAGCTGATAGTGCAAGCTATATGATGCTATGATAGCTTCCATAGTTGGCAGTTTGAAATATATAGTATTATCATACTTAGTAAGGTAAGCTATGAGTACTATTATTACTACTAATACTATGTTAAGTCAACTAGATACTAAGGCATGAGATATTCAAGCCAAAATTAATTATATTCAGTTTAATTACTACTACATTACAGACAAGTACACTACAGGTATGCACAGGTGAGGCCACATGCAGGCATGCGCATGCGAGGCGCGGTGGCTGCGTGCAAAGCTCCGGATCCATGCGCGGGAGTGCGCGTGCTGGCGGGGCCCGTGCGCAACAGCGCAGTCTGCGCGCGATAAACGCGAGGCAGGGGGCTCATGCGCGAGACGCTGGGCCGCTGCGGGTTCATACGGGGCCGTAGGGTCATGCACGAGCCGATGGGGCACACACAAGGTGCGTGGGCCCGTGCGTAGGCGCTAGACTACCGTTGGCGCGGATGCGAGATGCGAGGGGATGTGGGCAAGGCGCGGGGCACGCGGGAGGCGGGCGCGGGATGCGGCGGGTGTGCTTGAGGCGTAGGCGGCGTGAGGGAGGCGGCGCCGGGCGCCGGGCCCGTGCACGATGCATCGGGAGGATGCCCGAGGTGTGACGGGCATGCCAAGGCGTGGCGGACGTGCGCGAGGCGTGGCGGGTGTGCGCGAGACGTGGCGGGCATGCGCAAGGCATCGGACCCATGCTCGACGGGCCCGTGCTCGAGGCGCAGCAGGCCGGCACGAGGCGCAGAGGCCGTGCGCGACGCAATAAGCCTGCGTACCAGAGGTACGAGGCACGCAGGGGCGTCGTTGCATTGCTGCGAGTCCGTGCACGACGCGGCAAGCTTCTGCGCCTCGCGCAGTGGCCGGACGCGGGAGGGCGGGGCGGGACCCGAGGTACGGCCGCCTGCGAGGTGACGGGCTGCGGCGTGCCTGCATTCCCGTCCCGTGTCGTGCTGCTCTAGCGTTCCCACCCCCGATCATGCGCACATCGCTCGCGCCGGCATCCACATGCGGCTGTGGCCATCCGCTGTGTGCACGCACCGGCGAGGTCGCGCACAATGTGTCGGTCCGTGCGCGAGACGAGGGGGCCGCGTGCAGCGTGCCTGTCCCATGTGCCAGACATCAGCGCCGGACGCGGGACAGCGGGGCCATGTGGAGGGGCGGAACCCGTGAGCGAGGCAGCGGGCTCGGGTACGCATTGTCCGGCGGTGAGGGTGCGCCAGCGCACGCAATCGTGGTCGTTGGAGACGGCGCGCCGGCCCCTGCGGGCATGGCGGCGATGTCGAGGGGTGGATTGACAAGCGGGAGGCGGCGGTGGAAGGCGAAGGGAAGGAAGAGGCACGGAATGGGGAAGGAAGTCAAGAGTATCGCTCGTTCGAGCGATACTCTCTATGTTAGTACGAATAAAGACAATGAGACGTTTTTTTTACTCACCTGAGAGTCCTCCGCATCCTGTTACCCTCCTTCGGCCTTCGGTTTGACGAGATAGAGGTAAGAGGAAGGAGTGGAGAGAAGAGGAGGAAGGGGAGTGGTGGTAGTGGTGGTGGTATGAGTTGAACTTCGACGCGCGTTCAGTGCTTCAGCCACCGAACGAGCGAAGCCCCGTTACTTGAGCCTCAGCAAATCAAATAAATTCGTATAAAATCAGAGAAAAAGACTATAGTAATAAATCATACACATAACTAGAATACATGAGAAAACTATGTATCTACCACACCGTGAATCTCTGAGCAACAACATCAGCGTAGTAAAGTCTAGCGCCCAGTCTCTGACGTGACGCTCGGCAAGCGCCCGGCAACCACAAATCCCGGCTTCGCCCGGGATTCGTATATAAAGCTTGCGCGACGCATTGCCTCTTGCTCCTAAACCCCCATTAACGCTTTTGCCACGTCATCCTCATCGTCGTTGCTACCTCCCTCGTCATCGTCCGCTACCTCTCTCGTCATCGTCACTCCATCCCTCATTATCATCGCTACCTCCCTCATCGTCGTCGGTCTCTTGCTCGTCGTTGTCGTTGTCGCTACCTCATCGTTGTCGCCTTCCTCATCATCATCGGTACGTCCCTCGTCGTTGTTAGTCTTTTGCTCGTTGTCATCGTCGGTCTCTCGCCTATTGTCGTCATCAATCTTTCGCTCGTCGTTGCTCTCTCTATTAAGGTAAGCTCTTAGTCTCTCATGCTTGATACTAATGCTTTTATAGTTGTTATACAGTACCTTTGTATGTTTATCAGATAAGTAGTATTATGTCTTAACACTCTTGTAGGTTTTCGCTTTTTTGTTAGTTTGGGGTAAGCTTCTATGTTGTCGTTATTATTTTATAATGTTAATGTCTTTTTTTGTTTTTATGTTCACTTTTTATAGTTGTTATAAGTTTGTAGACTTTTATAGTCATGTAGTGATCTTTATAATGTTAGTAATGTTTTGCAATAAAATTGTATGAAATATATATGTGATCTTTAAGCCTTTACAAAATATTTGTGAACAAGATGTATAAGATTATTGAGCTAATAATTGCTTTTAACATGCTAGAATTATATATTTGTCAGAAGTAAGATAGAGTGGATAGAAATCTTACTAGCTAGATATAATATAACAATAGAGATATAGTATATAGTTGGCACAGCTTCTATAGCTATCTTATACTATGATAGCTATTATAGCTATGATATCTTTTACTCTATGCTATATCAGCTATATAGCTTAGACCCTATGCTATGGCAGCTATGACAAGCTATGATAGCTATGCATAGATTACTTGACTGCTATGAGACTGCTATGTAGAAAAGAGGACAGCTATGGACCTAGGAAAGCTATATAGCCTACATAGCCTTATATACCAGTAGTAAATTTCTCAGATGCTTTCATTGAGGAGGTGGTGCCTTCTGAGCTAGTTGAGGAGAAAGCTTCACATGGGATTGAGGATGAAGATGGAGGGGATTTGGCAGAGGAGGATGGCTGGATGGGAGATGAAATGTGGAACATGTCAGAGGTATTCACCACAGAGAAGAAGAAGGGAGGCTCTTGCACGTCCAAACTGCCAGAAGCGGCACCACAGAAGCCTGCTGAGAAGACTAAGACTCACACAGTGAAGGAGGACACCCCTGCAACCAACTCAAAGCTGACCCTGCAGTTCCGTTATCAATCCACTGCTGAGGACCAAAAGCTCATTGATGAACTGCTCACTTGGCTTCTCGATGGTCAGCTCTCGAACACAACTCCTGTGCACATCCTCATTGCAAGCCCTATGATTTTCAAAGAGATGGTTGAGCACCTTTGCACATGTCGAGTTGAGGCCACCAGATTCGAAGCCACTGCTGAGGATATTGCCAATGACAAACCTACAGAAGTATTCAGTATGCTGAAGACCCGCAAAGCACTGCACTCCTTATTGCTATGCAAGATCAACCTCTCTATCAATGAGTCAAGTCGTGAAGTTGGCATCCTCGACCAAGGGTCGCAGATCATAGTTATGCACATTGACCTCGCAAAGCATGCCAACTTGCTGATCAACTACGACAAGTGAATCGAAATGGAAGGCATGAACGGTGCAACGTCGTGGATGCTTGGATACACAGAGAACGTCCCCATGCATATCGGCCCCATCACCTTTAAAGTCCATGCTTACATCGTTGAGTCCGCACCTTTCCAGCTGCTCTTCAAATGCCCCTTCTTCAATTTGCTCCTTTGCCACATGGAGGACCAGCTGTCATGCGATGTCGATGTAATTATCTGCGACCCTGTGAACTTCAATCACAAGATTTCCATCCCTTCACATGCTCGACAGCCAATGCGAGTAAACTTGCTCGAAATGTTCACATACCAGCTGCATGTGCTGCCGCTGACAATTGTAGACCATGCAGATGACTCACCTGCAGCACCCTCAGTGATCTCTAATTTGACTCCTCCCACTTCGACTCCTTGCGATGACATGTTTCATGACCCCAAATTTTTCCCTGGCGACCTTGTTCTTGTCCAGGGTGCATAAAGCACAGCCCTCATGACTGACCTCAGCTGCAAGTCGAAGCCGTGCTATCTTGGCCCCCTCATTGTTGTCTGCTGCTTGCAGAACAGATTATACTGGCTCACAGAACTCGACGGTGCCATCTCCAAGCTGCACTTCACTGCTTTCCATCTCATCCCCTACTATGCGCATTCTCACACCTCGATCCCCATCACACACACCATTGGCCAAGAAGATTTCACCATCGTCGTCCAAGAAGACACTGAGGATACCGCTGGCACTGAGGAGGAAGAAGATGTTGAAGAGGAAGAGGACCAGCCCGGTGAGAGCTTTGCTTTTAAAAGCCCTCCACAGGTGTAAGGATTGCATCCTTACTAGCCTTGCATACAACAGTATCACACCCACATGAAGACATACGATGCATTGCGACATGTTCCAGTATGATTTCAGTGTAGTCTCTTTTCTTATCCTCATGCCCACCTCATGCTTGCTTACTGTACTATTAACTGACTCATGTTTCCTGTTTTCCTTTGCCCAGATTGCTTATCTCTTTGATTCCCTAGATTCTACACTACGATAATCACTTTACTTGCTTTGTGTTGCGAGTCTTGTGCTCATTTCCCCTTTCTTTTGTCTCCATCCTTTGTGTCTCAAAAATGACTCATCTTCTCTTACTGTACAGGCATGAGAGCCTCACTCTTCATAGTATAAAAAGCCTTGGATTCGAACTGTAACTACACCATCTCCTGAGCTATTCAGTTTGCTTCCATTTTCTCGCCCTCCAACGCCTGACTCAGCCATTTAGACAGAGGTGTCCCAGTCACTGAAATACATTATATAGGGCAACTTGTCTAAAACGTATTACAAAAAACCTGGCAACTGCTGATCAGCCAGTCGCCGGGCACATTATACAGGTAAGGTGGCACCCAGGGTGCCGCGAAAACATATGATATTCAGAAAAAAACATATGGGCTGAGATCTTAAGGATCTCGGCTGCCATTGCTACTGCTCGCTGCTGACCGGCGTGCTTGTTGCTCTCAGCTATGGGCCTGCTGACACTCCCACATACCTGCACTCACCCGCGCTTCTCCTCGCGCTCGCTGGCGCTTCCTTTGTGCTTGCCGGTGCTTCTCTCCATTTCCTCGCATGCTTACCAGCACTTACTATCCTGCCCCACTGATGCCACCCTGCTTTGCTTGTGCCGCTCCACCTGCACACCACAGCTACACATGCACTGCATGCACACACCATGTGCTACTCACCATGCACATGCTGCAGAGCATGCACATCGCAGTCCAGTTGGCATAGGGACAGTACCCGGTCTATGGCTTGCCATGCATAAGCACAACATGCTAGTATGCATGCAGGGAATCAGGGGCTATTGGACGTGCAGGAGTGCATGCTGGCATGGCACACAGTGCTGGTGCACGCAGGGGCATGGCATGTGGGGTTGCAGTACGGGTTGCGGTGCTGGTGCACATGGGTGAGGTGCTGGGCATGCATGCGCTGTGCTAGTGTGCAGTTTGCAGTACTGGTGTGCACAGAAGGAGCATGCTGGGGCACACGGGCAGAGCATGCTGGGGCACATGGGCAGAGCATGCTGGTGTGCTCAGGCAGGGCGTGCTGGTGCACAGATGTGGGGCTGTTATGCACATGGGGATGCTGGGCACGTCGAGGTGCTGGGCATGCTGATGAGGGGCTGGATGCACAGGGAGGGCTGGATGTGCAGGCGTGGTGCTGTTACATGCAGGCAGGATGTGCTGGCATGAGAGGCTGTTACTCGTGCACAGGTGCTGGTGTGCTGGCTTGGTGCTAGCATGTTGGCTTGGTGCTAGGTGTGTCGCATTGCTGGCAGGTCAGGGTGCTGGGCATGTGGGTGAGGGGCTGGGTGCACTGGCTGTGGGTGGTTGCACATGGGCTGCAGGCTACAGGCATGGGCTGTGGATGCTAGCACACCAGAGTGGTGCTATCACATGCATGTGGGATGCTGGCATGCCAGTGTTGTGCTGGAGTACGCATATGTGAGGCTGGGATGCACAGACATGGCAGGGATGCTCCTGGCACACAACGGCGATGTGCACATGGAAAAGGATGGACATGAGTGTGCGGCACATGTCGTTATGTGCGAGTGTGGTGGGGACGTCGGGGTGCATTTGCAAGCACAAGGAGGAGAGATGAGGGGTGTCATGGTGCAGCCTGTTGTGCCACATCAGTGCATGAGGAAGCTAGAATAAGTAGCAAATAGTTAGCAAAATGAATAGATAACACATTCGAGAATGAGACACTTACGAATTTATGGGCTATTGAGCCCTACATCATCCTCGCTTGATGGGAGGAGGAGGAAGAGGACAGGCCCCTCAGCCATGAGCATTATGGTGCCAATCAGCATTTGCCAAACAGGGCACCGAACGAGGCTGACCAATATTCGAACATGACTTTCTCGGTGAATAAATTTTATTAAACTCTACAAATAATACAGTAGCTGTAAATACAGTTGAATAATGTATATACCAGGCTTTGTATGAGTACAATGGACTGAACATGCTCTATGTGCGAAATACCGCTAAGCAAGTCTAACTGGACGGTGCTTGTCAATGATGCCAAATGCATCGAGCTTGAATCCTAGTCTCGGGCACACTGGGCACCAGATTTGAGTCGTGATTCCTCAATGTCTCTGCCTTCTACCATTTATCGGTCTTCTTAGCTTTGCTCAGGCACATCATACCAATGTGCAACGACGTTATTAGATTTTTTGGTGGCCCAGATCTATAGGATCTTGGCCACATTGATGTTTTTCAGTTATTTCAGGCCAGATTTCAGGTGTATTTCGAGTCTTCAAGTCTCAGACCTTCATGAAAATATTTGTAATTTGAGAAATACATGATACATATCTAGTATAAACATTCCGCTCCATTAGTCTGGCTGATTTCAAGGGGATGAAGCCTGAAGTACACAAATTATGGACTAGGGTTATATAGGGTTATGGTATATTTCCTACTGTAGCTCGTATTTTCTTTCAAACTGTTCAATTCTTTGTATATACATTCAATTCAATTCTATGTACATAATTTTGAGAGAATGCCAGCCTACATTGGTCTCAATTTCATGCCTCATCTGGAAAAAGTGTCCACACTACTTTAGCCTACAGTAGAAAATATGATCTACAGTAGCTATAATAGATTATATATTTTCTGTAGCATCTGTTGATAGGTGGATCTCTATTACAACTACAGGTAGCCATCTGTAGCCATCTGTAGTGATCCGTAGCAGTCTGTAGATGGTATATTTACTATAGCTTATGTTAGCTACTATAGCTTATGTTAGCCACTGTAGCTTATGCTAGCTACTGGAGTGCTATATTGCAGTATGTGAGATTCAGTATAATATATAAACCACAATAGTCCCTCATATCACCTCTCCAACAATATATCATGCAAAACATTTTAATTTGGCTGGTTACAACTGTACACTAATAGTACTAATACATAAAATCTCCCCCTCCATATCCTTCTGCACCCACAGCACCCAAGCCCTCATGGGAACTGTTTTGCTGTAGCAAAACAGTTCCCACGCACTATAGAACACAACATGGGCATGTGGGGGTCAGTGTTGGGCATGGAGAAGTTGGTGGGGGTGTGCGGGAGGTGGCAGGGGCGCACAGGGGTCAGCACGAGCATGCAGGCATCGGTGCGGGGTGCATGCGAGTTGGCGGGGATGCGGGGCATCAGTGCATGTGTGTTCGAGTCGGCGCATGCACATAAGAGGCAGCATGCGGAAGTTGGCACAGGTGGGTGGGAGGTGGTTGGAGCGTGTGGGAGGCAGCGCGGATGCGAAGGAGTCGGCGCAGGCGTGCAGGCATTGGCACGGGTGCGTGGGCATCGGCACGGGTGCACAGGCATCAGCAGATGGGTGCACAGGGGTGGCAGACGGGTGCGCGAGGGTGGCAGACAGGTGTGGGAGGTGGCAGAGGCGTGCGGGAGGCAGCGCCAGTGTTCAGAAGTCAGCGTGGATGGGGAGAGGCAGTGGGAGCACGCGGGAGGCAATTGAAGCGTGCGAAAGGCGATGGGAAGCACGCGCAAGGCAGTTGGAGTGCACAGGAGGTGGTGAGAGTGCGCAGGAGGCGGTGGGAGCATGCAGGAGGCAGCATGGGTGGGTGGGAGTCAGCGCGGGGGGTGGGAGGCGGCAGAGGTGCACGGGAGGTGACAGAGGCGTGCGGGAGGCGGCAGAGGCATGCAGAAGGCAGTGGGAGTGCGTGGGAGGCGGTGGGAGCGCGCGGGAGGCGGTCAGAGTGCACAGGAGCAGCACAGGTGGGTGGGAGTTGGTGCGGGGGATGGGAGGTGGCAGAGGTGCACAGGAGGCGGTAGGGGCACGCGGGAGTCAGATGCCACCTCTCGCCCACCCCGACCCTGTGCACTTACTTCTCCTCTCGCAGGCCTACACCGACTCCCTCTGCCTCCCGTGCCCATCCTCCAGCTTCCGCACACCCCCGTCGACTCCCTCACGCCCGTGCTGACTCGCTCGTGTCCCCATCGACTTGCTCGCACCCCTGCCACCTCCCGGCACACCCGCGCTGCCTCCCACATGCTCTCGCCGACTTACTCACCCCTGCGGGCATGTGGGAGTCGATAGGGGCATGCGGGACGTGGGCTGGTGGTGACGCACGCAGGTTGACGGGGACGTGTGAAGGTCGGCGGGTGTGCGCACGAGTTGACGTGAGTGCGAACAAGTCGACGGGGGAGCGTCGGGCTTGGTATGGGTGCACGAGAGGCGGCACAGGCGTGCGCGAGTCGGTGGTGGTGCGAGCGAGTCAGCAGGAGCGCAAGCGAGTCGGTGGGGCACACAGAAGTCAGAGTGGGCATGCAGGAGTCGGGGTGGGCATGTGGGAGTCGATGAGGGTGTGCGGAAGTCGGCGAGGACGTGCGGGAGGTGGGAGTGTACAAAACAAGAGTATCGCTCGACACCACGAGTGATACTCTCTTGATTAGTACAAGAAAGCTACAGCAAAAAATGTAGCTACTCACCTTTATTCCCAGCCCGACAAGAATCAAAAAAAGATTAAGAGACACTTACAGTAAAAATTCCACCATGAGGAAGGGGTGGGTGGGTGGAAGGAAGACGACGTGGCAGGCAAAGTGAAGTTGCACTTGAGTCGAGCTGCATGGGGCCACGCGGCCCAATTCATTTTATTGACCATATATGGGCAACAAAACAGCACGGCATGCGGCGGGCCGTGCGTGCGCGCATTTTGACTTTGAACAAAAAAAAAAAGGTAGAGGGCGTGTGGGAAACGTTTGGCTACAGCCAAACACGTCCCACGACTGTTTTTTCTTACTTGCAAGGTACATTTTCCTCTGTCAATGGACAACTAACATGCATTTCTCAGGTATTCTAAGCTGGATTCAATACAGGGAGGAGCTGCAGATGGCCACATAGTGAGTAAAGTTGTTCTTTTGACCTTGTTTTCCACTGATACAGAGAGTATCACCTGTTTAAATACAGGCGATACTCTTGACTGAACCGCTCGACATGCCACCGACCCGTGTGCCCCACTACCAAACCCCATGCATGGTCACCAACCTCTGCGCGCCCACACTGACCTCACAATGCCTCCGCCGACTTGTGCGTGCCCCTGCTGACTTGTGCACCCCCACCGACTTGTGCACCCCCACCGACTCGCGCATCCCCACCGACTCGCGCATCCCCACTGACCCCCACCCATCTACGCCGACATGCATGCACCCTCGTCGACCCGCACACGTCACGGCTGACCCACACACGCTGCCACCGACTGCCGCTGACCCAGGCATACTGCTGCCGACTCGCGTACAGCCCCCGCAGCTCAGACACGCATGTGCCAACTCGTGCCCATCTCTGCTGACCCGCGCCCATCTCCGCTGACCTGCGTGCACCTCCACCGACCTCTGTATGCCTCCGCCGACCTGCTCGTATTGCCGGCAACATGTGCATGCACCTACGACATGCGCTCTCCCTCTCTGACTCGCACAGCCCCCCTACCAACTCGTGTACAGGCCCATCGGCTCACACACACTCCCATCGACTCACACACACCCCCGCTGATTCACACATACCCCCACCGACTCCCATGCACCTCCGTCGACTCCCGCGTACCCTCACCGACTCCTACGTGCTCCCACCAACCTCTGCACATCCCCGTCAACCTGTGTGCATCACCGCTGACCCAGTAAGCCCCTGCCAACCTGCACGCACTGCCGCCAACCTGCACGCACTGCCGCCAACCCACACGCACTGCCGCCAACTTGTGGGCACTGCCGCTGATCCACATAAGCCCCCGCTGACTTCCACACGCCCCCTCTGACCTTTGTGTGCCCCCTCCGACCTTTGTGCGCCCTCGTCGACTCCCGTGCACCCTCGCCAACTCTCGCATGCCCCCGCCGACTCCTGCGCATCCCGCATGCCCTACTCATCAGAAAAATCAGTTTTCTACATAGCTTTCAGCCAATAATATGAGTCCTATGGTAGTGCTATGAGTCCTATATATTTTGGCAGTACAGCTATATAGCTCTATGAGACCTATCATAGCTTCTATAGCTGTTGGTGAAGGGTATATAGAGCTATGTAGTTATAAGTGACAGCTATGACAGCTATATAACATCATAGGCTTGCTATCAATGCTATGGCTCCTACTGTGCCATACCTAGACCCCAGAGGTATGCCAAAGGCAAGAGCATCCCAGGTGAAATATATGAGTTCAAAATATATATATTATTGTCTCAAGGATAATAAACAGCAGATAATTTTACTATACTAAGTAGGGATCAAGTACGTGGATGCACACGAGGCGCGGCGGGCCGGCGCGCGGGAGGCGCGGGGCATGGAGTCCGTGCGCAAGGTGGCGCGCCCGTACGCGAGATACGGCGGGCGTGCGCCAGGCGGCAGGCTGCGGCGCGCCCGTGCATGACGTGGCGGGCGTGCGCGCAGGCGGCGCGCTGTCCATACACCAGGCACGGTGAGTGTGCGCGGGGCGCGGGGGACGTGCTCGAGGCGTCGGGGGCAGCGGCGGGAGGCGACGGAAGGAGGCGGGCCCGTGCACGAGCTGTTGGCGTGCGACGGGCCTGTGCGAAGGGCGCTAGAGGCTGGCACGGGGTGCGGGGGCATGCGCGACACGGCAGGTCCGTCCGCGACGCTGCAGGCATGCGCGCTCGCCGGTGGCCACACATGCGGGAGGGCGGCGTGAGGCGTGAGATGCGGGGACGGCGTGCGAGGCGTCGGGCTGCGGCGCGCCTGCGCATGGCCGTGCGCGACGTGCGCGCATGTGCGTGCTGCCCGGCATGCGCTGGCATGCGCGTCCCGCGTCGTGCTGCGCTGGGGTGCCCGCCCCCGGTCGCGTGCGATGTGCGCGTCCCTGTCCGTGCGCGTGTGCTGGCATCCCCGAGCGGCTGTGGCCATCCGCCGGCCATGCGTGCGCTGGCGGGGCCTTGTGTGCACTAGCGGGGCCGCACGCACGCAGCACGGCGGGGCGGGCCCGTTCGCGAGACGGGGAGGCTCGCGGAGCGTGCCTGGCGCACGGGCCAGGCAGCAGCGCCGTAGGTGGGACGACGGGGCCATGCTGGAAGGGCAAAGCCCGTGCACGAGGCGACGGGCTCGCGTGCGCGTCGTCCGCGGAGGTGCGTACGCCAGCGAACGCTCGTAGTCGTTGGAGACGGCGCGCCAGGTCATGGCGGCGATGTCGGGGGGTGGGCCGATGGGGGAGAGACGGCGGCGGGAGGCGAAGGGGAGGGAGGGGCACGCGAGGGGGAAGTAAGTCGAGAGTATCGCTCCGAACGAGCGATACTCTCTGAGTTAGCACGAACGAACGAATCAACATGTTTTTTTTACTCACCTTTGAGGCCCTCTGCGTCCTACTAACTTCCTCCGGTGTTCGATCCGATGAGGGCGAGAAGAGGATGGGAGACGGGGGAGAGAAGGCGGGACGGACTTGCGGAGGTGGTGCGAGATGCGGGACGGGAGGCGGGACGGGCGCACCAGACAACGTTGCCGTAGCTCGCGTCTAGGCGTTGCCAGCTCCCCCGCGCCTGGCACTGGGCCTGCGCAGGCTCTTGAGGGCTTGCGTGGGCCGTGGAACGCTCGAACGAGCAGGCGCGGGCTGTAGGAGACAGCCGGGGGCGTGGGCGTGCAGCGATGACACGTCAGCGCATGTCGGGGGCGAGGGCGAAGGCGTGGGGACTGTCGAGGGTGCGAATGATGCGCGGGAGTGGAGGGGAGGTGTCGAAAGGGGGTCGAGGTGCCGTGGAAGGTCCGAGGCCGAGTGAAAAGAAAAAATGAGAGTCTGGCTCGATAACGAGCGAGACTCTCAAGATTAGTACATTACAACGAGAAAATAAAAGCTTAATGACTCACCTGGGATCCCCTTAGCTCCTACAAGATCCTTCCGACTTCGAATTGGAGGAGGAGCGACGGAGAGCGAAGAGGATGGGAAGAGACAGGGTAGGAAGGTATTGGAGGACAAGTCGAACGACGCGCCGTTCAGTACAGCTACCGAACATGCACGAGTTCGAATGTTTTCGAGCTTAGTAAATCGAAACAAATCGTATCAACTCTGAAAAAAAGAGACAGTATGGCGTACGATCATAGCATTCGATCGAATAAGATACATATCTATTTAAAGCATCGTAAGCTACTGGGCAGCGAAGTAACGTTTGTGAAATCTGATACTTAGCCTCTGACGTGGTGCCCGGGCCGAGCTCCGGCAGCCATATTTAGGGCTCCGCCGGGCAAACCCGCGCTCACCTATATAACCCTCGCACGACGCGCGTTCTCTCTCTCTCTTTAACCACTACATTCCCCCTTCGCTCCGGCTTTCCTCGGGCCTTTCCTCTTTACCCTCGGTAAGTCTTTCTTCTTTAGGTTTGCTGTCCTATACTTATGTCATTCATATCTAAGGGTTATTCATTTTCGCTTTTCAACACTTTTGGTATGTCTTTAAATCTTTTGTCACTGTTGGTTTGTTACTAATTAACCTTTTATTTTGTAGCTTATTTTCGCTTTTTGTAATCTTTGTAAGTCTAGTATACTTATCTTGTATTTATCTTTTAGTAGTAAGTGTAGTGTTTTTATCTTTTTGCAATTAGTAGTAGTATGTTTGTTTATAGTAGTATAATAATTTGAATATAATTTTGATGTATTAAACAAAGTTTATATTTGTGTGATCATTTTATTTGGACCTTGCTATATGAATTTGATTAAAATTTATAGTTTCAATAGGCTTTATTGCTTCAATAGATATGTCAGGTCTACATATTAAATATAGAATATATAAGTGGCATAAGTCTCATAGCTTTCATAGACACTTATAGCTTTCATAGCTAGGCATGCTATGGTAGCTGCATAGTCAGCTCTCATAGCTATGATAGTACTCCATAGCATCACCTTTTAGCTTCATAGCACTATATAGCATTTCCCTTTAGCTATGCTGGCTATAAAGAAAAGGGCAGTGCTATGGAACTATGAAATCTATGTAGACTTTATAGAGCTATGTAGCACTTGCAGATTTTTCTGATGCTGCCTGCATGCCCCGCCACCCTGCACGCCCTGCCGCTGCCAACTCGCGCATGCCCCACACCTCGCTTAGGCACACATGCCACTGCTGACTTGCACGCGGCCCCTCCGACCCACTGTGCAGTGCCACTAACTCATGCACACCGATCCCTGCAGGCCACCACCAACTCGTGCATGCCCCACCAACTTGCGCACACCCCTACCGACTCCCATGCATCCTTGCTGACCCATGTGCATCGCGCTGAACTGCACATCCCCCCCTCCGACCTGCGCATGCCCAACACATCACTACAAACCCCTGCGAATTGACATGTGGGAAATGTTTTGCTGCAGCCAAACACTTCCCACAGGGAGAGATGTAATCATATGTTGGCCTTATAAATTAGATATGCAATATATGATAACCTGGCTATATTGTGAGCTACAATGCAGAAATTTTGAACTGCTGGACTTGTCAACCTAGCATCTGTGAGCCTGCAGATTGCCTCTACAGTGCAAAAATCCCATGAACTACAGCAGCTACAGTAGATTGCTCCCTGATACATGTAATACCGGGTTGAAATCAGTACCTGAACATCGGCTATCATATGTCTATTTGTAGTACAGGCACTGATACTGTAGCATAACGTAAGATCGCCCTGGCTATCGATCAAAAAACACTTTTTCCTGATGCTGCATGTTTGTCTCCTCGAGACTTGGGCACCTCGGGCTCAGCCACTGATGTTTAGCATTCTCTGAGCTGTGCCAACGTGGCTTGCTCTGCCTCCTCCTGCATCATTCCCTGTCTCATCGATCTTCTGCCTTTGAATGTGCATCTCCACATTTTTCTCGCATCTCACATCCCTCCCCATGTGTTTGCCCTTCTCGCATCCCACCTGTGTGTTCAGCACCCTCCACGGCCGTCGACTACACCCTTCAAGGCTCCCAGCCCACCTCCATCCTCTTCCACATCCCTAGACATGCACACAAGCATGTGCGACATGCTCCGGATGCACAAGCAGCCGCGCACAATGGAAGATGCGCACCCAACACATGTGCCCCACTGAGCACCGAGCACCACGACACCAACATGTGCACCCCAACCACCAGTGCATGCCCCGACCACCAGTGTGTGTCCTGACCACCAGCGTGTGCCCGCTGCACACATGGATCACTGCATGCTGCTCGTGTTGCCCCATGTACCCCTGCATCCCTGAGCGTCATTTGACAAGCACTGGGGCTCTGCACATGACACACAATATCCCACCCATGGCACGCTGCACATTAGCAGTGGTGCATGCCTTATCAACACGAGCCCAATGCTGTAGCAACAGTGCACCATGAGCAGCAACCACACATGGGCCCCAACAATGGTACATGACACTAGCGCCCGTGCCTGTGCCCACCAGCGATGTAGCAGCAATGACAGCAGCAGCGCCAGTGGCACTGATGATGTGTATCATGGCAATGGTGCGGCAGTGGTGGTGGGGAGCGAGCAGCAGCAACAGCTGTGGCAGCGGGTAGTGAGCAATGGTGGCAGGGAGCGGGAGGCAGGAGGTGGGCACATGTGCATAGCCGAGGGTGAAAGGTGCATAGCCACTGCAGCAGAGAATGAGCAGTGGTGGCGGGGAACGAGCAGTGGTGGCAGGGAGCGAGAGGTGGGCGCAGGCATGTAGCCGAGGGTGGGAGGTGCATGGGCGCATAGCTGAGGGCAGGAGGCACATGGGTGCATAGCCAAGGCGGGAAGCACGGAGGGCAATGGATGGTGCCGAGCGAGTAGGCATGCCAAGTGCACAGCAGTGCATAGTGTACAGCCCAGCAAGCAGCCCCAACCTACATTATAATACAAGTGAATTATATTGTGTGTGACAAGGTCCCGAGCAGCAACTGCTGGGTTTTTTGTAATACGATTTAGGCAAGTTGCTGATACACAATATAATTTCATAGCTGGGACTGGTGTCAGATGACATGACCACCTTCAATGTACCACCATGATTGCTCTCGTTCTGTCTCGTTAGCTCTGCTCTCATCTCCTCACTTCTCTCGATCTCCGGACTCTCCCCTTGGGATGAAGTCTATCACTCACACTTACCTTCATAAGCAAAAGCCTGACAAAGCATAATGAAAAGACAGTAGATAGAGAAAACCATAAATTGTGCTGAACATGCCAAATCTACTTGCAGTGATGCTTGATTAGGCTGTCATTACCAGATGAGCACATGGAATCATTAGGCAAAACACAATGTTTGGTGGGACATGCAGTGAGACCAAGTGTAAGGCAGCATCTTACAGCCATTCAATAACATTGCGTGCATGCGATCGTCGACGTGACTTGGGCCGGATAGGACCAGACCCCGTGCCTATGGGTGCATTTGTACATGTTTATATATGGACTTATGGGTGCTGATTGTGGTGCCTGTCACTTTACCTTTGTAACTACATCCACACTATGCCTGTGCAATCCATCCTACACCCATTGGATACAGTGGATTCTGCTCAGCTTATATGACTATAGATACTACAAAGTGTGATTCCTTACACTTTTTGAGCACCACACTCAAAAGTACTCACTGAAAAGTGAGAACTTCTGCAATGGTCCCCAAAACACAACCAAAAGTTGACACGAGACTGACCACATGGTCGCAGTCTTGTGCGATGAAGCAATCTGCTGTGGATGATGAGCAAGTGCCATCAACTGAGATCTATGAGATGCCTGGCCACCTCAACCCTACCCCAGGTGGACAGAGTGAAAACCTTACTCAAGCATCATCAGAAGATGCACCAGGTGGACAAAAAACACTGTATGGTGGAGTGGCTCTCAACATAGCCCACTCCACACCTGCTCTGATATGCGATGTGCAGAGTGAACCAATCAATAAACACGCATATGCCGAATGACCAGACATATGAGATGAATGTCCACTAAGCACATCGCCCGACAGAGGGCATCGCTGAGAGCATAAGAATTCCATCACAGATCAAATTCTTGCCCACTTGAATGATATGACAAAATACAGAGATGCTGTAAAAATATCCTTAAACATTCTCAATGAACAGAGTGACATAATAAATTCACTTATGAAGACCCATCTCGCTGAATGCAAATGTACTCATAGCGAGAATGTGCACCACCACAGCAATGTGGAAAATGTGCGTGGTCACTGAGAGATGACCGAAGGGTCAACTATCCCCACAGAAGTGGAGGACCCCATTGACATTGCAGTGACATACATCAGATGCCCGCATGAAGCAAGAGAGTCTGTGGCACAGTATAACCACTGCATGGTGATGTACCAAGCATCGACCGAGGAAAAGTCAATGCAAGAGCAGTCCATAAGGACTGGACAGGGACTCAACCCCCCTGAGGTAGCCACCAGCTACCTCAACGTTCACTGGTCATTGGTGAATGATGCAATTACCCAGGGAAGAAAACCCCAAGTTATGGTAGCACCACCGAACCAGATTGGAGTGATACCCATGAGTACACCGAGAGCAAAGTCACTCCGGCCATTCAGATGCCCACTCCATCAGGGACAGGGCATCAACAACAGACACCAGCCTATGATGCTGTCGACCCATATACCACATGTCATGGTAGTACTGTACCACCCATGTTACCATGCAGGACTACAGCTCCCACTAGCCAACCAATAGTTAGCTCTGCTATGGCCAGACTAAACCATGTCAGAGCTGGAATGGCTGTACTGCAAGTACAGCCAGCCTGTATGCTATCAGTCCAGGCTACAACATCATCACTACTGGCCCCATGAGAGTGTAGTGTCACACTTGCACCTGGTGTGCTATTGGGCACTGGAAATATCATCCAGGGGATCCTGCCCTTATTGTTGGGACTTCAACAGGATGTCCTATTCTGGATCATATCAAAGATCTGGGATAAGGTAGGAGCCCCACCACTGGCTGTGCTCCTTAATTACACCAAGAGTGTCAAGTTACCAGTCCTCAAGAAATACAGTGGCCAGGATGAGGACAAGGAGTTCAATCACTGGCTTATCAGCATCCTTTGATGGATGAAATGGCACCATATCATGGGTGATGTCAATGACAAACACTGAGTGGATGCCATTGGCCACTACCTGAGTGGTGACACCACTGAATGGTTTGCCACCGAGGTCGAAGACCTGCAGTGGTCAAAAGTTGACTGGACTTTTGAGGAAACCATAATCGTATTATACATGCAATTCATCCACAAAGCGACAGCGGTGCATGCATACAAAAAGTACTCACAGTGCCACTACTCATGCAAGGATGGAGTAGCCCACTTCTTCAATGACCTGAAGAAGTCAGCTTTGCATCTGATCAAAGCACCCAGCGACTACTTGTTCTACAAGCATTTTCTTGATGAAATGCTGGACGATATCGCTGTAGCACTGATCAAGGTCTGGGACATGAATGCTGAGCATAACACGACCCAAGAGATCCTCAATGCCATGCTGTAAGTAGAGGACTCGCAAGCCCTCATACAAGTGCATCGTGACTGCTCCAAACGCATGGCTCATACATCAAGCACCACCATATTGTTGCCAGTGCCCCGACGACTACCTGACAATGTACCCCACAATAGAGCAAGGGTGTGATTCACCCCTGGTGAATCCTGCAGTGCATCAAATAACATTATTTGACCCACTACGTCAGGCAGCGGGCAACATCTGACAATGCAGACAGACACCATGCACCATTACCCGGCAGATGGTCAGCAGTGCCCCACATTGAATGGTGACAGCTGACCACAGACTGTGAGCCAATGGCAGCTGCCCAGTAGCAAAGAACCACCTTGCTGCTTCAGCTGCAGGTCGACTGGTCACTTTGCTAATGACCCATCCTGCCCCAAGTTCAGGCAACACTGCACTGCAAATGCTGGTGGCAAACCTCACATATTTGCTGTGCGCATCATTAATAATAGTGCTAACAAACATGGGCCCATATACAATGCAGATGATGGGCCCCATTGGGCACCCAAGGGTGATGGCTCTTCAGAGTCATTGATCCCACTGGATCATGCATCCGAGTCTGCTGATGAGTACGTGGACAATTATGAAATGGACCACTTGTCTGGCAAGGAGAGCGACCAGTATCTGCAGCTCACCAGTATGAGAGTTGCTGTGATACGCACCATGGATGACCATGATGATCTGATGGACATTGATGATATGTCAGGCCTCCTCGACATACATGATGACTTCTCTTCTGACGAAGAGGATGCTGAGGATGCCAACACGTCCTGCACTGGATGTACAGGTGTCTTCACAAATCCATATGAGAGAACTGGAGGGACAACATATGCCTTGATCCAAGCATACACCACCATCCCCAGTCACCCTCATGGATCATTATTACACCACGAACATGCCCCATACAGTGGGTGTAGCATCCCATCCACAGACATCAGTCTGTACGAGGAGGGCGGCAATGATGGCATGCCTGCTCAATCACCCCATGCCATGCTGCCATGTAACTGGCGTGGCCATCTCATCGACGTGTGCCAACAATACATCTCTGACTGACACCGGTTGATGTGCACAACTGAGTGCATGCTGGCACATACCAATGACTGGATGTGGGACCCAACATATGGGATCATCTATGCCCAGGGCTGCAGTGCCTGCCTTCAATATGTCCTGCACTGCAAGATCGCTGTGTGCATAGACCACCAGGGCTACGAGCTGGCTGAGTTTGTTGGAAGGTATTGGGCAGTCGGTGTAGGTACAAGTTATGATTAGTCAGCACATAGCTATTCTACTGTTCGTGTTCTTAGTTCTTTTCCTCATGCGTTTACAAGAGCTCAGCTAAACGCAATCTATTCGTTCATTCTCTATTCTGCTCCCCGGTTCTCGCGCAGTATTCAACATAAACGCATCGCGGCTAGCTACCGCTAACCAAAGCTCGAGTCTCAGACCACTCGTATCGGGTTCTGCTCTCGAATTCAGATGACGATGCGCCCGATCACGATGATCAAAGACCCGCAGGAGGCTCGCGGGCACGTACAAAGACCTCGCCGTCCGGAGGCACCACATACCGCGCCCCATGGTTGCGATCTATAGCAGCTGCACGCCGATGGACCTGGAGTAGACCACGGAGGCCCGAGCGATGATCGCCGGGATAAGGCCCGCCCTAGGAGGATTGGACGCGTGCGCCGGGGAGCGATGCTCCGCCGGAGGGAATGCTGAACTGGGAGATGTGCACAAGCTGGTAGCGGCAGAGAGTGGGCAGGCAACGGCAGGAGCAGTGGGAGCGGCACGTCTGGGGAGGGATTCCGCCAGTGAGTGCACCACGCAGGCTGCTCGAGGGATTGGGAAGTCCTCTGGAGGGGTCGGGAGCCTCATCTGGAGGCAAGAAGTCCTCTGTAGTGGCTGAGAGCCCTATCGGAGGCATCGTGCGATGGCCTGGTCGACGGCTGTGCAAGTTCGTGCACCACGCACACTCAAGTCCACCGGTTCGCGAGGCGGCATCTCACCCGATGTCAGGTTTGAGGGGGAGCAATTTTTGTTGAGGAATTCTACTACGGTATGGACTTCTACTCTACATGTTCTGGGTCCATTATCCTTGTACCTCCTTTGACTGAGGGGGAGTGTTGGAAGGTATTGGGCAGTTGGTGTAGGTACAAGTTATGATTAGTCAGCACATAGCTATTCTACCGTTCGTGTTCTTAGTTCTTTTCCTCATGCGTTTACAAGAGCTCAGCTAAACGCAATCCATTCGTGTTATCCTCTTTTCTGCTCCCTGGTTCACGTGCAGTATTCAACAGAGTTTCACTGCTCAGATGTTAGGAGACAACAGTACTCCTGTGAGCACAATGAAGCACTGGCAACAGCCAGCACCATTGTGGCCCATACCCTGAGGGTACACCCATTGTCTCGACATGAGACCTGTTTAAATGAAGGCCTAACAGAAGCCATCAAAGCTATCAATAGCATTCCATGACACGTGCTGCACCATGAAGGTTCCATCAATCCTGTGAAACCTTCCCAGTCAATCGCCATACAGGCCATCGAGAGTGATCTGATAGGACCACTGTTGCTCCCCACCCAGTCTCCTTCTCCATTTGTGGAAGAAGTCAAGGATGCAGAGATTGATATCAATCAGCTGCACTGAACCTATGGCCTTGTCCTCCCACTGGATGACTTAGCCATCATTTGCTGCCATGTGATAAATCTGGCCAAAAAGGAGGAGGAACCCCAACTGCAATGGCTATACAATGTGAACATACAGCACACATTGGCATCAGAACAATCCAAGAGGGACCAGTGTAAAAACCAGACTCTTGCAGCCAAGGTTGTCATTAACAACTCCCAACTGTTCACATTGTTTGACTCTGGTAGTACTGCAAATGGTATAAGTCCAAAAAGCACACATCTTGCTAAAGCAGATGTGTTTGAATTGCATGAACCAATGACGTTGCAACTCAGATGTGTAGGGAGTAAATCCTGCATATCCTACGGGACTAATACCTGGATCAGCATCACTGATCAGACAATGGAATGTTACCTAGACATAGCAAACATTGACCACTATGATCTGATCCTAGGAACACCATTCCTAATAGCTCACAAAGTCATACTCGACTTCGCACATTGCACAATAAAAATAGGCAATAAAGTCATAGAAGCAATGACCATCAAAGAAGAAAAGAAGACTCAACAGCGTGCAAGGCAAAGGCATACCTCCTACCCAGCTGTGTGTGCTGCACAACTGGAGAACATGCACGAAGATGCATAAAATGCGGCTGCAGGATCTACAAGAGTAGAACCTGCCTCCTCAATGAGACAGAGCAAATACACTCCATCTTGTGATGAGATAACACCATCACTAAGATTGCCCAGCAATCCCACATCCCATTTGTCAGTGGATCAACCAATAAAATACATGAATAAAAATGAGTGCAAGATGCTCTGTCAAAAAATCGAGATAGCACTTGATCAGGCTGTCCCAAAATTACGATCTCAGCTCACGACTGAGGATGTCCCCAAATTAAGGGAACACTGGTATGAATACAGAAAGGACATAATGTGCCCTGTACCACTGGAGTTATCTCTGTTCTATGAAGTCAATCATCAAATACCATTGGTCAATGACATG
This sequence comes from Hericium rajendrae, assembly GCA_033439255.1. Classification (NCBI taxonomy): domain Eukaryota; kingdom Fungi; phylum Basidiomycota; class Agaricomycetes; order Russulales; family Hericiaceae; genus Hericium; species Hericium rajendrae. Next base: position 139,782 of record JAVRDV010000018.1, read on the forward strand.
AAAGAAGATCACTATCATCTTCCTAAGTGCCCTGAGGTGCTAAAGCCTGAGTAATGAAGAAGATACAGTGATATTCTGACATGGGCTGGTGGGAATCAAAGACTGTTTCCCAAGCTGCCCCACTTCTTTGTAACCCAAAGAAGTCCAAAAAACTATGCACAGTTATTGACGTGTAGAAGCACAATGACAATATGTGGAAAGATGTGACACCTTTCTCTGATCAAGACCAGATCAGAATGGATGTCGCCTGAGCGAAATACTGCTCCAAGATTGACATGAGTGATGCATATGAACAAATCCACATTGAGCCAGATGATATCTGGAAGACCACATATGCCATGGTCTATGACACATTCATGAGCCATGTCATGCAGCAAGGAGACTGTAATGCCCCAGCAACATTCCAGCAGCTCATGACAGTGATATTCCATGATTGCATTGGAATATTCATCCACGTTTACTTGGATGATGTATTCATATTCTCTAGACCATGAAGAATTGAAACTGATGTTCAACCACCTTAGAAATAGCCACCTATTCCTAAATCGAGACAAGTGTGATATCTATTCCAAAAAGATGGACTGTTTTGGACATGTGATCAACAATTGTGGACTTCACACCGATCATGACAAGATGTCGAAAATACATCACTGGCCCATGCCAAAGAACTTCAATGAAGTTCAATGATTCCTGGGACTAGTTCAGTACCTAGCACAATTCATGCCGGACCTGTCACTATACACATCTCCATTATCAGGGATGGTACAGAATGGTCACACTTTCAAATGGTGTGCAATGCACACTCAATACTTTGAAATGATCAAGGCGATGGCATGTAAAATGCTGATTCTGAAGCTGATCAACCCCAGAAACCTGGACATGATTTGGGTTATCTGTGACACCTCTACATATGGCATTGGGACTATGTACGGACAAGGCCTGACTTGGTTGACCTGTCGTCCAGCAGAATTCATGTCCAAGAAGTTTTCAAATGTGCAGCATAACTACTGCATGTTTGAACAAGAGACAATCGCCATTTTAGAGGCACTTTCCAAATGGTCCAATAAACTTATCAGGTGCAAGATCTCGGTGGTCACAGACCATAAATCTTTGGAGTTCTTCAAAACTCAGAAGAACCTATCACTGCATCAAACACACTGGATAGAGTTCCTATCCAAGTACGACATGAAAGTCCAGTATGTGGAAGGGAAACTCAACAAGGTCACTGACTGTTTCTCGTGATACTATGAGTCTGTCGACAGTGACCTCATGGGGACAGAATACATCAATATTGGATCTCTCCCCAGCCTGAATCACCGAGATTTGAGCCATGCAGCTGCACCCATGAGAACTTTGCGAACAAGTTTCCCCTCAGGATGTGAAAGCTCCAGAACTAGATTGCCGAGCATGCACTAGCTCCCTGCCAAATAGCATGAGCTGGGTCACAGTACATGACCCCCGCATTATGACTGCCCTGACCGATGGTCCACCCCTCCACGAGTGGGTCGAAGGCAATGCTGACTGGACATTCCTCATCAAAGACAGATATACCAATGACCTGTTCTCTGGCAAAGTCCTGTCCAACATGAACAGTCACCCATCCTTCACCCTACAAGATGGGTTGATCTGGTCTAAAACCAGGACAGGATCTGAGGTCCTGTGCATACCTGAGGTTGTCCTCAAAGGGTGTAGCATCAGAGAAATCATCCTCGACACTGCCCACACCACCATCGGCCACTTCGGCATGCAGAAAACCTCTGAATATGTGTGTCAATGGTACTGGTGGCCCAAAATTGGACATGACTTGGACAAGTTCTGCTCAAGCTGTGGGTCTTGTCAAATGACAAAGACTCGCAACCAACCCCCAGCAGGACTTCTCTATAGCATGCTCATCCTGACGCACCTATGGGCGTCAATAGGAATGGACTTTGTTAGCCCCTTCCCCAAGGCCCAAGGCCTCGACTACCTCTGGGTAGTTATTTGTCGCCTTACATCTATGGTACATTTGCTTCCCAGTACCATGCAGACTAAGGCATCAGAGGTGGCTCATCTCTACTATAAAGAGATAGTGTGACTCTATGGGGTACTGAAGTTGATCATCTCTGATAGAGATGCAAAGTTCACATCAACATTTTGGCAGGAACTCCATCGGCTCATAGGTACAAAACTACTCATGTCCACCTTATTCCATCTCCAAATGGATGGTGCCTTAGAGCATGTGATCTGCTCTATAGGGCAAATCCTGAGAAACATGGTGTCCCCTAGTCAGGAAGACTGGGTAGGCCAGATTCCCATGGTAAAATTTGTGCTGAATTCCACTGTCAGTTCGAGCTCGAAATTTGCCCTGTTCAAACTGAACTACGGGTACATGCTCACCATGGACAAGCAACCCATCACTAACATCTCATATAGAGGAGTGAAAGCATTCGCAGAATGTGCTCGCATGCATCTGGACATCACTCATGATGCTATCATCGAGAGCCATGTCAATCAGGCATACTACACTAATGCATGCTGTACACCTGAAGTTGAATACAAGGTCAATGACCTTGTGTATCTCTCAACTAAGAACCTGAACATGCCGAAGGGTCGTGCAGCGAAACTGCTACCCAAATATATTGGGCCATTCAAGGTCCTCGAGAGCAACCCCAGCACCTCCAACTACAAGCTGGAGTTGCTCAAGGAGTTACAGTGACACTGAATACACCCCATATTCCATGCCTCTCTCCTCCATCATCACGAGCCCAATAACAACATACTATTTCTGTGCTGGGAGACAAAATTGTATTACAATTTTGGTCAACTCGATGATGAAGAATGGTATGTCAAGGACATTGTTGGACATCAATGGGTGTGCAACAAAGTCCAATTCCACATCAAGTAGTCCCTAGGTGACCACTCATGAGAACCATACGAGATCTGTAAAGATCTCAAAGCTCTCAATAGATACCTCAAGCTTCAAGGGACTACCAACTGGCGTTCCCTCCTGCACAAGTACACAGTGACTTCTACATGAAGTGTCAAAATTGAAGATGTGTCTGGGCCCCCAAATCCCCCCAGGCATGCACCTTGGCAAATGCTGAGGAAGCATGCATAGCCACTGCACACTTCTGGAGCTCAAAGCTGTTAGACTTCTGGATGGATTCAGTTGTGTGTGTCTGATGGTGCCTTGCAAAAATACTGGCATCAAGGTGTGGTCTCTTCCACTTCCCCTCCTCAATCATGACCACCACCATGCCCACTGAACCTCAGTCCACCAACCTGCCCCCAGCTACCGAGCTGCCTACCACACACACCAGTGTGTCCAGATCACAGGCCTCACCTGTTGATCTGCCATCGATGGAAGTCGATGAGCTGACCACATCACAGACCATGGGGATGAATGTCCCTGCATCCATGATGCAGCTGCAAGGTACAGTCAGCAACTCTGTCACTCCTGCATCCTCTCTTCCCCCTCTCATTTCCTCCACATCGGGGTTATGGGGCTGGAAGGTTGGCACCTACACCATCATGCACCCGATGACGATGTGCAAGATATGCCATGCATATCTTGTGCACACCGATGTCAGTGATGCCACCTTCACCATGGTGATGTGTGCTCATCGACATCATGAGGAGCACCTGGCCAACAATGGTCACATAGTGCTCATCATGCACTGCGAGACCATCGAATGTCAGTTCACTGAATGTGCTGACAATTTGGTCCACGAGAAGAAGCATGGCCATCGCTACAAGACCGAGTACGACAATGAGCAGGCCAACCTCATGATGACCTACTGCTCACTCAACCATGCCATGGTGGAAAATACCTGCCTCATGGGCCTCCTTCATGCCTATGAGATGGCTCTGCTGCCTGTTGCTGTGCTTGCCCCGCCTTCGCACACCTCTACTTCATCATCAGTTCACGCACCTCATGTGGCATCCAAAAAGCAGCCTTCCCAGAAGGCCCTGGCAGCCCTGCCTGCTGCCATGTCTGCATCCACCCCTGCGCCATTGGCACAGCTGGACAACACTGATGTGGAAATGTCTGGTGGGTCCCCCTCACTGGGTAATTACTATGAGGACTTATTGTCCTCCAATGGCATCGACTCAGAAGCCAAGTTGAAGTGTCACAAGTGGAATGATGCCTGCACCCTGTGCAAGGATTGGTCCAGTCACTGGAAGGCATTTGACTGCCAGCACAAAGAGGAGTCCATGGCCATGACTCTGATGGACATGCAGTGTTAGTTTCCCAACACCACAGCCCCTGCTCCACCTGTGCAGCTGCTCCCTGGCTTCACCATGCCTCAATATATGGGGAGCCAGGCATCCATGTACACCAGTGCAATTCTGGCGGCACAATATGAGCAAGTCTGCCACTCCTGCCCAGGCTGTGTTGCCATTACAGCATCTGCACCATCTTCGACCATGTTGTGCATGAGTGCTGAACCCCCTGCATCTATGCTGCCTCCTATATGCTTCCACCACCTCCCACTCACTCATGCTGACTCATGCACACTAGTGCTGCCTCCTACATGCACACACCAACTTGCATGTACCCATGCTCATGCCTGTATGTCCATGCCAACTTCAGCATGTCCATGCCAGTGCTCATGCATCTGTGCCAATTTGCATGTGCCCCTGCTGACTCCAGCATGCCCCTACTGACTTCAGCATGCCCCCACTGACTCTCACATGCCCATGCTGCCTCCTGTAGTGCATGAGAACTGTTTTGCTGCAGCAAAACAGTTTCCACAAGGCATTGGGTGCTGTGAGTATAAAAGGATATAGAAGGAGAGATATTATTCACTACTATTTGAATCTCACATACTGCAGTATAGCATTACAGTAGCCAGTATAAGCTACAGTAACTAGCAAAAGCTACAGTAAGTATACAATGTATAGACTACTACAGATCACTACAGATGGCTACAGATAGCTACCTGTAGTTGTAATAGAGATCCACCTATCAACAGATGCTACAGAAAATATATAATCTATTATAGCTATTGTAGACCATATTTTCTACTATAGGCTAAAGTAGTACAGACACTTTTTTCAGATGTCAGTCCAACTCAACCTACTCACACTCCCTAGAGAAACATATACCAGCCAATCCAACTCCGACTCTAACCCCAACTATCAACCTCAACTGCCAACCCAACCTCCAACCCAACTCATTCCAACCTCAATCAATATGACTGCAAAAGCTAGTCTGTGATGACTAGTCTAAATAAAATACACTTTGACAATTATTATTTAGCTCTATGATCAATCTAGGCTGTAGACAGCTAAGGCTGATCCAATATCACAGCTGAGAGCATGATAGGCTGTTAAGATAGGCCCTACAGGTTGCATCTGAGAAAAAAAAAACTTAAGACTATGACTATCATGTTCACATGTCACATCTAAGCAGAATGGACATTGTCCAGGTTATTTCTCAGACATTCAAGTTCTGTCACATATCTATTCAGGTTTTTTTTTCAAGCATCCAAAAATGGTTGAAAAACCTGTATCTGGACTGTCTGGATCTGAAAAAAAAAAACTGAACATGATCTAAACTTTCATTAGTCGAATAATCTGAACAATTGAGGATAGAGAGTATGAGATCATAACATCAGAGAGAGAAAAGTCAGGACATAGTGGGCACTTGACTAAAGATCATAGAATAGATGTAAAATGAAGCCAATCATTAACAAACAGACTTTAGCAATGTACTCTCCATATTCGTATACATGTTGATATTGATGTAAACATAAGAAGGATGCACAAAAGGAGAGACCATCTGAGAAATTTGTCAGAGCTATATATGACTATATTGACTATATAGTTTTAATAGCTCTATAGTTGTCTCCTTTTCTTCATACCTTTATATAGCTTGAGTGTCATCTATATAAAGCTATAGAGCTAGATAGGACAGCTATAGAGAGCTATCATAGCTATCATAGTATAAAGTAGCTATAAGAACTATGCTAACTATATATTATATGTGTACTATTCATACTATAAGCTATATGAATACTAGTCATCTTATCTCAGATTATTAAGACTATATTATAGCTATTTTCAATATTCATGAGAATCCCAAAAAAAAGAAAAAGAGACGATGAGATCGAGAGCGCATTGACAGGATGGGCTGATGCCGAAAGGCAAATATGACCAAATAACATGGCACACTGCGGCGCTGAGCGGTGACGTGCATCATCAGTCATTGTCGTCGTCGTCGTCGTTGTCATCGTCGTCGTTGCTGTTGCCGTTGCTGCTATCCATGCTCAGTGTGGCTCTGTTGATCCTCGCTGCTCTGTAATCTCTCAGCACTGTATCCTGATGGTCTATCATGCTATCTCCGATGACTTGAAGATGGCTTCTGTCCACTTGAGGCAACGAGGCCTCGACTCTGTGCCTGAAATCAGGGACATCACTGGCATCTCTTCGGCAACTCTGTATCGTACCTGGCACCACTTCATGTTCACTGGGTCTGTCTCCAATGCACCTTCTCTTCGACGTGGATGGCCTCGCTCTTTGGCTCTTCAAGATGCTATCTATCTGCTTCATCTTGCTTGGTACAAGCCAAGTCTCTTCCTTGATGAGTACTGTGATCATCTTGAGTGCTATCGGCACCTTCCTGTCTCTCTTAGCACTTTGCATCGGACATTTGCTCAGGCTGGGGTCAGCTTGAAGAAGCTTCAGAAGATGGCAAAGGAACGTTCCCCTGCCAAGCGAGCTGACTACATTTGTCGCATTGGAGAATATTCCCCAGCTTGTCTTGTTTTTCTTGATGAAGTCTCCAAGGATGATCGCACCTATGCACGGCTCTTTGGACAGGAGAGGATTGGATCTCAGGCAGAGATTCATGCTCTGTTTATCAGAGGAAGAAGGCTCTCTTTGTTGGGTGGCTTGGCATTAGATGAAGGGATGATCGCAACTCGAGTCATCAAAGGTGCATATACACGAGATCTCTTTTTTGAGTTCCTGCGTGATGACCTTGTGTGTCAACATATTCAGCTTATCTCTTCTCATTTACTAATTTGTCTTTTCACTTAGCTACCAGTTATGACACCATATCCTGGTCCACGTAGTGTTATTGTCTGTGACAATGCTTGAATCCATCATTCTGAGGAGATTCGTGAGCTGGTTGAAAGCCATGGTATGTCATGTCTAAGCCTTGTTATTATTTCTCATATAGAGATTTTACATCGTAAAAAGGTTGTCATTTAGAATATTTGCCACCATATTCACCAGACCTGAACCCAATCGAACAAGCTTTCTCTATAATGAAGTCACACCTACGACGTAATGGTATGTATCTTTACCCTTCTGATCAACTTTACTATGAGATGTATGCTGTCTGTGATGAGATCACACCAGAGAAGACATGGGGCTATTTTTCACATTCTGGCTACCTTTGAAAATGTACAAACATTACATGGATTACAGTTTTAGAATTACATATTGTCTGCAAGCCATCGTTCCTCTGCATCACGAAGCTCTGCAATCTGTGCCTTTGTCAATGCTCCGTCCTCTACAAGGTCATGGTCTGAAAGCTTTCGCAAAACATGTGGACCTACAAGCTCCATCTTATGCAGCTTTTCCACAAGGGATTCTGAAAGAAAATAAAGTGTACAAAATTCATCAAGTGCCATGCGTGGCGGTAAACGAGGTGCAGCTGGCTTTACCACATCAACTGCTGCAGGTGTTGAGTTTGATGATGATGCAGTTGTACCATCTTTGAGAGCTGCAACAAAGTCTGCAAGCCCATCAAAGCTCATATAAACATTGGGTGTGTTGCTCGTGTTTGAGACTGTGTGTAAGCGTCGACTTGCGAGTAGCGCCACATCAGTCATGTTTGGCGTAGCAGTCAACCGTGGGATATCAAAGAGTGAATCATTCAGGGGAGTGTTTCGGTCGACGCCATCGGCCTTTGCACTCTAGAACAATGTAAATCAATTATACATTACACAGAAAATAAGAATGGTGACTTACTATTGCTGCAGCCCATTGCCAAAAGTGACGAGGGGTGAGCTTGATGTGTGTAGCATCAGTTCCACATGGAAAGCAGTGGGTCGATGCACAAGAGTTGTCTTCACAACTATGGATGCCCTGAAGGTCTTCGATGATCTCATTTTGGTCGACTTCTTCTGCCAAAGGCTCGTGCTAGCCATATGCTCGAGTTAGATCATGTAAACATTGACTGAAATGAGCATATGCACCTGTTTACCCTTCTTCTTCTTAGCTTGCCAAGCATCGTCATTCTTCTCATCCTCTGTCACGTTATTGAGCTCCAACACAGCCTATATCTAGGTAAATATACGTATGCGCACATGTAAAATGAAGAAAATGTACCAAAATAAGCTCTGTCAGCTTGATAACAAGCTGCGGAGCCTTGCGCTTGATAACCGCCTTCAGCATTTGCTCATAATCGTGCTTTGTTGCAAGCTCAATATCTTGGTCGCTGGTCCCAAAAACCATGTATGTGAGTGAGAACAGCTCAGGGTCTTCGAGTGATGCTTGCCCCTAGCAGACCTGGTAGATGCTCGAGGACTCGAGAAAATTGAGCCGTCCTACGCTCGTCATCAGCGCAACGAGGAAGTCGGACATGCCATAGTCTTCGTGCATCGCAAGGACCTTGCTAACAGTGAGAGGTTTGGCATTCTTGCACCTCTTGTTCTTGTCCTTGTCAATCAGGAGATAGACAACCTTGACCCGGATGCCTTCTCCCTCATTGTAAAGGCTTGGGCCCCCTTTGTAACTGCAGTCAGCCATGCACAGCAGAGAGCTAATTAGCTCGACTCACAGTCTCCAAAAACTGCATCCTCTGCTGCTCCTAGGTCCTCTCCCGAGCCTTCCGAGTCAGCCATATAGCAGTCAGCTACTTATGAAGAGCAGATATGGTCAAAAATGTGATTGCAGCACTGCAGTAGCGAGAAAGACGATGACAATGACGTGATGTGCTGTGAAGTCACCGCTACTCAGAGCGCACGTGGTTTGTTTGGTCTGCTTTGTTCTTTAACCCAATCGGCCTGAATCAGCCTGCTCGGCCCTCTCTGGCATCCACACGACTCCTTCTTTTTTTCTTTTCACAATTCTCATGAATATTGAAAAGCGCAATAACTTTTTACACTATATTTTATTTGTTTGAATTATTTCAAAATTTGACCAAATGTTAGACTTGATATTATAACAATCAAACTAGCAAAAGAGCAAATCAATATAAATTTTATTACACATTATATAACAATAATACAAAATATATAAACTAACTAATCAAACTACACAAGCAATTATATATAAATTTATAATCTAGATAGAGTACAGCAAGATTTTAAATTTAAGATAAGATAAAATAAGATAAAGATAAAAGATAAGATAAAGATAAGATGAAAAAGATAAGACAACAAAAAAACTTACTAAGACAACAAAAAGTAAAAATAAACTACACATATAAAAACATCAGGCTAAGAAATATAACAAAGATAAAAGAACTTACCTAAAAGTCCTACTATGACTACAAAAAAGCAAAATTAACTAAAAACATAAGAACATAAGAACATAGGTAGTAGAAACATAAGAAATATAAGAGACTTTACCTCAGAGGCTAAGAAAACAAGAGCAAGTAATAAGCAAAGGTCATAAAAGTAGAAGATGGTAAGAGTTAAAGAGAGAGAGAGGACATGCATTGCACATGCCTTATATAAGCATTGCAAGTAGAGCCTGAAATATGGCTGCTGAGTGCTGGACCAAAGGTTGCTGGGCTCTGCAATAGAGGCTAAGTGCCAGATCTGAGTAGGTTGTCTTTGCTGGCCTGTGGCCTATGGTATATTATCTACGATCATTTCTCATGAGATATTGTTTTATGTACATTCTATAATATCTGTCTTTTTTTCTGATTTAAAATTGATTTATTCAATTTGTTGTACTCAAAAGAACTTAGTTTGGACCAAAAAAGAAATGATTAATTTGAGGCAGCATGCCTTGCAAGTTCTGCACAATTTTTCAGTTACACTTGATGTCCATGTGCTCAAAGTGCTTAGCATAGTCATAATGCAGACAAGGCATGTATGTTTTTCTTGAGAATTTGGCATTTTCAAGATGTAATCAATATGTTTCTGGCTGTCTTTGGTAGCACACATTTTGTAGCATGGTGTATTGTATGACCTCTCACTCAGTCAGACTTGCAGCTAAGAAAACATGTGAGCATACCATGTCTATCATCCATGTTGAATTAGTATGTTTGAAGCTTGATATTCTTAAAACTGCTTTCACTCAAGATGAACACTTGATACAATACTGATACATCACTTTTATGCTTATAGCAGCATTTGTATACAAACTGAGAGCATATAACCCAAGATTCATATCTTGCTATTAATTTGATAGCTTTTTTGACACACCAAGGCTGCATAAACCTTGGCATTTGCCCAAAAGCCAGAGAGCATGTGTCAGGCCATATCACCATCGAAGATTTCAAATTTATGAGCTTCACATAGTTCTGCATATCTCAAAAAAATTCATTCATCATGCATTCTATAGAATTATCATTCCATGTCAGAGGTACGAGCCAAAGTGTTCATGATCAAATTAGATTGGATATTGTTTTTTTGTACTCATAGTGCTCATTGTGCAATTAATGCCTCCATGCATTTGTGTGGATTTTCTGCTACCCTGGACCCTTGCACTACTCATCAGCCAATTTCAACACAACTGCACTGTATGACCTGTCTATCATTCATTGTGATGCTGTCATTCTGGCTGCTGGCTAGTCTTATCACTTGCTGTCTTACTGTTTTCTTTTTTGGTTGAAGGCTGAACATCTCATCTTCTCGTCATGTATCATGTCTCTTTGCATAAGTTAAACTGACCATCATTCCTCTATGACATCCTTTGACTTCTCTCACTTATCATGCATAGCTTGAGTTGGCATAGCCCTGGAGCTTGAGTCAGCAGTTCTAGAGAGTTAGCTAGTATGGGTAAGGGTGCAGTGAGTCAGATTGAGGCTGTAGAGTATAGTTGAGTTTTGGGAGTATGGAAGAGCTTTGATGAGGATTTCTGAGAGGGTCAAAGGTTGTCTCAAGGGTCTTGCGGGTCAACGGGAGGCACATAGACTCCATGCAATTGCAGAGATCTCATGCAGATCTGGATGACCTCGGTTCATATTTATTTGTGCACAGCTTTGTGCTGCTTTTCACCAGTCAAGCGACCAATGTCATTGTGGGCTCAATGGCAATGGTGGTCCCCTTATGGACTTACAGGAAAGTATGGGGGAGTATTTTGTGGGTTTCTGTTTTTTGGTACAGCATTTTATTTTCTTTCATTGTGTTTACTGCTTTTCTAGTTCATTCCACTGCTGCTCACTCATGCTTGGCTTGTGAGAGAGTGTAGAATTATCATTCTGTATCAGATGTACAAGCCAAAGTGCTCATGATCAGATTAGATTAGATATTGTTTTTTCATACTTATAGTGCCCATTGTGCAATTGATGCCCCCATGCATTTGTGTGGGTTCCCTGCTACCCTGGACCCTCATGCTGCTCGTCAGCTGATTCCAACATGTTCATCTGAAAAACTCAAAATACCAAGTTACATAGTGTGCATAAATGTGCTACGGGTTGCAGAACATTCACCAGTACCAGCCCTTGAATAATTTTGTTGACCAGCAAATTGCCGGGAGTGCATTCCAATACACCCAGCAACTTGTTGGCCAGCAACTTACTGCACTCATTATTATGCACTCATACTATAATGTAGCTCGGGGCCGCTTACCGGGCCGTACACTACTCCAACCGTGTGCTTACTACATCGGCTCGGCTCGGCACCGTGCCCGCCCCACCTCGGCACCGTTCCGCCCCTGCTCGGCACCGTTCCGCCCCTGCTCGGCACCGTTCCGCCCCTGCTCGGCACCGTTCCGCCCCTGCTCGGCACCACCTCCTGCCTCGGCTACGTGCAGCGCCCCGATTTCGGCTACGCGAATGCGCGCGCTGCCCGCCTCCCGCCCACGCCTCGGCTACACGCGTGCCTGCCTGGTGCCGCCGCTCCTCGCTGCCACCGTTTGATCCCCCGCGCGCGTTGCTGCGACGCGCGTCGTCGGCGCCGTTGGCGTTGCCGACGTCGTCGCTGCTGCGACACGAGGGTAAACTACGGGGCGCGGGGGGGGGAGCGTGAGTGGACGTGCGCCGTCGCTGGGCACGCGCGCCGTTGTTGGGGCATTGCGGTGGGTGCTGGGCATTCGGCGCGGGTGTTGGCGTGCGGCGTGGGTGCTCGGTATGCATCGCGGTGCTGGGGGCCGCGCGCCGTTGCTGGGGCATGCGGGCCGTTGCTAGGGCGTGGCAGATGGGTGTCGGGGTGTCGCGCATGGGTGCTGCGCGTCGAACGCGCGCGCTGAGGCTCCGGCGCCGGTATCGAGCGACGCGAGGGGGTGCTGGATGGCCCAAGCGAGCGCTGGGCACGCTGTGCCTTGTGCGCCTGCGCGCCGCGAGCCGCGCGTCCGTGCACGTCTGGTACGTGTCCGTGCGTGTGTGGAGGCCCGCATACGTGCGCGGACGGCCGCCGGGGGCTGCTGGGGGGGCTGAAAGAGGCATGGTCCTGCGTGGTCGAGGGGCGTGGAGGCCAGCGGATGCGTGGGATGGATGGGGAAAGGAGCGCGGAGAGGGAGACGCGACGCGCGAAAAGCAGGGAGGAACGGGTGTGCGCGAAAAGGAGGGTGAGCGGGCAGGACAGGGTACCCGGGATGTAGGGAGAGGCAGGGAGAGGCAGGCGGAGACGAGCCGCGTGCGTGCTGTGGCGCGGCTCGGAGATTGCCGAGACAGGGCCGAAATGCCCGATGTTCGAAGAGAGGAATGCGCGGGCACACATTCTGCGGAGAATTGAACGAAAATTAAGCCGTAGACACGTAGATATAGAAGAATTAAACTTGTCTGCCAAAAATCTAGAGAATAGAACAAGATCCCGAGCCAGTACTAGCAAATTAATGTAACCCTACAGTAACCCTAGGCCCGAATTTGTACAGTAAAAGCTTGAATACCTGACTTTCTTCATATCTGCTTCAGCGAGACGTTTTCAATGATGATCTTCTATGTACATACGAAGTATCAATTTTATTTGATGTGATTCCAGAGCTTGAGACCAGAAAGACATCGATAACATAGTCGATACTTCTTAAAAAACATGTATCTAGCGAGATCCTATCGATTTTGGCATGTAGAAGATACAGTAAATTTAGTATACACTAAGGACATATACTTATATGTAAAATCGTATGCGAATAGAGAGGTGAGAGAAGATGCGCTACAGAAACGCGACTCGAATCTGATGTCTGGCGTGCCCGAGACGTCGATTCGAGCTCGACGCGTTTGGAAGCGCCGTCCATTTTAGACGTGCTTATCAGTGCTTCGCACACAGAGCACTTCCAGTTCGTTCTATTCGCACAGAACTTTGTACATACATTACTTAATTGTATCTACAGCTACCCTATTATTTGTCGAATTAAATCAAATTTATTCGCCTTGAAACTCGTGTTCGAATTTCGGCCAGCCTCGTTCGGTGCCCTGTTCGGCAATTGCCGATTCGGTGCCACAGTGCTCGTAGCTGAGCCATACCTTTTCCTCCTCCTTCCATGATGAAGCGGGGACAAGCTAGGGCTCAATAGCCCTCGAATTTGTAAGTTTCTCGTTTCTACATATGTATCTACATGTTATACTGACTATCTCGTTCTTTTCTTAGGCTCTGAACACGCTGACGTGGCACGACAGGCCACACGACGACGCCCCCCCTCACTCCACTATCTCCCACCTCCCGCGCTCGCAAACGCGCGTCCGACCTCGCCAGCGCGCGCACGCAAATGCTGCCGCAACCGCCCTCTGCGTTCGTGCGCGTCCACGCCAGCGGATCGCGTCCACGCATTAGCACTTCGCGTGCGTGCTCAACGCCTGGACCGCGCACCAACGCCCCTGCCCGCGCACCAACGCCCCTGCCCGCGCAGCCCCGCGTGTCGCGTGCGACCACGCGCGCCCGTTTCCAGCCCGCGTGCCGCGTCCGAGTCCACGTGCGTGTGCCAGTACCGCACCTCAGCACCCGCGTGTGCGCAGCAGCTCGCTGCCCCCCCCCGCTCAGCACGCCAGTCCCCACCAGCCAGCCAGCTCGCCCGCCTGCACCCATGACACAAGACCGCCTGCGCGCTTGCGCATAAGCAAGCCCCCCCGCGTGCCAGCCCCCATGCAGCACACATCCCACGCACCCGCATCCCAGCACCCCGCCTGCGCTTTCAGCACCCCGCCCGCGTGCCCCAGTGCCGTCCCCGCGCGTCCAGCGCCGTGCCCCGCGCCGTCCCTGCGCCATCGTCCCCGCAGGGTCCCCGCGCCATGCGCCGTGCGCCCTAGCATCGCGCCCGCCATGCTAGCACATTCCAGTCCCGTGGCCCGCACGCTAGCACCCCCACGCGTATGCCGACCGCCGTGCGTGCATGTCTCCCGCCCGCTCCATGCGCGCGGGAGCCACCATCGGCGCGCGGCAGATGCGCGGCCAGGGCAGTGGACGGCACGGGCGCCAGTGGCAAGCGGGCGCATAACGCTGCGCCGACCGGACCGCGGCGCGTACGCTCTGCGACGGGCGGGGATCGCGGACGGGGAGCAGCAGGCCGGCCGCGCGCAGGGAGCGGTCCTGCAGCAGCGGGCGGGGAGCGGTATGCGGGCGCGACCAGGAGCACCGACGGGCAGCGGTATGCGCATAACGCGGGCGAAGAGTCGCCGGGGGGCGCGCGCAGCGGTAGCGCCAGCGAGCGCGTGCGCAACGGTAAGCGCCGGCAGCGAGCGCGGCGGGACGGGGTAAGCGCGCGGCGGGACGGGGTAAGCGCGCGGCGGGCGGGAGCATTAAGCGTGCGGCGGCCGCGGGCATCAGTGGGCGCGGCAGCGTAGCCGAGGGCGACGAGCGCGCAGCGTGGTTAGCGAGCGCGGCCGAGATCCTTATGATCTCGGCCGATATGTTTTTTCTGGAATATTATATGTTTTCGTGGCACCTCCCGGTGCAGCTTTGTGAGTGTGAATAATAATATGTCCAGCAACTGGCTAGTTGCCAGTTGCTGGAGTTATTGCAATGCACCTCCAGCAATTTGCTGGACAGAATGTTTTTTCGTGACTGGGACGCCTCGAACATTTGTTCGTAGCAGCTACACAGCTAACCATCTCCAGTGTATGATTAATGATGAGCACTTTGCATAGCTGATACCCTGAGCCACCCTTGGTCTGCCGACACTCAGATACTGCTGCAGGGTTGCACCCGACTCTTGCCAGAGGTCTGCTCCACAGTGACAATGCTTAGCTATTGGCCGGTCTGAGGATTTCTGCCTGAAATCTTCTCTAAGTCTCTAAGTTGTTTTGCTGCGACTAGCTACAATGTGCCGAGGATCCCACCTTTTCATCGTGAAAAGGAACCTGGGAGATCACATATAGATTCTGATGGCATACATGACAATAAAATCTTGAGGTAACATAGAAAAATACACAGTATAGGCAGATGCAGTTGAGAGATTTACGTTGTGACTGAGAATGTCGAAGAAATTTCTTCAGAGTCCCCAGAGGCATATGATATAATGCTAATTTTCATTAGACAGAAAGCCTCTATGGACTAGTGGTTGTATAAGCTTTGCTTGGATTTATCATTTGTATTTCACTCTTGACTGTGAGGCTCAAGGTTCAACTCCCGTGCTGATCTTTTGCATGTATTTTTCATTTGCATGTCAAAATCCTAAACCCTGTACCAGGGTCTTGCAAGCATTTGGGCCATGCTGCTTGTCAACACTGGGTGAACCATGAGCGCTTTGCATAGAATCTATGCTTATGCAAGGTGCATGCAGCGGCATCTCAAGGTGAGAATGCACTCCCATGCCCACCCTTTGTTAGACCCTGAACTCGCGCAGCCATGTACACAGTGCAACAGCAGTGACTAAGTGTGGCTCCTGCCGAAAAAGGTGCCACTTTTTGTGTTACAATTCGAAGTCCGCTAGAATTCAAACTCAGCTAGAGCTCGCTCAGTGCCCACCTATGGCCCGACCGCCCTTATTATGTAATAATTTAGGCCAAAAGGTGGGAAGGCCAGACCCTAGGAAAGCCGAGGTGCTCGGTTCATCAAAACTCTCTGATGTGGTCACCAAATTAGATCCAAAGGCGTGTGAGCAGAAACACAGCTCGGCGAAGTCCGGCGGTCAGCATATTTTATTCGAAGGCAATTGTCAGACAGGGGAGGGCATGCAGTAATAAACTCAATCGAGGTCAACGGAGGAACAATCAACATGTTCTGAAAGACAAGCACAGACATAGTGAGTACGAATAGGTGCAGATACAACGCGTGCAAAGGTTTATTGGATTCAAGAATGCTTCCGGTCATTGTCACCGGGGAACTTGAACGAGATGTATATAAATTGACCGGTACAGAGAACCGGGACAACATAACTGCGATGGTTGCGAAACAGCAGAAGGAGAGAGGTGGGAGCCTGTCACAGCATCAAAACAAAGTGCAATTCAGATTGTGTCTGCAAGTCCGGTCAATGATAGTCCGTTAGCCATAATTCAACAATTGGACACCTACCGAAGCTGGCACGGCGCATGGTCCGCCTAATGACGATCCAGCCAAGCCTGCGCCTCTGTGAGAGAGCGGAAGCGTCTATGACGGGGGTTTCCGTGCCCGCCGATGAGGTGTTCAACGTCATTCCAAGATCTAACGATGCCTCGGTGAGTTCCTCTGGCCACCGCGTACCAGTAACGGCGCGGGGACACGCTGAGATGGGCATAGTCGTGACCCCCCGAAGCTTGGATCTCCTCTGACTTCTGTTGGTATATGGGTCACGCTGCTGAATGATGTATGATAAGGGCAAAAACGTACCAAATCAAGGCCGGGGAGCCCAGAGGGGCCAGATGGCCCAGCCACCGTAATCGAAATAGTGATAGGACCATGTCTTTTCGCGGCGCGTGCATCGCAGGGCGATGTCGCTGTGTAGGGTGTAGAGGTGCCGACGGAAGAAGTTATGAATGAAGGTGTCGCAGCCCCATGGCGTTGGCCTTGACCGACCGCAGATGAAGTACCGATGCGGCTGGGGACGCCAAAGGTGCCAGTACTATGGACAGATGGCGAAGACTCTACGTGAGGTGCGGACTGCGGACAGCCCACTACTTGTGAAGACCGGTTAGAGATGTGGGTAGACGATGAAGGCCGTTGTAGTGAGGGGATAGCAGTGTCTGCGGTATTAGGGACGCTGTAGATAACAGAAGCGCCGCCAGAGACAGTGGTGGCAGGAGTACCGCCAGAGACAACAGGTGGATTGGCGATGTCGAGGCCTTCCATGAATTGCATGAGATTGACGTCCATGGCAGCATCATGACGGGCTCGTTCAGCGGCACGCAGATCGGCTTCCTCGATCGAGCGTAGGTGATCCTGCCAGGCCTGCTCCGCGAGCTCGAACGTATCATACCGCTGAAATACCGCTCGCCTATAGCCCAGGACTAGCGGACCGCAGCGGTGCCTGCACATAGAGATGAGCACGAAAGATATAAGTTGGCGCATTATACCACTTACCAGCCCCGAAATACGCCGGTGCGCCGACCGTTAGTAACAAGATAAAACCGGGAGTCTTGCTCTTTTGCTGAAGAAGACTCAGTTTCAGGCATTATGTAGTCCAGCTCGGGAGGCGACTGCTGAAGTGGAGACCGTGCGTCCTGCTGGGGCGGCGTGGAGGCCAACGGCAAGGCGAAAGACGGTATCATTGAACTGACTGGAGGGATAATGGGTATATAGAGGTCGTCGTCGTCGTCGTCAGGCAGAGCATCCGTATTGTAAAACTCTGACGGGACCTCATCGTCGGCGTCGGAATCTAACCAGTATGGATAAGAGGTGCGACTTGAAGCGTATAGGCGACAGCGACTCACCGACGATCTCTATGGTCGGAAGAGGGGGATGGACTCCTGGGGTGGCGCTCGATATACTTCCCGGGCTGCTGGGCACAATGCGCATCACTTCGTAGCGAGCCCCGGCGGCGTTGTCAGCCGCGGCCGTAAGAAAGGATGTGCGGCGTGCAGCCAGGGAAGTTTGCTGGGACATGGGGGTGCGGGAGGGAAGAGAGGAGACAAGGACGCTATGCGCATTCGCCGTCCTTATATGTAGAAGCGCAGGCGGCTTCGGCCATATCGGGCCTCAGAGTGATTGATGCCTTGCGGCATGATCATGAATTCTAGAAGGGGTTCATGCGTCTCATATCCTTCCTGCCATGATCTGCAGAAGCACGATCTGCGTAAGACGGAGCCATTAGACAGCGGGGACATTGCCACCATATTACATTAACCCAGCATCAAGGAATAAGAGAGGCTCAGACACACCTGCCAATGGCATAACGAACAAGATAGCGCCATGTCTCGGCCGCGCAAGTGCAGGACATTGACTGGTGAAGTAAGAAGTACTGCATCGATCGGACAAAGAAGTTGAAATTGAGCAGGAAGCGGGTATTAGGATGAAGCCAGATGTAGAAATCTATTGATCACTGTGTAAACATCTCACTCCCACGCTACACGTAGAATACTTCCGACATTTGCACACATCGTGCATACGATCCATGATACAGCACCCAGGAACTTTAAAAGGAAGGGACGGAGTTGGACACCAAAGAAGAGATCACAACTGTTTGAGGGAACTAGCAACGTGATGAGGATATTGGGCAAGTATCGGGTGATGTCCGCTCATTTGCTTAGAAGGAAGTCCAAAGGAAGTCCATCCTTAGGAGACGACGATGCGATAATCTCGGAATAGAGAAGTCAGGATTTGCTCGTTCTAGTGAATAGGCATGAATTTCGACTTATGTGAAATAGATAATGATATCGGCGTGGCACAGCAGCAAGACAGTCGATGGCGGAGTAAAACCTAGTTTCCTTCAACAGATCAACGGACGAAGACGGTAGTTGATCTTCGTTCTCTACAGAATACTCGACTCGTCCGTCATTGTGTACGAGAGACGGTCACCAGTCTAGATCTTCGTGTACAAATAAACCCGACTGTATTCCCGTAATCGGAGATAAGACAGCGTTCCGACTCATCATTGTCTCGAGATCTATCTGTGGGAGTCAAGTAGCTATCGATGGAGCTCCTTGTACACGCAACAAACAACTACATATATTCATAGTACGAGAAACATTGCGGTCTTCGTTGACACCAAATGTTATCTTCGCCTGCAGCCGGGCTCTTTGCCCGGCGCTGCAGACCGAGCCTTAACGTGTCACTCTCATGGCGTGACCAGCGTCAGCATGCAAACCTGTGTAACGGTTTGATAACGGTATAAAAGCGCAAGGCAAGGCTACACCGACTCTCACCCTGCAGCCTGCTCGTGCCAGTCCTACTCAGAGACTCCAGTGAGTTTCCCTCATTTTTCTCTCGGCGCCTTCATCCGTCGGTACCTCCTGCGACCTGCATTTAAGGCGCGGCAGCCTGACAAGTAGGATGAGGCTGAAACTACCGCGCATAGTCATGATGAGCTTGAATCGCGTAGAGCCTACCTGACCTCATGCATACCCTCACCGTGACCGACCTCCAGTCACCCGGCACCGTGCATTCTTCCCTACTTATCGCGTTTCGTCACGATCCGCGACGGGGTTGGCCAGATTTCTATCACGTCTCCGCCCGCCCGCCACTACACCGACCGCGGTCCTCCCGCCGTCTGCACAGTGCGGGAAGCTCGCGTTCACCACGAGTGATGTCCCCGGTCTTGCCCTCGGCGACAACCCTCAACAAAGGTTCTGAATCAGTGCTAACAGACGGAAATAAGATGCAACGGTTCAATAGGAAGCCGAAATTGGGAGGGAGAAGGGCGGGAAAGGAAGCGGGATAGATTCGTGTGGCACGTGTGCATGAGCTTGTCCCACGGAGGCCGCTGTGTTCAGGTTTTGTGAGATCTTCTCCAACAAAATCACTAGTGTACTCACTCACGCGTTCAGCCCAGGCGAAGGCGGCCACGTCGACGCAGTCTCCTTCCTCTCCGCATCCGGAACAGAATATCTCGTGTCAAGTCAAGCGGCGGCGAAGCCGCCCGCCTGCCTTCGCTGTTCCGCCGCCCCGAGGCAGTCATGACATCCTATTTCGCATGCCATAGGGAGGCCATCGCCCCGAGTGACGCATTCTGCTTGGCCACACACAGGCGCAGGGACTGGTGTGCAGGTCGGGCGGGTAAATGAGGATACATAGAGTGAGGAGGTGAAATCGGTGTGTGGTCCATCTGACGTTAGTTGCGAGATCATGCATGGGCGTCAGATATATATACGTAACTTGGTAAGGTTATACATGGTGTTCTTTGCGATAAATTACTCCAGGTTCACCCCGATGCTCTGGCCTTTCACTTCGTCCCGGAACCTACGTAACGTCATCCGATCTGCAAGTCGAACACATTCAGCGTCATGGGAATACCACAGACAAGTCAACTCACGCTTCGTCAGGCAAACGATACTTGAAAGCACCATCCTGGACAATGGGCCACCGCTTCCGCCTCCTGCGCTCTTCCTCCCTGCGCTCTTCCTCCACCTCAAATTCAAACCGTAGCCAATGAGAACGACGGAAGGAAAGACCAACAGACATGTATTGCTTAGGAGTCCATCGTCCACCTCCCATTCGCTTGCAGATTTCAGAGGACACGCGCAATGGATATGTCTCATATCCGGGCAGGGTTTTTTCTAAAGACGCTGGGGTAGATGGTGGCTTGCGACAGGAAGGGTGCGTGTGGGGTCCAGTCGGGATGCTATCAGGTGCAGTTGAGTGTTACAAAGATAGGAAATAGCTTCGGAGTAGATGCACACCGATCCAGGCTAGAGAAACCCTCTACAAATCGAACTTTGCGGAGCGGACTGTTCTGCCGGATATTCTCGTGAACCTTGTCCTCCTGGACTTGGCCCGGCGCCGCTTCATGGCCATCGTAGCCCTGAACTGCGTCCTCTTCGCGGCTGGTCAAGCCATGTATCTGACTCCAGCAATCATCGCACACCCGGGCAAATATAAGCTGCGAAGTAGGAGAAGCAAAGCGACAGAGAGGGGTATTGCGCGGAGGGTGAATGAATGGAAGGTTAGTCGTGTCGAGAAGGGTGGTAGCACGACTTGTGCAAGCATCACAAAAGACTCCGCCGCACTTCCTACAGTGGTGCCGGCGGTTAAACAAAGAGAATCGCTGACTGCAAAGGAATCTCTGGCAACGAGAGACCCATGAGTCCGGCTGAGTGAACAGCATGAGTAGAATATTGGAATGTAATGGATTTGCATACCATCCAAAGGTCTACAGGCGTGGCGACAGCCAGGTGTTCATTGAAGCGGAGGGAACAATCTGCCGCTTTCATGGAGCTAGCGTTGTACAGAAAAAGATCGGCTTCTAGTTTCTAAATCTGAGGGAAGGAATGGCGGCAGTGTGGTGTATCCAGGCCCTTCAGAGAGATGATTTCTCTGACATAAAAGCTAGCGAGAACCTCCTGGAATCTGCAAGAAGACTATCGCTTCGGCATGCATTATGCGAAAGTCATGAGCATGTTCTTAGCAGATCCGAGCATGAGAAGCAGATCAGCGAAGACCATCTAGCAGGCTCACTCTTCCACGCTGGAATGGAGCGGAAGATGACCTGCGCCTTCTTCCCGGATAAGCTCCACGACCGTGGCAGGGATCTGCCCACTTGGGACCCGATATATTGGCGGTCAGAGCAATTGCAATCTTCCGTACCCATTCAGCGCTATCAAGGTGTCGCGTTGCTTGCAAGGACAGGAGATCCGTTGAGCCACATGAAGCAAGATCATCTGGCGGGCTACTGAGGACAAATTCATCTGTAAATGATATCATTAATGACGGAAAGGTGTTACATACGGAATGGACAGGTACAACGAGCAGAGTCGTGGTCACGAGATCGTGACGTGTGGATCTCATTTTAGCGCGCAGATCCCTTTACTTACAAAGGTTATATGACGGTTCCACAGGCAATGCAGCTGAGCGACGAAATCTGCAGTGCTATGTAGGCACGCATCCAAAGTCTAGACCGGTGGCCGTGTCATATTGCATAGAGTCTAAAGCTTGCACTATCACAAACCTCTCCTAAGTACCATGCTATTTTAAGAGGTTAGTACTGTCTCCTTCAAGGCGCTAGCGGTTGCACACCTCATGAGTACTTGAATTATCATGCCCGAACGATTGAGTTCTGACTAGTTCATTGCAACTTGATGATGAGTAGATGCGAGTCGGCGATCGAGATACAACGCGGCATCTTGTCGGTTTGGCTGTCGGACCGACATCACAGCTCTGCATAAAGTTTCAGACACTCGGACGTCAGTGGAGACATACTCCGGAACAATAGGCGCAGCGGCCACTACCGTGACGTATGTACTGATTGAGAAAGCGTATAATAACAGATCAACAGTGCTCGTGTATCAAAATACTATCCGATTCAAGTTCAGAATGTCTTTCTACGTAACCCACCGTTACTATATACTATCACATACTATCAAGATACTACTGGCGAGGAAGGAGGCAAGTATACGAATATCCAGTATACCTGCAGTACACATGCGGCGGGGCCTCGGAGGAAATGTGATGCATGTGAACACGATGCTACTCCATATTCAGGCTGCGACTACGATACGTTTTCCAGTGACTGGATCATCACGAAAAAGGGGGCTTATCGCGATGAAGTTCGCTGGATCCTCTAAGGCTGTAAATCAGCAGCCACATCATCTCATATACGCAGTTAAACTCACCGCTTTCAAATTCAGATACATCCGCAGAGCTTCTGGCACTGGTCCCATCGAAGAAATCGGCTACACGGTTCCTTGTTCGTCTACGAGTCTACGAGAGTAATTGATCAGCTCGTGGTACAACGGTACGAAGGGCAATTAGGAAGCGGCTGTCGACAATAGACAAGTTTGGGCTCACGTCGATCATACACTTGCGCTGACAACGGTCGCACTCGTGCCTATGTAGTTCATCATTAGTCTGACAAGTGGTTGGGCATAAGTCAATACAGAACTATGGGGTGTGTTTCAGAGAACTAACGCTTGCTCCTACCGCTTGAACAATCTCCGTAACCCCTCCCAAACGGAGCGTTACCGTCAGCTCCCCGTTTTCGGTTTTTTCGCTGCTGATAGCCATAGCTGCAGTCGGAAAGAGTATTACGTGTCCCGACGAAAGACGGAGCCTTGTGAACGACCCTGCTCCGTGATTTTGAAATCAATACATGGAAAATGCGAAACTTCAAGGAATGCGCGTACTAGCCGGCGCCATAGATGACAGGGGTTAGGAAGAAGGGGCAAGGATTGGGCCCGGCAGGGTGCTTATACGGAACTCAGCACCCAGCAAGCTCCAGATCACCTTTTTTTTCTGAATTCTGCAAAAATATTCCTTTGTATAGCGAAGACGCCGATTGGTTTAATAGCTGTCGCATGGCACACCAAATCGAGGTGTGTTTCAAACCCACGTTCATACACGCGTGCCCGCGTGCCCGCGTGCCCCGTGAGCACATAGGTAAACGTGTCAGCAAATCGTAGCGGCGTCACCGGCGTGACAAGCGCCGTACCCCGACTCTATAGGCTTGTAAACCAGTCATTATCTGTTGCACTGCAGGTCATCTTCGTTACGGCAATCTGCATAAAATGCATCTGGCAGAATTTACTTGTGGACGACGCGAGCCTGGCGCACGATGGGGATAACTATTTCGGTCAGAACCAGCAGACGCATAGGCAGATCAGCACGTAACGAGCGCAACTGTCCAGTACATTGCCCGTCGTCACACTGCGGACAGTCTTCGAACACAGGGATGGCGCTTATGTGGTTTACCTCTTCCCGCCGACGAGAAGTTTTCAGCCGCTCCACCGGCGCTGACATTCAGTAGATCTGAAGATCATGGAAAGGCTGAATGTCGGTGAGAACGAGGTCACGCCGGGAGATGGCGCAGACGGAGACTCATTTATCAGAAAGTGTTCTCTCTTCCATCGCCAACGACGGTGAAGTGCTGTAGAAAACCCCAATAGGGTCCGAGCTCGGCGGGGCGGTGACAGAAAACGAATGCGATTCCTGCTGAGGCACGCTGCCACGCAGCAAACCAGTCGCCATAGGAGGTGACCGCCTTGCAGGGCGAGACGCCGTTGAACGCTATGGAAAGCCATCTAAGACATTCCTATGTTCGTTGTCAATGGCGACACTGGCATGCATAGCATCGAGATGAACAACCTTCCTATTGCACTCCAAGACCCAGGGGTTGCAATTTCGATAATTGGTAAGAAAATGTCTTCGGCTGCTTGAGGTCTTCCGTGAACTGCTCGATGAAGGTACGTGTCTTCTCGAGGAGCTCTGAGAGACTGACACGTTCGGAATCCTCGGACCACGGGAGCATGGTGAAAGTGACCGCCTTATTCTGCTCCTTGAGCTCATCGTTGTCGCTGCCGGAGGAGGTGCTGCGGCGTTTTTCCCCAGGCTGACCGGCGACGGCAGCCGAGCCTCTCCAAGAATACTGAGCCTGCTTGGAGATCCGCTGCTTCCTTCCGCGGCGTTCCCTCGCTCGTGGGCATTGCCAAAAGCGACTCCCCTCGAGCATATCGAGATACACGCGTGGCATTTGGTTGAAAACCCGGATAGTATTCGACAGCTTCAAGGGCGAGATATATGGTTTGGACCTTGGGAATATTGTGCCTGGGCGACGAGACGGAGATGTGGCATAACGGTGGCGGAAAAGCCTGAAAAATGTCAGAACAGGGTCGGATACGCAGAACAAGGAGCTGCGCGAGACTCCGGCGACCGCTACCATCGATGGGAGCAAATTGGCAGAGCGAAGACCGGGTCTCTCTAGTCTCCGTTGCGACCTACACAGAAGATAGTCGTTCTAGGGTCTCTCGAGAGCACGTCACAGGGGTGGCAGATCAAGAAACTCGTTCGTGGATACAAAGCCATTTTGACAAGAAAGCACTTCAGATTTATATTTCATTGCGACGACAGGAACAAGGCTCACATAAACGAGCAGACAACGCGGTCCCCATTCGCCGAGGACTGCAAAGCAATGAAAAGCACATGATGGGCTAGGCGCATCCAGCAAGACACTGTCGTAAACACGGCAGCTCTCGTCCCGCGAGATATTCAGGACAAATTGACGGAGCAACCGGTAAAGTGAGCGGGCGACGTCACTGAGGTACGCATGTGGTGACGGAAATTTTCTAGTTTCGTCCATAATCAGTCATAGTACAGCCAGCTGACAGAATAACGCACTTCGATCTTGCCCAACCCCGGAGTTCGTTGTGTTCGACCTTTAAAGCGACCAACTTCAGGCGTCCCCAGCAACACTGCCGCATACGTCGTGCCGTACAAGGTGCCTCCTGCAAGGCTAATCGCCCCAGGGTTTCACCGAACACAGCATCGACGCAACGCTCTGCAGTCGACAACCCTTCTCCCGAACCAAGAGTAAGATGGGCGACAACAGTGATAAAAGCGGGGGAAGACAGTGTGTGTAAAGAGCGAACACAGTACGGAAAATAGGGACTCGTTCTAGCCCGTTCCGGCAGTTGCCGCTTGCTGAGTAACTTGCTCCATGACGCCTCAGCACGTGACCTTTGCGGTGGAGGACCTCCGAGTCTGAAACCACAAGTGATTAATGCTTCAAGAGCCCAGACGCCATTAATATCGTACGTGGAGGTCTTCAAGGGAAATGGTCAGCACACCGGCACCCTTGTCAACATTTTGAATGTAATTACAGGCGGAGTCTCGTACGAAATCGTCCATTCAATTCATGCTGAACTTCAACTCCGAATCCGAGCAAGGATTTCGCCGCCGCGGGCGGCACTTGAATTTGTCCCGGCGTGCATTCCTTCAAAGTTACACCGTCAAGTAAATGATATCATCAATGAGGCGATTCCGCATTACGTTGCAAACGGCTCTACCGTCTGCAACAATATATTCACCATGGGATATTATGCAAAACCAAGCGAATAAGATGAATATAGGCGGGAGTACTGGGATATCAGAAAGTGCAAGTACAATAACAAGTAATGAGGACCTCGAGGGGTATGTCCATGGCATCAGAAAATGAAAGCAGGAAAAAAATTAATTAAATGATATCATCAGATCGGAGCAGAAACATGTGCAGGAGGAAGGATGCATGTTTTGTTCAAGCAAACAAAAACGGAGACGCAAGTAGTTCCCGTAATCCTTGCCCTTTTGGTCCCTTTTTTTTTCGGAATCAGGCCGTCATGAGCTGCCCGATGCACCCGGGGGGTGGCAACAATCCAGGGCCTGGAAGGCGCCCGCACCACTCGCGTGGGTGGTATGGGTGAGTCGGCCAGTCATTCTCGTACGAATTACGCTCCTCGGCTTCAGCATCGACACCGTTGCATGGAATCACTGGTGCAAGTGGAATTGAACAATGTTCAACGAGCGGCGTGAGGTCGAAGGTAAGAAGGGACAGGGGAATCCAGCGGGAGGGCGAAGGCGCGCGGCGAGAGCGCTTCGGGCGCGCCGTCGCAGGACGAGGGGCGGCTGCAATGGTGGACGTCTGCCCACACGTGTTCTGCGAAGAAAGGCCATTGTCGGCGCCTGTGGGTGAAGGGGATACATCCGCGATGGCCGTTGACTCCTTTTCAGTAGATGAACCGGACGTCCGACCTGCATGGTTGGGCCGCAGGACACATCGGCGCGTATGCCTGTTCAAGTTAGAGGAAACAGCGAAGCGGCGGCCGCAAGTTTCGCATACGTGTGCTACGGACATATTTCACAGTGAATTAGTGCTCAAACGGCGCGCATGGTCCATGCAAAGGTGTACTGACCTTTTTCTCCTGTATGGACTAAAAGATGCTGGATCGAAGAGCATGAGTATTGCAGAGTGGGATGGAGTCTGGAATGGATGTGTAAGTTAACGTACTTTGCGCAAAGTGCTGGGGCGGTCGAAACACTTGTGGCACATCCAACACCCATGTCGCTTTTCACGCGTACGGGGAGGTGGGGACAGAGGCAAAGCTGCGGGTGCTTCTGAGAAAGCTGAGGGATGAGAGAGCCCTGTTTGGGATGTCACGCTGTTCGAAGCGATAGAAAACATGGACAGGGAAGCGCAGGTGGACGTAGACGCAAACGCAGATGCGTAAGACTGGGGCGCCGGATGTGGGGACATAAATCCAGGGAGGGTATCGAAATGAGCCTGCGGCGTGAAAGATTGCGGCGTGGAGAGTGGAGCAGATGACGAGCTAGGGAGGGCTGAGACGTGCGGAAAGAATTCGTGATCGAACGCCTGGGGTGATCGTACGAGGAAGCTGGCGCGGTCGAAGAAACATAAGTTGTCAGATCCAGCGGGAGATGCGAAGGATGAAAATTTCGGGCTTTGGTAGAGAGAGAAAGGGGAGGACTGGGAGGCCATGATGCGGACGTTAGTGATTCCCTAGAATATATACCTGCAGAAGGAACTGGACAGAAATGATCCCCGATTGATCTCTGCAGATCACTCTATCCGATAAATCGGCGTGGGTCGGCGCCTGATAGCTTGGCTCCTTCGCGCAACCCTCGCGGCATGTGGTCCATACGACGTCGACGTTCTCACGCCCGCATGTTGTCGATACACTCATTTCAATATGTCTAATGCACCCCACCATGTACATTGCCGTGTTCTATAAGCAATGCAGAGTTCTCGCTGTTCTGATAGCTAGTCATTTGTGAGTTTTGGACTCGTATCGATACGATCAAGTGGAGTACCGGAGCCAGGTCGAAAGTGTTCTTGCCCAGCATACGATATTCAAGGAAGTCCAGGACAAACTAATAAAACTCTAAGACGGTCACGTTAAATCAATAACATCGTTACTAGTTATGTCCGGCATTGCTGTCGATCTGCTAGAATGTCCATAAGACTTGCTGTTAGCCAATCTTGAAGCATTCGCAGCCCTTGAGCGTGCGACTGGGCGAGGGGTTATATTTTGTCGACGCATAGGACGGGTATGGCTGGTATCTGAGTCGCTCGATAACTCGATGACAGTAGCCACCATGTCCTTCGCTTTCGGAACAGATGGAAGGCATGTCTTATTGGTGTGTGCAGAAATAGGCGGATGCGATGACTGTGATGCCAGGATTTGAGTGGACGATAAGTCACTTATCGAGCTTCGTGTTTCAACCCTTTGCTGAGACATGGAAGTCTTCACAGGAGAAGCATGCTCTGTGCGATGCCGGGCTGTCTTATGAGGACTCCGAGCAATAGTAGGTGAAATAGAACCGGATGACTTTCTCCGACGCCTGTCAGACGAAACTCGATCAACGGGTCCTTTCACGGGTGGAAGGAAAGTGGGAAAGGAAGGCGGGTGCACGGGCAGGGTATGAGACTCGTCGTCAGTAGGACCTGATTCCAGAAGCATTGGAAAAGGGCGCAAGTTCACTTTTCTACGCATAGATTGTGAATCTTTTGGTGTATCTCCTAACGTACCCTCCAATGAAGGTAATGCCGGCAAAGTGTCTTCATCCGAGCTGAGGTCATACGCCGCGACAGAGGATTCTGTGCTCCATGCTCCCCTTTTCTGCACAGCAAAGCCAGTAAAGTTGCTTGAACGGCCTGCGTTCGGATGAGAATTGGCACATGATGATGCCGTAGAACCCACTGCAGGTAACTTATTTCTTGTTGTGGATTTAATGATGGTCTTGACAGCAGCATTGGGAGGGATGACCTCTTCTGATTCACTATATGAAATCTTGCTTCCATCGCCATCTGGTCCCTGTACCTGCGCAGTGGTCACTTCCTTTCGTCCCTCCCCATTCGGCTCGGTACCAGTTCTTTTCCGTATTTTTGTATTTTGTTTCTTCTGCTGAAACTCTCTGACTAAATCCGGACGTACGAGCTCCACCATGCAACCAGGCATCCACATCCGAAGATGAGTATAAGGATTGGTGATCTGTTTGTCCTTTCTTCCGACCAGCTCTTCGTCTGTGTCTTCTTCAGAAGCGTAGACGTCATACGTTGTATCTGCGGGCTTCCGAATACCTTGTATACCGGCTTCCGAAAGGCGCACCAATTGCGCAGGTGCGATTTCCAGGCGATACTCAAGCAGGCCATCAGTAGAGGCATGCGTTCGTGTGGAGTGAATTTTGACAATCAATTCTTCATCGTCTTCATCGTCTTCACCCACAGCCTTGAGATCCATGGACGAGAAATGTTTTGTCAGCATTTTCGAGGGGGTTCCGATCACGGCTGGACAGTCTGGCCTCCTTTGCTTCGACGGTGTCCCGAGCAGATCATCATGAATGTTCCCATTCCCAGACTTCTCAGATTCTAGTACAGCGCGGCGTAGGATACGCAAGACGGCGCATGGCCAAAGCACGGTGCGGAAGCGCTTTATGATAATGTCCTTCAAGCCCCACTCGAAGTGGACTTCGCAGAGGTGTGCAAGCTTGCCAAGATCTGGTTCACGTTCCCATGTTGGGTGTGTATGCGTGCGCTTCGCGCCGACGTCATTCTCAGAGGTGATGGGGTTTGCATAGGAAAGTAAAACCTTGACGTCTGGGAAGTCATCCGAGACTGCTTTTGCCAGACTCGGCTTTTTGGAGCCTATGTGACCTTTCGAGTTCGTGCGTAGTTCCTTGCGCAGTTCCTCTCGCCAAAGGTCGAGAAATGTGGGCAATTGATCTTCAGGCATCGCGGGAGACCAGCCTGGTGATAGTCGCCACCACTCAGGAGACCAATGAGGACCATACCGCCTCTAGTGAGTTGCACAGAAGGATCGGAAGTGAATGACTTTGATCTGTAGACAGCCGTGTGGTTCCCGTCATCCCTGCCGGCAGAGTTCTTGATCACATGCATTCGGTTTCCGGTAAGTGCTGTGCTGGGGCTAAAGAGGCAACATGAGTTCACTCCTTCTGAAATCATACTGAAAAGCTTACTTGCGAATAACTATTTTCGCACCAAAGAGAAAGGTGTCCACATCATCGGAGAGAATCGCGTCGATAATATCTATATTATTGAGATATGCTAGCTCAGCTTCAGCTTCGCCAGGAGCCTGACGAATATAAGTTTACAATGATATCGACCATCAAGTATGCGTACCATTCTCCATTCGAAACCAAATGCTTCTATCATATTCTTCATACCGTCTACAAGCCAATGATGTTTTCTGTTGATCCGTTTACCTCTCTTCACGCTTGGGCGTTTAGGACCGTCAAAGACGAAAAGAGGCAAGAATGGCGTGCTCATCAACCGCGAACAGCGAAAGAAGAGGGTCCGCAACTCAGGATTTTCACCCTCTCGTCCATATGCGGCATGAAAGAACCAGATTGATGCATCAATTCCGATCCGCAAGCCTCGCGCACCGCTAGGATTGGCCTGAAACCCGTGAATCACAGACAAATGAGTTAGGGAGTGCGTCTCTGCTGTTGGTCGCAGAATCTGCAAAGATCATAAACCTATAAGTTCCCACCCATATCATAGAAAGGAGTACTGACATCCCAAAGTCCCGGCACGCCCATACTCGTCAAGCACGGTCAATTAGTCCTTTGCGAAATGTTAGTGCTGAATCGTAGAATCGGGTCATGTCCGGGTTTTTTCCCGGACCCGGACAGTCCGGATCCGGGTTTTCGGCCGTTTCCGGACGTCCGGGAGAAAAACCCGCTGGAGAGCGTTCCGGACTAGGGCTCTGTGTAGAACTCCCCACAGAGTTTCTCACGCATTTTAAACAAAATGTGTTTTAAACGCGGTGTTTTAAACAGAGTTTCTAACTACCACAGTGTAATACGTAAAGATGCACCAAACCCGACAGAATTAGCCATCAAATCTGTTCTGCTCCACCCAAGGATCGTCAGATATGTCTCCGTGTGTTGAGGATACTGTATGCCCGACTCAGGAAGAAGGACATCAGAGTGGCCGATACAGACTTTGACGGCAGCATCCCTGATCTATGAATGGCCTTGCCTTCGCATCGCCGGCGCTGAGGACAATATTGAGGCCTGAGAATCGGCAGTCAGAAATCAAGAAACAATTCCTGATTTGTGGTGCATGCTCTGAGCCTCACCAGTTGGCCGCTCCGTGACTTTAAATCACCATACATCCCTCCCAATGCACTAAATGATCATCACCGGGATTGCGCATGAGCCTGCATGAACTCGAGGGCCACCGCCATGTTGATGTAGTCAATGCCGCCCTCCCCAAGCCTCCCCCGATGGTTCTCCGAGCCTCTTACATAATACACTGAGCGATGTTTCTAACACCTCAAAATATGGTACCCTCGGCAAATAGGTGTTTATAACGTGTTTATAACGCCTTGTTAGAAACTGAGCTTCAAACAAACACTTCTACACGGAGCCCTATTCCGGACATGGAAGTCCGCATTTTTTCTCGAACGTGGACGCAGACGCGGACATCAAAAATCTGGACGTGGACGTCTGCGTTTTTGTCCGGAGGGTCCCCTGATAAACGTGACCCTAGAGTCCACATTTTCTGTCGGACGGTGGCACGACCTGTTTGCAAGGGGCATCTGGGATCAGAATTCACTAAAATGACTACCCTCAAGCACAGGACCCCGTAAGACCACTACCATGACTATAAATGGAAAGATGTCGTAGCCAGTGACGTAAATATTCCTCGAGCTTTAGAGTCACCATCGAAGTACGATGTATCTGTACCATAATTACACTGTGCAGAATAATGATTAGTTGCTATAAAATGGATATGTGGAATGAGGTATAAAGGTCTAGAACTATAGTGCAAGGATTGAGTATGGTCCATTATTGCAAGGCTTTTAGCTTTAGGAGAAAGATAGAGTATGGAATTTACTTCGACTTTGGCCACTTTGAGGTAGTAGGAGCATTGGAATTCTTGCAGGGACAAGATGGAGCTTTGCACTTCAAAGGAGCGAGTGGTGGCACTGGTGTCATTTGGCATCCCGTGAATGGAAGGATGACGGAGATATCACTGAACAGGACCGTGAAGACTTGATCCTTCACGATCCTGGAGAACTCCTTGCTCGATAGGATGAGCTTCACATTGAGGTCGTGGTCAAGGCCTTGCAGAGCATGCTTGAGAGTGTCCCAGTGGTGGGGATGGCTCGCTCGAATATGGTCATACATCGCGTACTTCCAGAAGGTCGGTGTTAGCTTCGAGAGCGGATCAGGACCACAGAGTGAGCACAAAATTGGTATGTTTGTTGACGCTGTTCATTCAGATGACACCAAAGCCATGTTGTACTTGAAAGGATGCTGATGAGGACAGTTTGTAACAGTTTGAAAAGACTTGGAAGTCATCTTCTTCAACGCAATACTGCAACCTTTCGACCACAGAATCCACATGCCATGTTGGGAACAACCTTAATAAAAATGAGGCCATGAGAATGAGCAGATAGTATAGAAGTTGAATGTGCACCTGCTCTCTTAAACCAGGCTCAACTATCCCTACGAGGGCATGCAGTATGTGAATTCCGATGTGCGTGCAAGCTTGGTCTTGTGCGATCAGTACACCACACTGATAGCAAGCAACCTTGCTGGTGTCCGAACCATTTCGCTCTGCAAGGATTTGAGTAGCACTACCAATGAGAAAGCATTGAGAGCCTTTTATATTGAGAACATCACTGTCAGTACAAAACAGGAATTAGAGGGAGTAGGATGTGCACACCTTCACTGTCCCGATATGATAAAGTGTCACTGTCGCCGTACTTTGTCAGCTTCATTAACAATTCTGTGGGATCTGTAGCAGCGTAGAGCATGTTGACAAGCTCTAAATAATCATCGTGATTTACAGCCCATGTGTGATCAACTTGCTTTGCATCTAGGGTTCCTCTCACTTCAGCAGGAAGGGCTGAGATGGGCTGAGATTCGGCTGTAATGGGATAGAGAAGATTGCCTGTGATACAAACTAGATGATCTTTACACGAGGTCATCTCTTGAGCTTGAGAGGAGGCTGCTAAAGCAGATGCTGGCAAAACATTTGCAAAGTTTCCTGTCCAAGCCCATTTGCGTGACCATAACAGTGGTGCAGCCAGCTCGCTCGACGAATCAAAAATGGCCAACAATGAAGGAAGCTCTATATCTGTGATAAGGACTTCCCTCATAGTGAGGACCTGCGCTGTGAGCTGAATATCTGATCCAGATGCTTGACTGAGATCTTAAAAATCAATCTTCGTAAGTCGACTCCCCTTTCGGTCAATTGTGCTAACTTTCATGAGGACCATGGCGACTGAATCCTGTAGATGTATAGGGCAGATTGCTAGGTCACCTGTGAGAAAGGCCTTCTTGCTGCAAAAGCTATCATTGCTAGGGTCAAATTTTCACCAATCCTTGGAATAGCAGTGCACCCGAAGCAAGCGATCAACAGACAATCTTGAGTAGTCTGAGTGAAAGAGGGAGCTTAGAATAGATGCTTTATGGAGAGATTTCTTTTTTCCTGTATCCAGCATACATTCAATCCAATCATGGTTCTCTAATTGTGAGCTTGACACTACACCCTGAGAGTCAGGCTCACCCAGCAAGTCATCGAGCTTGATGCTACCAGGAGGATGAGCTTCTTTGACTTCTATATGCATTGTTGTGGGTCCTGAATTCTCTGCTATCAGAGAGCGATCAGGCTCCGAGCTGGAAATGCCAGGATATGTATTGCCTCCAAATGGACACATGAAGTCAATTCCAGTAGCTGAGAGTGTTGTCACAAAATCGAAGTGAATTCCATACGCATGCAGGTAGTTTGATGCATCAATTCTTCCTGAATTCCAGACTGTAGTTAAGTAGACATTTTGAACAAAGAGATCACCCTTGAAGTATGTCGGGTTCACATGATCCACCCCTTCACTTCCCGAATATGAGGTTCTCTGATGGCCATGATTCCAATCTGGGTGACGACTGTAGATTGCAATGCAGTCCGCAGATGTTGAAAGCCGGTCACAGAGCTGCAGGGTATCACAATTGCAATCATGGCACATCTCACACTTCGCAAAAGATCTCTTCGAGCTGATCTGAACCAAGCTGATAAAGATAGAATGGTTTTGTCAGATCGAGAAGAGACTGCTGTGCGATGCATACAAATGCTGCTTTTATGAGGGCTTGCGTGTCACTATATAATTGGCCAGTCATGAAAGATGACTTATGTCGGGAGAAGAGGGTGAAGCACATGTGTGCATATGTGGACAAGGATCGCAGCTGGTCTGACAATGAAAACATTGGGTTTATGAATGCCTGAAGAAGTGATTTCCACAGCTTTGCAATGACATTGATAGCACACATGTCGGACTGGCTGGATGGATCGAGAGATGACAAATCCATATCTGCAAGTGTAGATAGCACAATGAGTAGACGGACTGCATGCGGAACATCTTGGTGATCCTTCGGATCAATTCACATTGCAACGCTCTTTTCATTCTGACCAGGAATGCAAGAAAGGTGCCTTGCTAGCATGTTCCAATTGACAATGGTATCATTAATTAGCATGCCATCCTTGCTGCAAAGTAAGGTAGCAGCCCCTATAAGCACCCATGCCAACAGTCAGTTTTTGCTTTGCAGGGCATGACAGAAAAGCAATCTCGTACGCTTTAAGATATGCTTTGGGTCTGGGCACATCACAATTTTGTCCATGCTGCAATTGAGATTCAAGTCCTCCAATGTCAATAATAGGGAATATAATGGCTTGGCTCCTTGGAATCTACTATCCATGAGGACTCGAAACATAGCACCTCTGAATGTCGCATCACCATCTGTTGAAACAATCCAAAGCGGGCCTGGACCATGTGCTTTCCATTGCTTGATCAGCAAGTGGACGATGACAGCAAACTCCTCTGACGTTTCTGACTTGCATGTGCCTGATGCCATGATGAGAATGGGCTCATACCGCTCTTGTCCGAACACACCAACTGCGGCGACCATAGACTCCTGAGCATAATGGCATGATGGTTCAGCGCCATGCACTGCCTCGACAATTTTGAGGATCGAATTCAGGTCTGTCATTGCAAGATCGAGTCCTTCATTGTGTTCACAACAAAACCCGACAATTTGATTTGTAGATTTCCACCATCGAGCATGCTGATTCAGTGCTAGACCATCGATCATCAAGGCAAAACCACGCATCATCCTCTTAACAGGGACAGAGACAGCTTGAGTGCAGGAAATAATGTTTTGAGCAATTTCTGATGCTTTGGGATGTGACAAGCATGGAACAATGGTGGGTGATAACATGCGATTTTGGACCGTAGTGGCAGAAGGTAAGCCAAAGGCCTTAGAGAGCGCGAACAAGCCCTTTCGGCCTGAAAGATGTCGAAGAAGCCATGCTAGATCAAAGTCAAACTCATCAAAACCATGGACCTTGTAGACACCCTCAACTGCCTGTTCAATGTGGGACAGGATAGCATGGGGACTCATTCCCTCTTTGAGTGCAAGGTTGAGCAGTTGACGAATGCGCTTCACGTCTTTTGTCGCAATTGCCATTATCAATCGCTTGTAGTTATCAATGTGAATGATCAAGTGATGTACTCTTAGAGCCTGGTTATTAGCCTAAGAAGCCCGGTCAGTCTCTTGTATAATTTCTTATGACAGAAAGTGGCCTAACCTGTATTTTCAACCAGGCAATCTCCTCTGCTTTCTGGTCCAGCTTTGCAACAAGTTGAGCATGGCTGAGCCATTTATATGGCCAATGTCCTGTCTCCGTGGCTTGCACTCACAGGTCAGCCAGATGAATCGCCTGTGGAGCCTGGAGAAGTCGGCATACATGGCAAGCATTTAATTGGTCCTTCCACTGTGTGCAGCAATCCGATCTTATCAATATGCAGATTCCTCCATGGTCACTGCTCTTGAAACCAGCCAGGCAGAATCCAAGGGTTCCATCGTGATCTTCAAAGATCTGCCATGGGAACATTGTGAAGACCGACCCTACATGCCATTCGAGCAGGACGCCATTGCAGACATCCATTTCACCCCTGTCTGAGCCACTCACTTCACTTCTCGTCTCAGACTCTGCTCCATCATCTTCATCTCCAGACAGGTAAGGCTTGTTGCCATTTTGGACTGGCTTAGATGCTGATCTCCATGGAATATGAGCTGGATGAAGTGAAGCACTGTCTGCAGTAGACAAAAGGCCTTGAACTCGGAGAGAGCTGGTGAAGTTCCCTTCTGACAGAGCTCGAATCGAGGGCAGGGAATGCTGTGGAGTCAGTGGAATTGTTCTAATGGCCGGAAGTGAGTGCTGTTGCTCATGGCTGGCTACCACTGTCGGTGCTGACATCTGCTGTTGCTTTCCTAGCTTCCTCTGCTGTGCCTTGCACTTCTTGCTGTCGCAACATCTGAAAAATGTACCAGTGCTATATTGCTTTATATAATCTATATAGAAGCTATAGCTCCATAGCAATCCCCTTTTATATATAGAACTTCATAGCTACAGAGCAGTCTATGATAAGCTATATAGTCAGATAGGATTGCTATGCCCTGCTATGATAGCTATGATAGCTATCAGAGTATAAGGCATAGCTATGGTAGCTATAAAGGCTATGTCACTTATACTATGTATGTATATTATCATATCATATTTAGCTTAATAGGATTGCTATCTATTTAATATCATCTCTAAGTAATATATTGCCTCACAATGCTATAAAAACATTTGAATTATCTGAATTGTTTTATAGGCTTCACAATCATTATATCTTAGATAAACAAAACATCGAAAATTTAAACACATATCATTTTATCAAGAGAGACTAATATACAACAAAACTACATTATACTATAAAGTTAGAGAGTCTTAATTATAACATAGACTAGACTAGATTAGATAAAAGATACAACTCAAAGACTTACTCTGCAAAGGTAATAAAAAGCGAAAATGAAACCCTAAAGTCAACAATTGATTGTAAGTAAACAATAAGAGGAAGAACATTACATATAAGACTTACCAAGAGAAGAAAAAGCGAAAATTTTGAAGTCTACAAAAATAAAAGATAAGTATAAGTATTAATTAACAACATAACAAGATGAGGACTTACCAAATATAAAGAGTTGAAGAAGGAGAGAGAGGAGAGAAGGACAAAAGACGAGAGATGGTAGTGGTAGGGAAGAGAGAGAGGACGTGTGTCGTGCATGCCTTATATAGGCGAGCACGTCGGAGCCCGAATTACAGCTGGCCGGTGGTTGCCGGGTGCTGCAGCAGAGGCTGCTGCTTTAGATCTCACTAAGGTAGACAGGATGCTCAAGACCGTACAGTAGCGTAGACACATATCTGGCTCATTCATAGTTTAGAGACAATAATTTTATACATACCTCTTTTTTCTTGAATTTTATAACATTTGATTTGATTTGTTGGACTCAAAACTACGAGCCGTGCGAGTCGAGTGCTATTGGCTGCACTCAATGTGCGACTTGACACGTCTCTTCTCTCCATCTTCCACCTTGTCTCCCCTTGTCTCTCCTCGTCTCCCCTCTTCCTTTATGCAAGCAATGCACGGTGCCGATCAACATTCGGAAGGATCAGCAGGAGGGTCGCGGGCCTTCAGGTAAGTAAATACTATCGTCTCTTTTGTCTTCATGCTAATCAAATGAGTATTGCTCGTTGCAAATGAGCGATACTCGTGTCGTTACACGATCAACCCACGTGCCCCCACCATACGAGCCCACCCCATGCTGCTCCCTCAACAACGCCATCGTCGATGCCGATGTCGGGTCTCATTGTCATGGCAATGAGGCCCGACTAAATGTCATACGACGTGCTCGCCCTCTACTGCAACACCAACCCACAGGCCCTGGTCCCACTTCCACTCCCATCCCCGACTCGCTCTCACCTCCCACTGCCAGCAGAGATGCATGCACGTGGCCCTGCCAGCGTGCTTGGGCCACGTGCGCTGGCAAGTCCACACGCATGGCCGCGAATGATCGCCAGTGCATCCACGCCTGCGCACGCTGCGCGGGCAGCTGCGGGCAATGCAAGGTGGTGGACGGCCGTGCCAGCACATGCATCCGCGTGCTGGCAGCTGTGGACGACTTGGCCAGCTTGTGCACGTGCAGGGCTACTCGTGGCTGCAGGCGACCCCAATGGTCGCAGACTGTCCTGCCAGCCCATGCACAGCGCAGGCAGCCATGCATGGCCCCGCTAGCTCACGGGCTGTCACGCACGTCCCGCCCTGCCCTCGCCCTGCCCTGCCCTGCCCTCGCATGGTTGCAGATGACTGCGTCACCACGTATGCACACTCACGCATGGCGAGCGCCACCGCGTGCCTTGCCAACGCGTGGGTGGTCGCTCGCTGCCACGCCCTCGCCTTTTTGTGGCCGCGCGTCACCTGCACACGGCCATGGATGACTGCGCCACACACGCATAGCACAGGCAGCCATGCACGGCCCTGCCAGTATGCGGGCTGTCATGCACGGCTCCCCTGCATATGGCCACAGATGACCGTGCCAGTGCGCGTAAGCACGCATAGCGAGATAGCCGCACACGGCACTGTCTGCATGTCCGAGGCCACACAGGCCTCACGCACGTCGGCGACGGCATGTGTGGGCAGCTGCGGGCAGTCCCATCTGCATGCATAAGGCCCTGCACACCGGCAACAGCATGGTGATGGCACATGGAGCCATGCATGTCGGCGACGGCATGGGCATGGCAGTTCCGACGATAGGTGCCATGTCGTCTGCGCATGCCCTTGTATGTGCATGCGAGATCTCTAATTAGGAACTTAGATACTTGAGTAAAATAGTAGACTACTTGTAATGTCTTGTTCTGTAAATTAAAAAAAATTCCTCAGTGTCTAGCTCATTGAACATAGCCAGTATAATAAACATAGGAGCCATAGCTCCCCTTACTAAGTAGTATAGCTCTATATATCTAATACTACTAGCTATAGAGGCTATATATTTTACACTCCTTGCTATGGAGGCTATGATAGTTGTCATAGCTCTATATAGCTTGACAAGTCAAAACTATAGACTCCATAGCTCACCTATAGAACTCATAGTTTGACCCTTTGCTATATAAAAATCAGATTTTTCAGATGAATGCAAGGTGAGTGCATGCCTCGAATGCTGCGTTATATTGATAGTGACTCCACATAGATCACATGGAGTAGGAATGAAGGCTGTTGCACTCCTGATCATTGCCGGCAAGGTTGAGGTGTGGAGCAATCCTAGGTGTGCATTCTCGGTGGCACTGCATGGCCCAAACGTCCATTCTACTAGCTGAACACATACAAATCGGAACCTATCCTGCAGACTAAAGTCTGGGTCATAGAATTCAACCTCCTAAAAGTCTGTATCATTGTCAGTACTGCTTTCTGAGCCACTATCTGTGTCGAAAGAGTCATTTATGATATCAATAGAATCTGAGCCTGGAGAAGAATGAAAACAGAGTACGATAGGGCTGCAGTGATCATTCATCTATACGCTTAATCCCATGGCGCAAGAGTTTCGCAGTGTCGACATGGTCTGTTGAATAGCGTGATGTGATATTGAGTATGGGCACGTACACGCACCACACCATAGCACTGGATATTGGAATGATATGCGAATAGCTTCAAAACAGTGAAAGCACAAATCATAAAAATATTCATATGTACTCTACACATGTAGTAGACTAGGATAGACATGAAATTGAACCACTTTGTAAGAGCAAGAACAAGTCTCCGAGAGCGATTCACTAAGCAAGACAAGGATAGTGCAGATTGTGGCATTAGCGTCCGGGGTCCTCAATTTTCATGTCATACCACCAGATAGTCATTTTAGTGAATTCTGATCTCAGATGCCCCTTGCCTGTTTGAGACAAGAATTTGTGACATATTACTTATATCATCAAACAGAGCTACAACCCGTGGGTCACAGTGGATTATGTCCGAGTAAGAAAGAAGGATGAAGCTCCTCGCAAAATTTTTGCACACAAATACCTAGACTAGTTATGACCTTGTGAGCCCCTGCCCCAACCTAACCTCCTCACCCACCCCCTCAGCAAACATATACCAGCTAACCCAACCCCAACCCCAACCACCAACCCAACCACCAACTCAACTGCCAACCCAACTGATCCCAACCTCAACCAGCATGACTGCAAAAGCTACTTTGTGGTATACAGTCTGGAGTCTTATAGACTCATTATGAGATCTCTCAGTTTTACTGTCAGTCCAGACTGACAATGGCTCTTAGATGTCATGTCATGTATACACTTTTCAGCAGATATCTGCAATTTTTTGTCTCCCATCTGCATTCTTTGTCTAAACTCCACACTTGAGTCCAACCTGTCATCTGTGTCTGACCAAAAATGCAGATAACCTGAAAACTTCCATAACCAGCACAATCTGAAAAACTCAGACAGATGCGTGACAGGACTCGGACATCTGGGAAATAACCCGGACAATGTCCATCCTGCCTGGACATGACATGTGAACATGATAGTCACAGTGTTATGTCATCTTCTTTTCTCAGATGCAACCTGCAAGACCTATCCTGGCAGTCCACCATGCTCTCAGCCATGATATTGAGTTAGTCTTAGCTACCTGCAGTCTAAATTTGACCATAAAGCTAAATAATAATAAATTGTCGAAGTTTTTGAACTGGTTACCATGGACTAGCTTTTGTGATCATGCCAGTTGAGGTTGGGATAGGTTGGGTTGATGGTTGGATTAGTAGTTGGGGTTGGCAGTTGGGGTTGAGGTTGAGTTAGACAGTATATGTTTTTCTGGG
This sequence comes from Hericium rajendrae, assembly GCA_033439255.1. NCBI lineage: Eukaryota > Fungi > Basidiomycota > Agaricomycetes > Russulales > Hericiaceae > Hericium > Hericium rajendrae. The sequence continues at coordinate 180,368 of JAVRDV010000018.1, forward strand.
GGTGTGAGGGTTGGGTTGGTCTGGGGCTCAAAAGACTATGACTCAGTACTATTCTGAATATTTGTGCATGAAAATAAAGCAAAAACATCACGAAAAGCTTCATCTTTCCCTTTTACTCAGATATGATCTGCTATGATCTGCAGACCATAAATCTTTCTGGTGATGTAAGCAACATGTTGTCATGAATCACCCATTGGTCTTCTTCATTCCCTTTGTTCCCTATATGGACACTCCCTTGTTATGTCCCCTTGTTCCCCTTTAGGATATCCCTTGTTCCCCTTTGAGACATCTCTTGTTCCCCTTCCCCTTGTTCCCCTTTCAGGATATCCCTTGTTCCCCTTTGGGCTATCCTTCCAGTATATATAGGGCTGCCTTTCTGACTGGCTTCCTCAGTTTGTCCACTTGACTCTCCAGTCCCATTGTACCCTAGACATTCTCAGCCTGTCTCTACTCTCTATGACATCCTCTGCTCTTTGATCCTTAATCCCTTGGGGTGACTTGGATGGCTTCACTGTTCCCCTGAACCCAGTCTTGATACATGTCACAACTTTCCATTCTAAACAGGCTGTTCCACCCATTCTGCAGAAAACTCAGACTCCAGGGTCATGTCTCGAGAATGAACGTGACACCCCAAACAACATCCTCACTGTTCAGAAAAAATCTGAATGTCCAAGGTAAAATCTGGACATCCAGGTCTGGATTTTTGGTGTCCAGGTCCAGAAAACAAAACCCAGACTTTCACGTCCTGAATGTTCTCAAGCTATTATGTTTCAATTTGGCATTAATGTCATGTACATGCAGCACAGCCACACACTTGATGACAACTGTGCTCTTCCCACACATTTGACATTTGCTTCTGTTTGCTTCAAATCTGCTCTTCGTCGCTCATCAACATGATCAGCATGAAGCTGCACAGGATTCAATATAGTGGCTATGTAATGTTTGCATCAAAGCACTGACATATGCCCTCAATGGTGAGTGGATGACTTTCTGTGGCCTTATTTCTATGATATGGTATGTTATAACGAAGGGGCCAGGTACATGGCAAAGCCCACTACCTGAGCCCTCGAGCAGTCCTTGAGTGGTGTTGTACCCAGCGTTCCTCATTTGTCTGCAATTTTTGAACATCAATATCTTTACGATGTGCTCATATTCTGATAGTCGACAAAGCATAGAAGACAATAAGACACTATGGTGTGTGAGACTTGAGAGATAGAATCACGTATGTTACCTCATGCATTCAAGTGGAGTTCATTGTACACATTGTGACTAGAATACTATAAGCATCGGCATGCACTAAGGTCTGAAATTTCACACAGACATGAGATAACATGGAACATATATGACTGTCAAATCAAAAGGCAGTTTTTGGACAATTTCAGGTCATAGCCTTTGATTTTGTGCGAGGTACTGGGCACGATGATGTGTAGATGTTGCTGAGATGGAGTCAAATGTCATAAACATAAAATCCTGCATCAAAAGTGAATCAGAGTGGGGGCCCTAAGACCTACTACCTAAGGGTAGCAGGAATTGAGATTGATCATTTCATTATGAGATTGCAAATGTAAAAAAATATGTTGGTTTTATTGCATGGTGTAAACTGTAGGCCAAAGAAGAATTGTTTAACAAGACATGATAGAGCTGGCACTCTGCCGGTCTTGGTAAGTAAAGGTTAAAATTGAAGTTTATGGTACAATTGGTATAGCCAAAGTGCATGATCAGACATATTGGACAAGTAATATTAGATGGTGGTATGTACATGAGTTAGAATTATTGTATGTAACTATGGAGTTTTCATGTCATAGCAAGATTTTAAGAAGATGCATCAATATAGGAGAAGATATGTTGACTTGTTGACAATGCACTGTCAAGCATGGCACATTGATCATACCACATGCCCCACAGATACATTATGTGCATTGTGAATATAGAGATGGGGTGTGTCGTTGACATGATGCTTAGGTCGAGGCTGCCTGACAGGTTTTGTGTATTGACTATGTATGTGATTACACTATATAATATTATTATAATTATCAGAAGCTTGAGAAAGTAGCAGTACACACACAATATAATTGTCTGCAATGTAACCCACTGTAACGGACGATAGAGGTCGAGCCGCTACTGCCCAGGAAGTCCAAGGTAGGCGAGCAAGTGAGGAGGGTATAAAGGTGTCGTAGACCTCCTAGAGAGAGTCCACGAGCTAGAGCTAACAGAACCGAGGATGCCTCAGTCCTGCAGCCAAGCAGATGAGTGATGAGCTGGCACCTCCTCTGAGGGCCAGCAGCAGATATAGACCTCCTGATGAGGGTTTTGGGGGCCACACACCTTCCTTTGAGGGTTGGATCCCAAGAGAACCTTTCAGATATGAGGAGAACAAGCAGAGACTGAGACAAAAGCAGACAGATGGTGGTGAGTTGGCAAGATAGATCCTTATTCCCAATAAGGAAATCCGCTCTAAGTACATGATTCAAACTCAGCTATCCTAATAAGGAAACTCTGCAAAACTCGAAAAGTAAGCCAGGTAGAAAAGAGTAAGAAAGTAGAAGACTATAGTAGTAACTGATAAACCATCCGTTACAGAGCCCCCCCACTTTCTTGGTCTTTGAGACTCCTGAACACAAAGTGAGTAGTGCAAAGCTGAGAATGAACAAAGCAGAAAGGGAACAAGACAAAATTAGAAAAGAAGAAAAAGGGTTAAAGTAGAAAAATCAGAGAAAAATCTAGAGAAGAAAGTAGAAACAAGATAAAAGTGAAAAATTAGAGTGAAAATTTGGAGAAGAAAATTGAAGAGAAAATCTGCATGTGAAGCTCTGCAGCTCCAGACTTAACTGCACCAAGCTCTCTTAACAGAGCAGCCTCCAACCCTAGCCAAGCTACAAGTCCTCCAGCTGCAGCACTTCACATCCCAAAAGGGAAGGATGAAAGATGCTAAGCCAAGGCCACAGGCTATCTCAGCCACCCAGACTCCAGACTGCTCTCAGCAAAGAGACAGGATCTCTTCAGCTCCTGGGTCTCCAAGCTGGTCTCAGGATGGCTGAGGCCTGAGGCATTCAGCCACTCCTCCAGTCTGCTCACAGCAGGAAGGCAGGATCTCACAAGCTCCTATGCAGCTCCCAGCTGCTCTCAGCCCTAAGGGTCTGACTCCAAAGGAATGCTGGATCCAGTGCTCTGCAAGGCTCCAGCCTCCCTCCTATACATCCCTATAGCCCCCCATCGCTAGCTCTGTGCAGGTACTCCCAGTAGATGGACAGGGGGAGCGAAACCTCCATACCTCTAAGGTCCCAAAATCCTGAAAACTGTGCCACAGGCCCTAGTCACACAAGCCCCCCCAGACTCCGCATCAGAAACTAGATGGAAGTCCAAAATATGGGTGGATGGTGGGGTCGAGGACGGACAATGAGTGAGGCGTGCGAGCCCCCCCAGACTGGTGCAGGAGATTTGAGTTGAGAGTAGACAGGATTGAATGAGGATCACAGAGCGTAAGAGCAGCGAGGGTTGCAGATAAGCAGAAAGGGATGGATGCCATCCCTAGGATGTTGAAGGAGATGAGGATGGAGAGAAGGGATTTGCGGAGCAAGATCAGGTCGGATTAGGACGTGTGAGGGCGCGTTTTGGAGGTGTGATCAATGCGGAGGAGATGCAAAAATCTGCTTGTTGATTAGTGGTCTGGATGCCGAGATATGGCCGAGCCAAAAGAGGCCTAAATCGCCAAGTAACTTGCTGGATGACTACCCAAGCCATAGAATACCCCAGAGCTCATATAGGGATTCAAAAGCGTTTGAGTATACGAGCAGAGCGCAAAAATTCCCATCCAAATCGGTCCAGAAATGAAGGAGATGTGGCAGAATAGGGAGGAAGGCTAGCTGCAAAGGCCAGACGAAGGTTGAATGGGAACGGCTGGGCGGATAACCACGATTGAAGGCTTGTTCGAATCCCTTTTATGAACATGTTAAGGGACAGAAGAGTTTGCGGCGATAGCACATGTGGATCGAGCGCTACAAGCCTTCTAAGGCACCCAAGAGCGCCACCTGTTCCATTGGAATCCAACGGAATGCGATGGTGCTCCTGGAGATGTTTTGGGCGCCCCAGAATACGACGATTATTGCGGTCCAGATGCAAAAATCCGCTTAGGAATTGGTCCACGGATGGCAGAGATACGGATACACAGTCTGGGCCCTTCCCAGAGGCTGTAGCCCCGTAGGTGGAATGGGAATGGCTGGTCGTATCAGGTCGTATGAGGGCTTGTTGGAATCGCATTGAAAACGCAAACTTGGGCGTTCAAACTGTTTGACAATCCGCCAGATATTCGGCCTTGGGTGTAGAGATAAGTCTGGCCTGAAAAACAGGCAGGGCCAGAGAGATGGCGAAGAAAGGAGCCTCTCAGGGCAGAACAAATGCAGGAATACGAAAGCGAATTCTCAGTGGATTCCACCGAGAAAAATTTCGAAAGAATTGGAGGAGAATTGAAGAAGATACAAGAAAATTTCGCCCCAGAGGGAGGAGGAAGAGGAGATGATTCGATCTTGAGAACGGCTGGACCAATCAGCACGATCTTGGGCTTGTTGTAAAGCGTTTGCAAAGGGTAGGCTGAATGTAGGAAGAACAGGAGGAATGAAGCTCCAGTGGATACCACAGAGCTTCATCCAAGTGCCACTACATCGCCCAGGGTCGCCCAAGTCCGGCCATTGGCAGCCCCCCCAGCCTCCTGGTCTTAAGACGAATGAATATGGTGAAATAAAGGAATAGATGACAAGAAACCGCTTGTTGATAGCACCCCTGGTCACGGAGATATGGAGCTGGGGCTGCCTGGGGAATCCCCTGGACTATGGACACAATTCCGGAGGAACGGCTGGACGTCCCTCAAATCGTTTTGGCGTTCTGTTACCGGGTCAATAATGCAAGTCGAGTGCAAAAGACCGCTTCGAAATCGGTCCAGTATTAAGGGAGATACCAGCTGGCACTCAGGAGGGGCAGCAGGGTGAGTAGCCCCTCGAGCATAATGAGAACCGGTGGTCGGATCTGGACGTATGAGGGCTTGTTCGAAGCGTATTCACAACGCGAACTCGGGCCAAAAGTCCGTTTGGTCATAGCTAGCATAGGCGCCACGCTATGGCCATCTTAGCGCACCAGGAAGCGTCCTTGATACCCTCGGATTCCAAGGGGATGGCTGGACACTCTGAGAAGCATCCTGGCGAGCGGAACGGTCCTAAAGGCACACATTGACGTGCAAAAACCCGGTTCCAAATCGATAGAGGGAAAGGAGAGATACAGCAGTGCAATATGATCTCTCCTCCAGGCAGAGCAGGATCGCCGATGAAATGGGAAGTAGGGCTCCAATCAGCTCGTGCAAGGGCTCGTTGGATTCATGTGGATGGTCCGAATCGAGGCGTCCTGTCCGTATAAGGATCGGCGAAGAACTGACTTCAGGAGCCCCAATATAGTCCGGCCATAGGAGATAAGCTATGGCGAAGATTTGATGAGCTGGGTCTTCTCCCAGGGTGGAAGCGGTTATGCGAAGGTGTAACGAATGCTCCATGGATTCCACGGAGCAAGTTTCGAAGGAATAGAAGAAAGGTTGAAGGAAATACAGCAAAATTTCGCTTCAGAGGGAGGATGAGGAGAGCATGAAGATATCTTGACAACTGCTGGAGCGCTTGAGACGTTCTTGGGCTCGTTCGAAAGCGTTTGAGAAGGCGAAGAGGATGGTGGAGTGGTTTAAGGAGCAGGGGCAACGTACAAAGCATGATTTGCGTCCAAAACCTCCCTACATCGCCTGACAGAGCCTGATCTCAGCGATCTACAGCCCCCCCAGCCTCCTGGACTTGAAGCGAGGTGGAAAGCGTTTGAAAAGCGAATAGGATACAAAAGAAACCGAGGGAATCCATCCAGAAATGAGAGAGTTAGAGAGGGGGTGAACTACCAGGCTCCCTGACCCTCTCCTCGGCATGGGACTCCTCGAGGCGAGGCCCTGTTGATAGGGCAATGAAGCGAAGCATCTCTATAAGGACTAGAGATGCATATAGGGCCCTCCAAGCAGCCAGAATTGGGCCGAAGGAGGAGCCAGAGGCAGGGAGCTGCCCAGAGGAGGAGGAGGCCTGGAATGGCCGAGCGAGTCTTGCGTCGACAGACAGCGGCTGGAGAACACATGGGACATATTCTATGCGAAGGTAGGGAGCTCCTGGGACTGCCAGGGACATGGATTCCACGTCCCTGAGGTCCTCAACTCGAGGAGGAGGAGGAGTCTTGATGGCAGGAGGAAGAGCACCTGCATACCGGAATAGGATATCGACACCTTCGGCGACTCGTGCCTGCAATGTGCGCCAGGCCCAGCGAACGTCCCAGGGAGATGGTGACCCATGGAGACAGGAACGGAGAACGAGATCCCTGTCGACCGTGAAGACAGACCTTGGGGGGTATGGCAGGCAAAACCAGACTTGATCGAGCGACGATTGAAGTCGCTCGATGACCTCTAAGGCAAAATGGAGCAAGGGCTCCCTGATCTGAAACCGATGGGCTTGGATACCAAGCCCATTGTCGACAAGATCGCTGTCGACAAAGGAATGAGACCGGAGAGCGAGAACGCGGCTCTCCAGTGAATGGCGATAAGACGACTTGACATCGTCACTTGAGATAAGGAACCTGGACATGGATGCCACGTCCAGGGAGAGGGAAACTGAATGAGGCATGTGAAGTCCTCACCAGCCAGCCAGAGATGAGTGGACTTCCGGATGTATCCACCTTTGTAACGGACGATAGAGGTCGAGCCGCTACTGCCCAGGAAGTCCAAGGTAGGCGAGCAAGTGAGGAGGGTATAAAGGTGTCGTAGACCTCCTAGAGAGAGTCCACGAGCTAGAGCTAACAGAACCGAGGATGCCTCAGTCCTGCAGCCAAGCAGATGAGTGATGAGCTGGCACCTCCTCTGAGGGCCAGCAGCAGATATAGACCTCCTGATGAGGGTTTTGGGGGCCACACACCTTCCTTTGAGGGTTGGATCCCAAGAGAACCTTTCAGATATGAGGAGAACAAGCAGAGACTGAGACAAAAGCAGACAGATGGTGGTGAGTTGGCAAGATAGATCCTTATTCCCAATAAGGAAATCCGCTCTAAGTACATGATTCAAACTCAGCTATCCTAATAAGGAAACTCTGCAAAACTCGAAAAGTAAGCCAGGTAGAAAAGAGTAAGAAAGTAGAAGACTATAGTAGTAACTGATAAACCATCCGTTACACCCACTGTCTCATTGTTTCTTCACATTCAGGAAGAGTATTTCTGCCTTGAGCATAGTGGAGCATATGAGTATACTCATGACACCTTGTAGCACAGAACATGATGTGATACTGTAGCTACACAGCTCTCAACACAGATGCAAGAGCATACACCTTGTCTACAGTGAGCTGATAAAGTACTCTGCATATGGAACATAGATCTTATATTTGCTTTGATATAATACATCTACAAGATCAGTACATCAAGCATGGAGGCCTCCGTTGTATTGTGAAAGAAGAACAGGTTCTCACAGGATATGAGCACATCACTGGCATTGAAATTTTGAAATTATTCAATCTATCTAGGATGAGCGCTGTCAAGACTAGGTTCAGGGGAACAGTGAAGCCATCCAAGTCACCCCAAGGGATCAAGGATCAAAGAGCAGAGGATGTCATAGAGAGTAGAGATAGGCTGAGAATGTCTAGCATACAATGGGACTGGAGAGTCAAATGGACAACTGAGGAAGTCAGTCAGAAAGGTAGCCCTATATATACTGGAAGGATAGCCCAAAGGGGAACAAGGGATATCTTGAAAGGGGAACAAGAGAAAGAGGAACAAGGGATATCCCAAAGAGGAACAAAGGATATCCTAAAGGGGAACAAGGGATATCCTAACAGGGAACAAGGGGACATGACAAGGGAGTGTCCATATAGAGAACAAAGGGAATGAAGAAGACCAATGGGTAATTCATGACAAGTGCAAGTAAGAGTAGAGTGTGTAGGGTAGGATGTGAAATCTTGCACTGTCTGATGGTGTATGTGCCAATCACGAGCTTGGCAATGATTAGCAGTTGTTTGAGATGGTGCAGACAGGATGCCTGCAATTCTAAGCTTAAAATATGTGAAATGGCATAGTGGTAGACACTCAACTGCCAATGCAGGAGAAGAAGAGGAATATGACACAGGAAGGCAAACAAAAGAAATCTTGCATGATGGTGACAAAATAATTAATTGCTGATGGTATATACTGAATATCTGAACTGACCACAAAGTAAACTCTGAAGCCTAGGCACACCTTGCTCATAACGAAGGAGAGTGTACAACCAAACATGAGCAAACAGAAATGACATGCACAAAAGAGACTACAACCAAACATGTACAATTGCTATGCAGCATACTTGGTAATAGTAGAGAAATCTCAGGCTTCACAATCCTGACATGTCAGCGGCATGCTTATCAAACTGGCACTCAGCTTCAGTTCCATTTCACATCTTCCATGCCCATGGCAACAGAATGGCAGTTTCATCAGCTGCAGCAGGACCTAGAAAGTCAGGACAATTGAGGATGATGATAAGCTACCGGCCCTTTCCTGCATTGCTTGTCACTGGTGCTGAACATGCTGGCCTTGTTTACACAGATGAGGCTCATCAAAGATGCAACTACCTCATTCACTCTGATCTCCTACCTGATCCTCAGGCCAATACTCTATGGCATGTTCTCTACAACAGTCAAAATTATTATTCCTTCATAATCACCATGAGCCTCGACACCACCACCATTCACTTCCTACTGGAGTAGGGACTAACATGAGTCAGAGTCACCTGCAGATCGACACAGGTATACCTGCAAAATTTACCTATGGGTTTCTGACCTGCACCTGGTGGCTGAGACCTGTCTAGATCTAGGTCAAGGTCTTAGAAAAACCCATTCACCTGTGAGTGACCTATAAGTAACCCGTACTACTTCATATAATGTGCAGCCCAAATTTCCTTTTGTAAAGGCTACAATATTATGATTTACAGCTTATACAAGACATCATGTATTTCTACTTAAACAACTAACTATATCCATGATGCCCTCTGATGGCACACTTACTACCCTGCATTAGGCTCTCAGTGTCATCTGTGCACAGATGTACATACAGTGTAGTTGAAGCTGTGAGTGAGTGGGGGCACACAAGCTGATAGGACATGCAGAGCAGAGGCATATTGTCTCAGGCATCTAATAGTGTGTGGACCCACACAGGTGACTGCATGCTGTTGAGAGGTGCAAGGAAGGTGCTGGCAGGATGTGGAATGCTCACATGTTATGTGATTGCTTATGGAGACAAGAGCATGAGATTGTGTCGACAAGGTACTGTCAAAAAGACAGGTAATAAGATAGACCAATGCAGTGGAGTGTTATTGTGTAAAACATTTCTGCATAACACCTGTAGCATTCTGTCAGCAGGCAGAATCAAGGCTTCAAAGAAGGATGACACACCTTAGACACTTTACTGGTTCCTATGCCTCCTATACCTGATGCTCACAGTCACATAAACATGCCCAGTTACTTTTCTGAGACTGCCTCTGTCCCTGCCTGCTGCCATCACATGCTCATCAGCCTCATATCCATGGAGGCACATGAAGCCATGCATGTAGGACTGCATGTTGTTGAGGATGCAAGGGCAGGCACAGTGCTGAAGTCCATGCAGATGGACTTATGCAGATGATCAGTGAATGGTGATCAAGTTGCATTGCTACAGCAACAGGGCTCAACACTTAGTTATGACTGGCTTTTCACGCAGTGTTGGGACTATGCATGCTCTTGTGCATGCGAGTAGAAAGTAAAGTCCTGTACATGTGAGCACAGATTGTGAGAGATGGGTAGAGGCTGGGACAGAGGGTCATCAAAAGCAGGGGAGGATGGAGAGCGCAGACAATTCACAAGAGGCAAGATAGCTGTTGATAGATGATAAGGACATTATAGGCTGTCAAATAATGCAAAATGAGTCTCACTCAATAACGAGCAAGATTTCAAAGATTAGTACAGTGAAGTGAAATTAGAAGTTGTTTGGACTCACCTAAGCACCTCTAGTCACTATAAAAACCCTTCCAACTATTGAACCAAACCAAGGACTATTGTGTTGAATGAAGAACCATATTTGAATGAAGAGAAGAGGAATATAAGACTGAATTACACACTGACCTATTACTGACCTGCAAGTGACCCATGATGTCATGGGTATCTGACCTGCAGCTCTGGATCATCCGATGGCTGAAACCCACACAGATCCAGGTCAGCCCTCTCACCATATCGAATACCCACAGATTTGGATCTGGATCACCTGTGGGTGCACTTGTGTCGAACCCTATACTGGAGTCTGACTTTGCTAAAAAGTAGTATGGGTGCTCCATCCCCTGCTCTGACAGTAAACTGCTTAACATAGACCATTGCCCATACATATGTTTGCTCAATGCTGTGGGCACACATCTGAAAAAAATGGTTCCTTGAGTGATACATCAGGAACCCTTTCAGTCTTCTTAGTGATCTTATTGGTCTGATTTGGATCTGGTGGATCTGGTTTTTGTCTGGTTTGTCTGGTTTTTATGTAGCCAAGACTGCATTACTGAAGTCACACCTTGAATATGGTAGCGAAGCCTCAGTTACCAGTAGATAATCAGTTTGATATCTGTTGATCCAGAGATGTTACAAGCTCAGAATCATGGCTACAGTAGTTTTCATAGAACATGTAGATCATAAAATAAAAATGTTGAATTCTGACCATCATGCATCCTCATAAGCATATTCCAAAGCAACAGTCATTGTTTTTACTATAAACATTCACAATATATATTCATTGGGCTTAGATAGTACATTTACAAATTAAATAAGTCAGCAGAAGAATGCATGTGAGTCCGTACGGAGGTGCAGGAAACAGTGAGGGGGGCAGGCAACAGCATGGACATGCTGAAGGCAGCATGGGCACACTGCGCAGGCATGCTGGATGTGGTGCAGGGGCGTGTGAGTCCATACAGGGGCACAGAAGGCAGCAGGGGGTGCAAGCAGCGATATGGGCACATGAGAGGTGGCATAGGCACATACAAGGTGGCACGGGCATGCATACATTGGCACGGGTGCATGTGAGTCAGTGTGGGGTCGCAGAAGGTGCAGGCATGCACCAGACCTTGTAGGCAGTTTAAAAACCCTACCGGACCTTGTCGGAGTTGGGGTTACAAACCACCCAGCAACTTTTTCAGCTAGGTTAAAAACCTTTCATGGGTTAAAATCTATTAATCTTGGATAAGATTGTGGCTGATGGGATGATCCAATGGGGATATATTATATATGGCTGTGATCATATTTGAAAGAAGAATCCAAATATAGTACCCATAAGCTTATGTAATCAGGGGTAATTTTTCAATTTGGCAATTATATGATATATATATCATTTTGCTCCGTTTCTTATGCTGATTTCAAATCTGATGGCTGATATGTTATGTAAACATGTATAATTTTTAAATTTGGTAACTATATGATATATATATGTTTGAGCTCCATTTTTGAAGCTAGATCTGAATATGATGACTATATGTTTATATAATCTATTATATATAGAAATTTTTGGTTTGACAATTGAATATATTCATTTTAGCACCATTTTTCAAGCCAAATGTGAATATAATGTCTGTTTACAGATTGAATGACTGTTTGAGCTTGCAACACTCATACTATGTTATGTAGTAATACAAATCAGTATATTGCTCATTCTATTTTTTTGCTTGGCTATTCAGCTTGATAAAGTATCAGGCTAAATGCAGCTTCTCAAGACCTTTCCAACAGTGCTACATTCATATCAATCGAATAAGTATTGACTGAGATATTCACAAATCTTTGTTTTATACAAAGCATTTGGTCGACTATTTTGCAATTTGCAAGTGCATCTGTATAGCTATGCTGGTCAAACCACTTGTCTGTCACTCACATGCCACATGGTTATGATTTAGGCATATATCACTTTTTTATATATGATTAAATATATACTATGTTCACATCAAAGAGTTGACATTTATAAGAGCATAAGAGATCATAAGATATGATAGATAGATTGACTCAATCACCCATATATACTAACCCAACCCAACCCTATAGCCAACTTCATATCAGTTGTAATAAGTACTTATAGATAAATACAATCAAACATAATAGAAATGGAGAAATAATAGCAATTAGAGTATAAAAAAGTGATATATGTCTCAATCGTAGTCGCGTGGCATGTGAGTGACAGACAAGTAGTTTGACCAGCATAGCTATACAGATGCACTTGCAAATTGCAAAATAGTCGACCAAATGCTTTGTGTAAAACAAAGATTTGTGAATATCTCAGCCAATACTTATTCGATTGATATGAATGTAGCACTGTTGAAAAGGTCTTGAAAAGCTGCATTTAGCCTGATACTTTATCAAGCTGAGTAGCAAAGCAAAAAAATAGAATGAGCAATATACTGATTTGTATTACTACATAACATAGTATGAGTGTTGCAAGCTCAAACAGTCATTCAATCTGTAAACAGACATTATATTCACATTTGGCTTGAAAAATGGTGCTAAAATGAATATATTCAATTGTCAAACCAAAAATTTCTATATATAATAGATTATATAAACATATAGTCATCATATTCAGATCCAGCTTCAAAAATGGAGCTCAAACATATATATATCATATAATTACCAAATTTAAAAATTATACATGTTTACATAACATATCAGCCATCAGATTTGAAATCAGCATAAGAAACGGAGCAAAATGATATATATATCATATAATTGCCAAATTGAAAAATTACCCCTGATTACATAAGCTTATGGGTACTATATTTGGATTCTTCTTTCAAATATGATCACAGCCATATATAATATATCCCCATTGGATCATCCCATCAGCCACAATCTTATCCAAGATTAATGGATTTTTAACCCATGAAAGGTTTTTAACCTAGCTGGAAAAGTTGCTGGGTGGTTTGTAACCCCAACTCTGACAAGGTCCGGTAGGGTTTTTAAACAAGCTACATGGACGCCTCAGGCATGCAGGAGGTGGTACAGGTATGCTGGCAGCAGCATGGACATGTAAGCATCAGCACAGAAGTCAGCAGGGAGGTGCATGCAACTCTGTGCGTGGTGCTAGAGGCTGCAGGAGGGATGCAGACACAGCGTTGCTGGCATGATCGAGTCGACAGGGGTGCACAAGAGGCAGCATAGACAGTGAGAGGCAGTGCAGATGCACGAGAAGTGATGGATGATGCAGGAGGTGGCATGAATGTTAATGAGTGCAGTGTGGACATTGATGAGTGCAACATGGAGTGCTGGCATTGGCATGGCCACGCTAGAGGTGGTGTGAGCACAGAAAGCAGCAGGGAGGGCTCAGGAGGCAGTGCCAGTGTGCAGGAGGCAGCACAGAGGCTCAAGCATTGGCACAGATGCATGCAAGTCTGCACGGGGATGGAGAGGTAGCAGAGGTGCACAGGAGGCAGCATCAGTATGATCGAGGCTGCAGGGGTGCACGAGAGGCAGCATGGAGTGTGAGAGACGTTACAGGTGCACGAGAGGTGGAGGTGGTGGGTACATGCAGGAGGCAGTGTGGACATGCGCAAGTTGGCAGGGGTGTATATGAGCCAGTGGGGACATGTGCAAGCTGATGCCAGATGCACAATTTGGCAGGGGCATGTGTAGTATCAAAATGAGAGTATCAGGTGATACTCTCGATATCAGTGCAAAAAAAAGATCAATGAAGTTGTTCAACTTACCTTATAGCCCTCTACACTATTGGCCATACCTTGCAAGTTTGAAAGACAAGGCATGGGATGTGTTTGGCTGCAGCCAAATGTTTTCCATGCATCTCTCGCATTTTTTTTTGTTCAAGTTGAAATGCACACAAGCATGGCTCGCTGTGCACTGATTCATTTGAATAACCATATATGATCATTCAAATGAATTGGGCCACGTGGCTCCATGTGCAACAACTATGTGCATGACTTGACTTTGTTTGCCACATCATCTTCCACCTCTTCCTCACTGTGAAAATTTTTTTATAAGTATCTCTCATTCTTTTTTGATACTTTTTGGGCTGAGAACAAAGGTGATACCTATAGGTTTTTTATAGCTTTGTTGTCTAATCAAGAGAGTATCGCTCGACAATGTAAGTGATACTCTCATTTTTGTGCACTTCACATGCTCCCACCGACTCCTGCACACCCACGCCATCTCCTGCATGCCCATGTCGCTGCCCGTGCACCCACATTGCCATCCATGCACCTGTGCCACTGCTCGTGCACCTCCACTGGCTCACTCACATCTGTGCTGCCTGCTGTGCACCAGTACCAACTTGCACATGCCCCTGCTGCCTCTTGCATACTGCTTGCCAACTCATGCACAGCTCCACCCATGCCTCTGCACTCTCATTCCCCTGACTGACTCTCGCATGCTGCCACACCAACTTCTGTGTACTCCCACCAACTCCCCTATGCCTCCACTGACTCGATCATGTCAGTGCCACATCCCGTGCCCCCGAGAAGACTCACACGCCCCTGCAGTGCATCCAGATACCCATGCCACCTCAGTGTGGTCATGTCACCTCCAACGTGACCATATCAATGCCTGCACTGACACCTGCACTGATGCCTGCACCAATGCCTGCATGCTTACATGCCCATGCTGATGCCTGCATGTCCACACCAGCTATTGCATGCCCATACAGACTTGCTCACAGTCACACAGACTCGCACACTCCAGCATGGACTCAACATGTCCTCTGCTGACTCCTGCATCTCTGTGCTGATGCTTGCATGGGGGCATCAACACCTGCACAGGGACACCAATGCCTGTATGTTCATGCTACTGTCAGCATGCTCACACCACTGTTAGTATGCCCATGCTGCCTTCCATGCTCCTGCACCTCTTGCACCCTCACATCAACTCGCATATGTGCACAGATTCTTATATGTCCATGCTGCCTTGCATGTGCCCATGCCACTTCCTGCATGCCTATGCCACTGCTCGCACACCTGCGCCAACTACAGTGCACATCCACGCTGAAGCCTATATGTCATGCCAATTCTTGCATGCCTGTGCTGATACCCATGCACCTCTGCTGATGTGCATACACCTGCACTGATGCCTGTGCATCTGTATCAAGCTCTGTGTACCTTTGCCACCTTCTGCACATGCCTGCCAACTTCTGCATGTCCCTCACTGATCCCCACACACCCATGTTGCCTTGTGTAGTGCATGGAGCAAAACATTTCTCACAAGGCATTGGATACTGTAGGTGCAGAAGAATATGGGCTGGGAGATATACTAGTAGTGTACAAGATGTAATCAGCCAGAAATATAGTATCTTCTCTGGTATACTGCCAAAGATCTGATATAAGAGAGATGATAATGGATGATAACAAACTATACATAACTATAGGTGGAATGGAGCTACCAAAGGGTATAGACTCTATTGTAGGTGTACTGTAGATACCATAGCTTTAAGCAGCTATGGTATATTTGCTCATCTACAGACTGCTACAGATCAGCTACAGGTAGCAAATATAGAGACCCACTTGTTACCAAGAGCTACGCAATCTATGGAATCTTTTTCAGCTACTGTAGGGTAATATTGCTACTGTAGATCCCTGTAGAATCTACACCTTTTCTAGATGCACTTGATCTTGCTTTACACTATTGGAACTTCAATCTCTGACAACCCCAATGCTAATCTCTGCAGATCTTCATGTCAGTCTGTGGAGAGGGTCAAAATATGTTTTGATTTTGAATTCTTATTTGTAAATTAAGGGCAACTCAGTTATTGAGCACAAAACATCTCATATCATAGAAATAAGGCCAAGAAAAGTTGTCCAGTGTAACTATTGTATGTGGTCTTGCGATAAGAGGTTGAAACTGATAAACTCTGTACCAGTACCAAGTGATATCAGATGTCAGCAAACTGCATGTCATGTATGTCCTTCATCATTGTTCCAAATGTTTATAAAAGGACAGAAGTGGTGAAAGTAGGAAATGATGATGGTGGCTATCAAATAAGCTACACTTCTGTTCCATCTTATGCTGTGCATCAGGATTACTTACTCATGCTGTCTATGATTCATTAACACACAGTGCACTAGAGTGCTGGCTGAGTATGGGTGAGCTCTTTAGATAACATTGATGATTTATATTCTACTGAACTCATACCTATAATTGGCAAAACAATTGAAAGCAAGGTGTTCTCATGACCTCCAACCTTCTGATACATTCCATACTATTCATGGCTTATAAGTATCTGACTTTTCTTAAATGGCCTCATATACAGTGTATGATATGGTTCATCTGACAATATTTTCCATCCAGGGATTTCTTCTCTTTATGAATTAAATGCACTTGAACTCCACATCTACTGTCATTGTTAATGATATCTGATGTCAACTAGTGCTTGCTACTATATGCTGTCTCCTCAAAAGCTTGCTGTAGCACATGCATTTACTCAAAGTAGATGTATTCTCCAATAACTAAACTTGCTCCCTCAACCCTGCATGGATCTGCTACCAAGACTAGCAGAGCTCCAATGTCAAGACTCAGTTGTAGACAGCAGAGAATCACCCAAGTCACCAGCAATAATGGGAGTGAGAGAGCAGAGAGCAACTAATAGTGCAGTGACCTGTATTGGAGGTACAGTATGGTACAGATAAAATGGACAATCTAGGGAAATAGGCAAGCAACAGAGAGCCTATAAGTACTGAAACAACAATGGAAAAAGAACAATGGACACCATAACAGGTCGAACAATAGAGTGAGAACAATGATGGCCAAATGGAGAACAATAGAAGGGAGAACAATAGGATGTCTCAAAGGAGAACAAGGACATAGGTGAAGGATAGCCCCAGGTCATGTGAGAAAGTAAACATGTGATGAGACAGCTGGAGCACATGACTGATGCAATGGCTTGATGACAGAGAAGAAGGCAGAGAGAAATGGAGCAATCCATGACACTCAGCTCTACTGAATGAGGATGTTGCAAGTAAAACACTGCAATATAAAGACATTGAAAAGGATAATAAAGCACTTTAGAAATATCATCAGAGTACAGCATCATAGCTGTCCAATTTGGGTGCCTTACTGACAACTGTTCTCGAGTCTGCAGCAAATTCATATATACACGTACTACTCACACACATGCACAGACCTTTGAATGTCTGCTTAGAGCATAGATCCAACTTTCAGCCTATCTGTCACCACAAATTTCAGACCATAAATGTCTGAAGATCAGTGTGACCTCAGTTTCTGAGAGCATTTCATCCTCAAAATGGATTGCAGCCCAATGGCCAAATGAGTCAAACTCAATGGTATCGAGAGATTGGACATCAAAACCAGTGAGACCTTGAGAGAATCACATTTTCTTTGAATATTCTGCACTATCTCTGCCCTCTAGTCTCTCACAAGCAGACCTTGAAGAAGAGAGATAATGAGTTGATCTCTCTAATTAAGGTCTGCTATGAAGTGTGCTACCCAAACTGTAGGGTGTCAAGACTCGGTCGTAGACAGCAGAGAACCACCCAAGTCACCAGCGATGATGGGAGCGAGAGAGCAGAGAGCGACTAGCAGCGCAGTGACCTGTATTGGAGGTACAGTACGGTACAGACAAAATGGACAATCTAGGGAAATAGGCGAGCGACAGGGAGCCTATAAGTACTGGGACGACAATGGGAAAAGAACAATGGACACCATAACGGGTCGAACAATAGAGTGAGAACAATGGTGGCCAAAAGGAGAACAATAAGAGGGAGAACAATAGGATGTCCCAAAGGGGAACAAGGGCATGGGTGAAGGATAGCCCCAGGTCATGTGAGGAAGTGAACATGTGATGGGGCTGCTGGAGCACATGACCAATGCGATGCCTTGATGGCAGAGAAGACGGCAGAGAGAAATGGAGCGATCCGTGACATCACCCCCTCTCTAAGACGCACTTTCGCCTGGAGTGCGTGATGAGCATGGACAGGGTCGAGGTAGATGAGTCCACGAAGATTGGGAGCCTTGAGTGCATGCGGATGGCGGGTGTAGAAGTCGGTGATTGCACCATGGGCATTGGAAAGGGAGGTATGTGAAAGCCACTGATTTTCCAAATCAGGGTAGCCTGCCCATTTGACGAGATATTCAATGCTGCGTTTGTTCCGGGTGAGACGGGCATCGAGGACAGACTCAACTTCGTACTCTTCCTCGCCCTCCACAAGGTCAGGTGGTGGTGCAGGGAAGTTGGGACCATGAGCATCGGTTTCCTTGTAAGGGGACAACAGGGACGTGTGGAACACCGGGTGGATACGCCAGGTGGGCAGTAGCTTCAGTTGGTAAGAGACTGGGCCCAGGACGTCAGTGATTTCAAAAGGTCCCAGGCGTCGATCAGCAAGCTTAGCTTTGGGTCGTGTGGTTTTGATGTTCTTGCCATCGAGCCAGACCTTGTCACCAACCTGGAAGTGGATGGTGTCATGCATATGGTCCTGGTTGTTGCACTTCATGAGATCAGCAGCTGTTTGAAGGCTGGCCTGGACCTCAGTGCGAAGTTGTTCAAGATGATGGAAACGATCCTCGACGGCGGGTGTAGACGATGTGGGGTTGACAGTGGGGATGGCAGTGGGAATATAGCCGAGGAGCATTTCAAATGGAGCTCGGTTAGTGGCGCTGTGAATACGGTGGTTGTGCGAGAACTCAGCGTAAGGGAGCCATTGGACCCAATCATCCTGACGGTAGTTGCAGAAGGTACGAAGGAACTGCTCGAGTTCTTGATTGACGCGTTCTGACTCGCCGTCGGTCTGTGGATGATAGGCGGTGCTGAGGGAGGACTTGATACCAAGTTTGTCAAAGACACCACGCATGACTTTGCCTGCATACTGTGGGCCATGATCAGAGATGAGGCGTTCCCAGAGGCCATAGTTCCGATAAATCCTGTCAAAAAGGATGTCGACTGTGCCATCACTGGTAATGGTCTCACTACAAGGAGTGAAGGAGACGTGCTTTGTAAAACGGTTGACGACCACATTGATGGAGTCATAGCCTTGGCATTCTGGGAGTTTGACGATGAAGTCCGAGGTAATGTCTTGGAAGGGACGGGTAGGGATGGCATTGGGAATTGTTTCAACATGAGGGCGGTGATTTTGAACCTTGGTGGCCTGGCAGGTAGCACAGCCATCAACATAATCGCGAACGAAGACGGACATACCGGGCCACCAGTAGTTGCAACTGAGGAGCTCGTAGGTCTTGTAGCGTCCGGGGTGACCAGCCATGGGAGTGTCATGATGCAGCTTGACGATGTCTCGACGAAGGTCCTTGTCAGCAGGGATGTAGACTTTGCCACGAAAGAGGATGAGGCCATCCTCGTAGTTCCATTCTTGGAGGTTCTTGACGAGGGAGCGAGGGCCGTTGTTCAGGATCACATCAAGAGCTTGGACGACCTCAATGTCCTTGGTCTTGGCATTGCGAATGCGTTGGCAGAGATCAGCATTGTCAATGGATTTGACAGCAGCTGGACGTGTAGCACGAATCTGGAAGTACTTGGGGTCGAGGAGGACACAATCTGAGTTGTCGTCGTCCACCCCCTCTCTGTGGTCAGGTCGTCTCGACATGGCATCTGGCCGGTGGTGAATACCGGGTTTGTGGATCAAGGTAAAGTCGAAACGAGTGAGAAAGAGAGCCCAGCGAGCCTGACGATGACTCAGCTTTTGGGCAGACTTGAAGTATTCCAGGTTCTTATGGTCGGTCCAGATCTCCACAGTATGGGGAGAGCCTTCCAGGTAGTGGCGCCAGGCTTCGAGGGCACGGATGATGGCCAGGAGTTCCTTGTCATAAATGTCGTAGTTGCGTTCAGGGGCGGTGAAGGCCTTGGAGATGTAAGCAACAGGGTGCCATTGCTCATCCTCCCCACGCTGGGATAGGATACCTCCTGTGGCATAGTCTGAGGCATCGACCTCAACCAGGTAGGGTTTGGATGGGTCAGGCATGATAAGGACTGGGGACGAGGTGAACGCAGCTTTAAGAGCCTCAAAGGCATGTTGACATTCAGGAGACCAGGCCCAAGGATGGTCTTTCTTGGTAAGGTCAAACATGGGACAAGTGACTTTGGAGAAGTCCTGGATAAAGCGCCGATAGAAGTTACCAAAGCCAACGAAGGACTGGACGTCCTTGACGTTACGAGGGGCAGGCCATTCAGCAATGCCTGCAACCTTGATGGGGTCCATGGCGAGCGTGTTATGGGAGACGATGAGACCGAGGAACTCAACTGAGGGCTGCTCGAAAGAGCACTTCTCTGGTTTGAGAAAGAGGTCATTGTCCTGGAGGCGTTGGAGGACCTTGCGCACAAGGTCGCGATGTTCTTCAAGGGTTTCGGTGAAAATGAGGATATCATCCATGTAGATGACGACTTTGCCCGTGTCGATGAGATCCTTGAAAAGTTCATTCATCATTCCTTGGAACGTGGCAGGGGAGTTTGTAAGACCAAAAAACATCACCAGGGGTTCAAAGAGACCGCGGTTGGTTTTGAAGGCAGCTTTCCATTCGTCGCCCTCCTTGATGCGAACATTGTTGTAACCCCAACGAACATCCATCTTGGAGAAGACCTTGGCACCCTTGAGCTTGTCGACGAGTTCAGAAATGAGGGGCAGGGGGTATTCATTCTTGATGGTGCCTTTGTTGAGGGCACGATAGTCCTGGACGGGGCGTAGTTTTCCATCTTTTTTCTTGATAAAGAAGAAGGGACTTGCCATAGGGGATTTGGAAGGACGGATGTAGCCTTTCTTGACCTGGTCATCAAGGAATGAATCGAGGTCCTCCTGCTCAGTGGGAGCCATGGGATAGACCTTGCAGGAACGGGGTTCAAAACCATCTTTCAGGTCGATGGCGTGATCCCAAGGGCGACGTTCGGGAAGGCGCTGGGAGGATTCCTCATCGAAAATGGGTTGGAAGTCCTGGTACTGAGGGGGAACCATCTCAGCAAAGGACTTCTCTGCAACACGGGTGGCCACACGCTCAGCCAGTTTCTGAGCATTGGTGAAAGAGCGACAGATACGGATGGTGTGTTGGTAGTCTGGGTCATCATCTGGAGGGGGTGGTGTGTCCCAGTCAGGGAGAACACCAGCCAGGCGAAGACCTTCTTCAACCCAGTCATCATCGACGTTAGGTCGCAGATCATCGTCCTCGGTGAACAGACGTGCAGGGAGTTTGGACAGGTGGATACGGCGAAGGCGGACACCTTGGACTCGGCGAGCAGGGATCACGTATTTGGGAAGTGGGGCAGCGACAAATGGCGGGGGCAGTGGGAGCGATGGAGGGGGGCAAGGTGGGGGGAGCAGTACAGCAGCAGTACTGAGGACTGGTGGATGAGGGGCTGATTGGCGGTGTTCTGTGCGAGTGGACAGGTTCTTGACTGGGGGCTTATTCAGGGTGCAAGAGGGAGGGCAGCGAGTCATGTCGACACGACGAGAGACCCAGTCAATTTCAGGGTTGTGTTCCTGTAACCAATCGGTCCCAAGGATAATGTCATAGTCACCAATGTCAACGAGATAGAACTCAGCTGTCTCCTCATGGAAGGACGTTGAGTCCTTGGCGTAAATGCGGATGTTCTGGTTGACTGAATAGTGGACCCAGCCCATGATGTTTTCGGAGTTGTCCACGTTGCGAACGGGAAAGGGTTTAGGGAGTTTCTTGAGGGGGAACTGGTGTTTCTTGGCAAACTCGGGGTGCATAATGATGCCTTCTGCACCACTATTGAGAAGTGCCTCAGCATCGATTTGTTTCTTGATCAGGGCAGTGATAATCTTGGCCTGGAGCGTAATGGACGGTGTCTGACGGTTGGGCGTGATAGCAGACATGCGCAAAGACGATGGATACGATTGCTCACAGGGGTCGGATAGTACAGAGAATCGATTCGATGGATCAAAGAAATGTTTCTTGCCACCCACGGACGACGTGACCGGGGGGCGTTTTAAAAACCCTCAACCATGTCCTTCAATGCAGCCTTCGCCTCTTCCCTCTCCTCCTCGCTCAAGTCCTTCAACTGCGATGATAAATCGGCGATGGACCTGTTGATGGCGAGGACAGCGAGGGCGGCGGCTGCATCTTCTGGAGCTACTCCCGGGGCAGAGCCGGTTTCTAGCGCTCGGACACGAGGGATTGGGGCACGGGGGTTGGAGTCGGCATTGAGGGGGCAGTCGTGGAAGCCATGGCCCTTCTGGCGGCAGCGGAAGCAATCGCCCTCACGCCTGAGGCACTCACGGTCAGGCTCCGAGAGTTTGGGCAGTTGAGCACCTGTAGCAGCAACTGTGCGGGATCGGCCAGTAGATGCAGACTGAGGGGAGCGAGTGCTCACCGAGGTGTGCCCAGTTGTAGGGCGGGGACTCTGGAACCGGGTGCGCATGAGGTAGGCAGCATTCCTGTCACGGGCCCTCACCTTCCACTCAGCCAGGGTGGTGGGCATTGGGTAGCTGTGCTGGCAATCATCCCGTAGGGCGCTGTTGAGGCCATGCAGGAACCAGTCGATCAGGGCCACGTCATTGTAGCTGGTGCGAGGGGCGAAGGACTCGAACTCGGTGATGTAGTCGACTACCGGGCGTGTACCCATCTGGAGGGTCTGGATGGCATGGGAGGCATCCTTGGAGTCATCAAGGGGGGAGAAGTCCAAGTTGAAGCGAGTTCGAAGGGTGGTGAGGTTGGCGTAACGGGGAACATGAGCTGGAGATGTTTTTGCAGCCACGAGATCGTCGTCCTCAAGGATCTCCTCGACACGCTGGGTGGCCCACTGGCCGGCAATGGGGCCCTGGCAGAGGTCAAGAAAGAGGGAGATCTGGGCGGTATCCTCTTTATATCTGACAGAGTTGGCACGAAGGTATAAGCAAATACGCAGCTGGAATTCCTTGGACTTGGAATGACATCTGAAAAATGTACCAATGCTATGTTGCTCTATATGACTTACATAGATCTCATAGTTTCATAGCAATCCCCTTTTATACATAGGGCCCCCATAGCTGAAAGGCAGTCTATAACAAGCTATGTAGTCAAATAGGATTGCTATGCCTAGCTATGATAGCTATGATAGCTATAGAGGCTATGTTAATTATACTATGTATGCTCATTATTATATCATATCTAGCTTGATAGGATTGCTATCTAATATATGTTATCTCTGCTTGATATGTAAGTCTATCATGCTATGAAGATTTTATTAAAATCTAAAATTTTTATAGCCTTCATAAACTTGTCACACATCAGATAGAAAAAACATCGAAAATTGTGTAAACAATATATTTAAGATCATATGAATAAGTATACATGCTATACTAAAATATATAAATTCATAAAGACTATTCTAAATCTATTTAGATTACATGTCAACACATAAGATATGAACACAAGTCATAAGAAGGCTTACCAGATATAAGAAAAGTCGAAAATAATCTAATATAAATGACACATCATTAACATGAGTTACAACACATATAAAAGAAGACTTACCCCTAAAGAGAACCTAAAGAGAACAAAAAGCGAAAATTGAAGCCTATAAAATCAACATGTCAACAAGTAAATACTAATGAACAATAAATAAAAACATAAGAAGCTTACCTAAGATAAGAAAGTCGAAGAAGAACGAGGAGAGGAAGGAGGGCGGACGACGGGAGATGGTAGTGGTTGAGAGACAAGAGAGAACGCGCGTCGTGCGAGCGTTATAAACCCGAGTTCGGGTCTGCCCGGCGGAGCCCGAATTGTGGCTGCCGAGAGCCGCGGCCGAGGCTAGCTTTGAGATCTTCTTAGGTTAGCTTGACTGTCCATTGAAGTAGAGTAGAGTAGATACGTTTGTAGCTCATTCATTGTGCTCAAGCAAATGATACATGCCTTCTGTTTTTTTCTCTGAATTTGAACGGTTTTATTTGATTTGTTGAAGTCGAAAACGCCAGACGCGCGAGTCGAGTGCTGTGGCTGCACTCGACGCGCGACTTAGGAGGCGTCCCAGTCACGAAAAAACATTCTGTCCAGCAAATTGCCGGAGGTGCATTGCAATAACTCCAGCAACTGGCAACTAGCCAGTTGCTGGACATATTATTATTCACACTCACAAAGCTGCACCGGGAGGTGCCGCGAAAACATATAATATTCCAGAAAAAACATATCGGCCGAGATCATAAGGATCTCGGCCGCGCGTTCGCTAACCACGCTGCGCGCTCGTCGCCTCGGCTACGCTGCCGCGCCCACTGATGCCCGCGGCCGCCGCATGCTTAATGCTCCCGCCCGCCGCGCGCTTACCCCGTCCCGCCGCGCGCTTACCCCGTCCCGCCGCGCTCGCTGCCGGCGCTTACCGTTGCGCACGCGCTCGCTGGCGCTACCGCTGCGCGCGCCCCCCGGCGACTCTTCGCCCGCGTTATGCGCATACCGCTGCCCGTCGGTGCTCCTGGTCGCGCCCGCATACCGCTCCCCGCCCGCTGCTGCAGGACCGCTCCCTGCGCGCGGCCGGCCTGCTGCTCCCCGTCCGCGATCCCCGCCCGTCGCAGAGCGTACGTGCCGCGGTCCGGTCGGCGCAGCGTTATGCGCCCGCTTGCCACTGGCGCCCGTGCCGTCCACTGCCCTGGCCGCGCATCTGCCGCGCGCCGATGGTGGCTCCCGCGCGCATGGAGCGGGCGGGAGACATGCACGCACGGCGGTCGGCATACGCGTGGGGGTGCTAGCGCACGGGCCACGGGGCTGGAATGTGCTAGCACGGCGGGCGCGATGCTAGGGCGCACGGCGCATGGCGCGGGGACCCTGCGGGGACGACGGCGCAGGGACGGCGCGGGGCACGGCGCTGGACGCGCGGGGACGGCACTGGGGCACGCGGGCGGGGTGCTGAAAGCGCAGGCGGGTGCTGGGACGCGGGCGCGTGGGATGTGTGCTGCATGGGGGCTGGCACGCGGGGGGGCTTGCTTATGCGCAAGCGCGCAGGCGGTCTTGTGTCACGGGTGCAGGCGGGCGAGCTGGCTGGCTGGTGGGGACTGGCGTGCTGAGCGGGGGGGGCAGCGAGCTGCTGCGCACACGCGGGTGCTGAGGTGCGGTACTGGCACACGCACGTGGACTCGGACGCGGCACGCGGGCTGAAAACGGGCGCGCGTGGTCGCACGCGACACGCGGGGCTGCGCGGGCAGGGGTGTTGGTGCGCGGGCAGGGGCGTTGGTGCGCGGTCCAGGCGTTGAGCACGCACGCGAAGTGCTAATGCGTGGACGCGATCCGCTGGCGTGGACGCGCACGAACGCGGAGGGCGGTTGCGGCAGCATTTGCGTGCGTGCGCTGGCGAGGTCGGACGCGCGTTTGCGAGCGCGGGAGGTGGGAGATAGTGGAGTGAGGGGGGGCGTCGTCGTGTGGCCTGTCGTGCCACGTCAGCATGTTCAGAGCCTAAGAAAAGAACGAGATAGTCAGTATAACATGTAGATACATATGTAGAAACGAGAAACTTACAAATTCGAGGGCTATTGAGCCCTAGCTTGTCCCCGCTTCATCATGGAAGGAGGAGGAAAAGGTATGGCTCAGCTACGAGCACTGTGGCACCGAATCGGCAATTGCCGAACAGGGCACCGAACGAGGCTGGCCGAAATTCGAACACGAGTTTCAAGGCGAATAAATTTGATTTAATTCGACAAATAATAGGGTAGCTGTAGATACAATTAAGTAATGTATGTACAAAGTTCTGTGCGAATAGAACGAACTGGAAGTGCTCTGTGTGCGAAGCACTGATAAGCACGTCTAAAATGGACGGCGCTTTCAAACGCGTCGAGCTCGAATCGACGTCTCGGGCACGCCGGACATCAGATTCGAGTCGCGTTTCTGTAGCGCATCTTCTCTCACCTCTCTATTCGCATACGATTTTACATATAAGTATATGTCCTTAGTGTATACTAAATTTACTGTATCTTCTACATGCCAAAATCGATAGGATCTCGCTAGATACATGTTTTTTAAGAAGTATCGACTATGTTATCGATGTCTTTCTGGTCTCAAGCTCTGGAATCACATCAAATAAAATTGATACTTCGTATGTACATAGAAGATCATCATTGAAAACGTCTCGCTGAAGCAGATATGAAGAAAGTCAGGTATTCAAGCTTTTACTGTACAAATTCGGGCCTAGGGTTACTGTAGGGTTACATTAATTTGCTAGTACTGGCTCGGGATCTTGTTCTATTCTCTAGATTTTTGGCAGACAAGTTTAATTCTTCTATATCTACGTGTCTACGGCTTAATTTTCATTCAATTCTCCGCAGAATGTGTGCCCGCGCGTTCCTCTCTTCGAACGTCGGGCATTTCGGCCCTGTCTCGGCAATCTCCGAGCCGCGCCACAGCACGCACGCGGCTCGTCTCCGCCTGCCTCTCCCTGCCTCTCCCTACATCCCGGGTACCCTGTCCTGCCTGCTCACCCTCCTTTTCGCGCACACCCGTTCCTCCCTGCTTTTCGCGCGTCGCGTCTCCCTCTCCGCGCTCCTTTCCCCATCCATCCCACGCATCCGCTGGCCTCCACGCCCCTCGACCACGCAGGACCACGCCTCTTTCAGCCCCCCCAGCAGCCCCCGGCGGCCGTCCGCGCACGTATGCGGGCCTCCACACACACACGGACACGTACCAGACGTGCATGGACGCGCGGCTCGCGGCGCGCAGGCGCGCAAGGCACAGCGTGCCCAGCGCTCGCTCGGGCCATCCAGCACCCCCTCGCATCGCTCAATACCGGCGCCGGAGCCTCAGCGCGCGCGTTCGACGCGCAGCACCCATGCGCGACACCCCGACACCCATCTGCCATGCCCTAGCAACGGCCCGCATGCCCCAGCAACGGCGCGCGGCCCCCAGCACCGCGATGCATACCGAGCACCCACGCCGCATGCCAACACCCGCGCCGAATGCCCAGCACCCACCGCAATGCCCCAACAACGGCGCGCGTGCCCAGCGACGGCGCACGTCCACTCACGCTCCCCCCCCCGTGCCCCGTAGTTTACCCTCGTGTCGCAGCAGCGACGACGTCGGCAACGCCAACGGCGCCGACGACGCGCGTCGCAGCAACGCGCGCGCAGGATCAAACGGTGGCAGCGAGGAGCGGTGGCACCAGGCGGGCACGCGTGTAGCCGAGGCATGGGCGGGAGGCGGGCAGCGCGCGCATTCGTGTAGCCGAAATCGGGGCGCTGCGCGTAGCCGAGGCGGGAGGTGGTGCCGAGCAGGGGCGGAACGGTGCCGAGCAGGGGCGGAACGGTGCCGAGCAGGGGCGGAACGGTGCCGAGCAGGGGCGGAACGGTGCCGAGGTGGGGCGAGCACGGTGCCGAGCCGAGCCGATGTAGTAAGCACACGGTTGGAGTAGTGTACGGCCCGGTAAGCGGCCCCGAGCTACATTATAGTATGAGTGCATAATAATGAGTGCGGTAAGTTGCTGGCCAACAAGTTGCTGGGTGTATTGGAATGCACTCCCGGCAATTTGCTGGTCAACAAAATTATTCAAGGGCTGGTACTGGTGCGACTTAGTGCATCTCTTCTCTCCGTCTCCCACCTCATCTCCCCTGGTTCCCCTGCCCTCTTTCTTTACACAAGCAACGGACGACTTCAATCGAAGGCCGCGAGGGTTAGCAGGAGGACCGAGGACCTCCAGGTAAGTAAAACCATGTTCTTTTTTTATGTCTTCGTGCTAATCAGATGAGTATCGTTCGTTTGCGCGAACGATACTCGTATGTCTTATCGTGACCGTGCCTCACGTTCGACACCCCGCGGCCACGCCCATATCACCACCCCATCCCACTCCCTCGACAACGCCGTCGACGACGCCGACGTCGGGTCTCGTTGCCGCGGCAACGAGACTCGACTAAACGTCGCGCGACGTGCTCTGCCCGGCTCCCACCCTCGCCCTCGCTCCGCCCTCGCCCTCGCCCTCGCCCTCCCCTCGCCCTCGCCCTGCCCAACGTCCTCGCCCCCGCTGCCAGCGCACGTGCGTGTGGCCCCGCGCGCATGCGTGGGGCCACACGTTGCCGGCAACTCCGTGCGCACGGCCGCGGACGATCGCCAGCGCACCCACCATGCCCACGCTGCGCTGGCAGCTGTGGACTGCGCGCGCGGTCACGCACGCCGGCGGACGACCGCGCCAGCACATACACGCATGTGCCGGCAGCCGCAGACGATCCCGCCAGCGCACACGCGCGCCCGAGGCTACGCGCTGTTACGGGCGACCCGAACAGCGCGCACACGGCCGCGAACAGCCCCGCAGCACCCGGGCTGTCACGCACGGCCCCGCCCCGCCTGTGCACGACCGCAGGTGACCGCGCCAGCGCGTGTACGCACGCACGGCGAGGCAGCCGCGCAGCGACCCCAACGGCGCGCACACGGCCGCGGACGGCCCCGCCAGTGCGCGGGCTATCAGTACAGTCCCGCCTCACCTGTGCACGGCCGCAGATGACCGCGCCAGCGCGTGTGCTGTCGGCGGACGGCCGCGCCAGCCCATGTGCATGCGGGCGGGCAGTTGCGTCTGCACGCGCGAGGCCATGCGCACCGGCGACGGCGTACGCATGCCGGCTGCAGGGCTGCGCACGCCGATGAGGGCGCGCGCGCAGCCGCGTCTGCGTGCACGAGGTAACACACGTCGGTGGCGGACGACTGCGCTAGCACCCGCATGCGTGCACACGCTGCGCGAACAGCTGCGACAACGGGCGCTACGTCGTCACTGTGTGCCGTTGTGCATGCGCGAGGTTCGTTTGGAGCAGCTAGATACTTTGTAATGTAACAGACCAGTTTGTAGTACTAGTTACATTTTAATTCAATGATTTAGACTCCACACCTTTCATGCCTATTTGGCTCAGCACAGTAAGCATAGTATTGATAGCACTGCCCACATCACTCACTTTTTCCCAAGATATAGTGTAGAAAATATTTTAGAAATAGATAGTCTTTCTTCCTAGGGAAGAAAGAATATCTTTTTCTAAGGTTTTTTCTACACTATATCTTGGGAAAAAGTGAGTCATGCAGGCAGTGTAGGAGCCATAGCTCCCCTGAGCAAGTATGATAGCTCTATGTATTTGACAGTACTGGCTATGTAGGCTATGTATTTTACACTATCTGCTATAGAGGCTATGATAGCCCTAATAGCTCTACATAGCTTAGCAAGTTAGAGCCATAGACTCCATAGCTTACCTATAGGACCCATAGCTTGACCTTTTGCTATATAAAATTTAGATTTTTCAGATGGATCTCCCTCAAAGGGAGCAGGTTTGACGCCAATCTCAGGGTTGGACATGTCGATGGATGGTTGGACAGGGGGGCGGGGGCAATGATTGGTTTGACGTTGACGGTGGATGTCGATGCAACAGCGGCAATGGGTGGAGCAGGTGAGGGGACTGGTACTGGGGTAGGTGTTGAAACAGGTGGTGGTAGTGGGGCCCGAAGGGTATCGAGGTGGGTAGCTTGTTGCTGAGCGAGATTCTCTATAACTGCCTGAGAGAGTGCAAGTTCTGCAGCGGTTAAGAAGAGGGTACTGGCCTGCCAAAACCACAGGTCACTTTCGTCTACGAGGCTGGGTCGCCAACTGACTACAAGCCGATTGGTGTCGGAGCGGTATGCATAGTAGTTGTTGGTTACCGGGTTGAAGGTAATACCTGGGGGAACAACAAGTGGTGTGGTGCGAGCAGGGGGAGAATCTGCACTAGAAAGGGCAACGGTGGGAAGCGGTGGGGTAGCAGGGTGTTGACGGCGGTGTTCTGTAGCTGCGACGTCGAAGTTGTTAAGCTCGAGGTCCTCCTGATCGTCACGATCAGCGAAGTACCACTGTGCAGGACCATCGTCGTCCTCGTCCGGAGTGTCAAAGTCTACTCGAACGATGCCGGAAAGGGTATAGATGAAGTATTCGTCGAGCGAGGCAAAGATGCCAAGTGGGTATGGTTCGGTGGTCTGGAAACGGGGGTCGGTGGGATCAATGGTGAGGTCTAGAGGAAGTCAGCCGCGACTGGGCGACGACCAAGAGCACGAGGGTACAGGGGATCCGAGTATGGGGTTCTGAGGAATCGGTGGCCGAGGCGTTCTCTGGCCCACACAGGCTCAGGCGAGGGTTCGGGGGTGAAGAGACCTAGTGTGCAAAAGGGGAACGAGGTTGATGGCAGGATACTTGCAGGGGATCCTCGGTTGGGTTGGCGACAGTGGTAAGCGATGTCCGAGGCACCGAACGTGAATTCTTGCAAGTCGACGTCAAAGGAAACTCGAATTCGAACGTATAAGGCAATGGAGATAGCACCTGCACGTGGTTTCCACGACCTCAATCGAAACCAAACTCCTTCGGCTTCCCAACGCTTCACAGCACAATAGCGAAGGAGGGGGATGAGTGTGCTGCCCTCGATGGTGTTGGCGATGGGGAAGGGGAGATGAGGTTGATGGAATGGATGTCGAGATTCGGTGAAGATGTCAGCGGTGAAGGGTTCAAAGAAGAAAGGTATGATGGGCGATAGTAGGGAGGTGAGGCGGGTGTATGAGAGATTGTCCAGGTGTCAAGACTCGGTCGTAGACAGCAGAGAACCACCCAAGTCACCAGCAATGATGGGAGCGAGAGAGCAGAGAGCGACTAGCAGCACAGTGACCTGTATTGGAGGTACAGTACGGTACAGACGAAATGGACAATCTAGGGAAATAGGCGAGCGACAGGGAGCCTATAAGTACTGGGACGACAATGGGAAAAGAACAATGGACACCATAACGGGTCGAACAATAGAGTGAGAACAATGGTGGCCAAAAGGAGAACAATAGGAGGGAGAACAATAGGATGTCCCAAAGGGGAACAAGGGCATGGGTGAAGGATAGCCCCAGGTCATGTGAGGAAGTGAACATGTGATGAGGCTGCTGGAGCACATGACCGACGCAATGCCTTGATGGCAGAGAAGACGGCGGAGAGAAATGGAGCGATCCGTGACATAGGGTCCCATTCAGAAATTAATGTTCAGTGATAAGGAACTTCAGCATTTTCCATATGCTGTAATCTATATTAGTCATACCTGTATTGAGAGTCACAATGAGTCTCAAGTTTATTTTATACATCAGAAAAAAGTGTTTTTTGATCAATAGCTAGGACAATGTTACGTTATGCTATAGTATCAGTGTCTGTACTACAAATAGACATATGATAGCCGATGTTCAGGTACTGATTTCAACCCGGGAGCAATCTACTGTAGCTTCTCTAGTTCATGAGATTTTTGCACTGTAGAGACAATCTGCAGGCTCACAGATGCTAGGTTGACAAGTTCAGCAGTTCAAAAAATCTGCATTGTAGCTCACAATATAGCCAGGTTCTCATATATTGCATATCTAATTTATAAGGCCAACATGTAATTACATCTCTCTCCATAGGAAGTGTTTGGCTGCAGCAAAACATTTCTCACATGTCAATTTGCAAGAGTTTGTGGTGATGTGTTGAGCATGTGCAGGTCGGAGGGGGATGTGTGCATGGTTCAGCACAATGTGCATGGGTCAGTGGGAATGCATGGGAGTCAGCAGGAGTGTGCGCAAGTTGGTGGGGCATGCACGAGTCAGCAGTGGCCTGCAGGGATCAGCACACATGAGTTGGCAGCACTGCGCAGTGGGTCGGAAGGGCTGCGTGCAAGTCAGCAGCAGCATGTGTGCCTAAGCGAGCTGTGGAGTGTGCACAAGTTGGCACTGGCAGGGCATGCAGGGACCGGCGAGGGCATGCAAAGGTCAGAGGGGGTGTGTGAAAGTTGGCGGGGGCTTGTGTGGTTCGGCAGTGGTGCTCACAAGTCAGCAGCAGTGCGCACAAGTCAACAGCAGTGCACACAGGTTGGTAGGGGCTTGCTGGGTCAGCGATGATGCTTATGGTTGACAGGGGTGTGCGAAGGTTGGTGGGGGCATGCAGGAGTCAACGAGGGTGTGCGGGGGTGTGTGAGTTGGTGGGAGCGTGTATGAGCCGATGGGGCTGTACATGAGTCAGTAGGGGGCTGTGCGAGTCAGAGGGGGACAGCGCATGTTGGTAGGTGCACACATGTGTTGCCGGTGATACGAGCAGGTCGGTGGGGGCATATAGAGGTTGACGGAGGTGCACGCAGGTTGGCAGGGATGGGTGGGTCAGTGTGGATGGGTGCAAGTTGGCGTGTATGTGTCTGAGCCATGGGGGCTGTACACGAGTCGGCGGCAGTGTGTCTGGATTGGCAGCAGTCAGCGGCAGCGTGCGTGGGTCAGCTGTGACATGTGCAGGTCGACGGGGGTGTATGCATGTCGGCTTGGATGAGCAGGGGTCAGCAGGGTTGTGTGAGTTGGCAGGGTTGCATGAGTCGGTGGAGATGCACAAGTTGGTGGGGGTGTGCGAGTCAACAGGGGTGCACATGAGTTGGCGGAGGTATACAGAGGTCGGTGGGAGCATGCAGAGGTTGGTAACCATGCATGGGGTTTGGTAGTGGGGCACATGGGTCGGTGGCATGTCGAGCAGTTCAGTCGAGAGTATCGCCCATATTTGAACAGGCGATACTCTCTGTATTAGTGAAAAACTAGGTCAAAAGAACAGTTTTACTCATTATGTGGCCATTTGCAACTCCTTCCTATATTGTGTCCAGCTCAGAATACCTGAGAAATGTGTGTTAGTTGTCCATTGACAGAGAAAAATGTACCTTGCAAGTAAGAAAAAACAGCTGTGGGACATGTTTGGCTGCAGCCAAACATTTCCCATGTGCCCTCTGCTTTTTTTCTTTTTGTTCAAAGTCGAATCGCGCACCGTGCTGTTTTGTTGCCCATATATGGTGCATAAAATGAATCGGGCTGCGTGGCTCCATGTGCTCAACTTAGGGCATGTTCTGTGTCGCATGTGCCACATTGTGCTTCGTCCTACTTCTCACCTCCAACTCATCTCCTCCACTTCATCTTTTCTCAGATGCTGCCCAGGTTTTGCTTGGTATAGAATGCTGCAAGGTGTGTAAAAACACCCCTCTCCCATAGTGCAGGATACTAACTAGAGAGTATCACTCATTATCGAGCAATACTCTCTTTTCATCTTCTTTAGATTTTCATCTGTGCCTGCACCCATGCCAGTTGTCCAAAACTCGCACCAACTACCCACCAATGCCTCGGAGGTGTGTGCTCACCCGTCACATGCATGCGTTAGCTCATGCCTGCACCCATGCTTGGCTGTTGTCCTGCCAGCACATCCAATGTGGCATGGCTCACACCCCCACTGCTGACTTGCTCATGCCCCGCCAATGCCCTGCACTGCCGCTGCCTCCCTCATGCCCTCGCCACCTCTCCCATGCCCATGCCACCTCCTGCACACCCACACTGACTCACGTACATCCACGCTGACTCGCCCATGCCCACATGCCTGCACCGACTCGCCCACTCCTGTGCCAAGTCGCTTGCTCATGCCCGCGCTGTGCTGACTTGTACGTGCACGTGCTGAGTCACCCGCATCTGTGTCAACCTCGTGCTCGTGCCTGCACCTGCACCAACTCGCCTGTGGCCATGCTGCCTCACTCATGCCCCCACTGACTCTCATGGCCTCCCACATGCCCTTGACTCCTGTGCGGCCTCGCTGACTCCCTGCACCTGCGCAGCCTCTCCTGTGCTCCCACTGACCCCTCTGTGCCTCTGCTGACCCCCTTGTGCACGCGCGGCCTCGCTCATGCCTGCGCTGATGCCTACATGCCCGTGCCGAGTCCCCTGTGCCATTGTTACCTCTGATGCACCCCCACCAACTCCTGCATGCCCGCAGGGGTGAGCAAGTTGGCACGGGCATGCAGCAGTTGGTGCGGGTGGATGGGAGGTGATGGGACCCACATGGGTGGCTGCACGGGTGGATAGGAGTCTGGTGGACATGCTGGAGCCAGTAAGGGCATGGAGATTCAGCAGGGGTGTGCGAGAGGCAGCAGCCGACTCCTGCATGCTGGAGCTGACTCTCATGTGCCCCTGCTGACTCGCTTATGCCAATGCTGACTCCCACGTGCCCCTATCACTCTCGCACACTGGTGCTTCCTGGTGCGCACCCCTGCTGCCTCCCGCATATATGCACCGATACCTGCATGCCTGCACTGACTGCACCATGCCCATGCCAACTCCTGCCTGCCTGCACTGCCTTCCATGTGCTCCCACTGCTTCTCACCTGCCTGTACTGTTACACTGACTTCCAAACACCGGCACAGACTCACGTGTGCCCACCTGATGCCCACACACTTGTGCTGACTCCAGCATCAGGAAAATGTAGAGGTACTATATAGTCCTATCAGAGTTATATAGAGTTCCTAGGGCCATAGCATTGCCCTTTACTCCATAGTCTATATAGCTAAGGAGAGATGCTATATAGTCCTATAAAGCTCAAGAGGGATGCTATGAAGTGCTATCATAGCTATCATAGCTAACTATGCAGCTATTATAAGACATATAGCTATAAAGGCTATGAATATTATGTCACTGATATAAGCTATGTCCACAAGATAGAATTGACATTTCTATATAAGCTATGTTCATAAGGTAGACTTGACAAATCTATAAAAGCAATGAAAGCTATTCATATTATCTAATCTACAATCAGACTACAAACAAATTTTCATACAAGGTTCAAATCAACAAGACATTATAATTTTAGATTATAATTCATCAGATAGACTAATACATGAAAGAGTATTACATTATACTAAAAAGTTAACAAGCCTATATATATTTACAAGTCTTAAGTCAAACTATATCAAATAAAAATAAAAATAAACAATATAAAACTTATCTAAGACAATAAAAAGTGAAAATGAAACCTTAAAGTCAACTGATTGTAAGTAAACAATAGAAAGGAAGAGCACAAAAGATAAGACTTACCAAAGAGAAGAAAAAGTGAAAATGCTCATATCTACAAAGATAATATATAAGCATAAAGATTAGTTAACAATATAACAACATAAAAACTTACTGAACAAAGAAAGTTGAAGAGAGGAAGGGAAGAAACTGACAGAAGACGGGAGATGGTAGTGGTAGAGAAGAGAGAAAGGACGCATGTTGTGCATGCTTTATATATGAGCATGTCAGAGCCCGAATTGTGGCTGGCCAGCGGTTGCTGGATGGCACAGCAGAGGCTACTGATTTAGATTTCAGTAAGTTAGATTGACTGCTCAAGGGCATATATCATAGTAGATACCTATATAGCTCATTTATCGTGTAGGATCAATGATTTTATATGTGCCCCATTTTTCTCGTATTTTCAAAGATTTTATTTGATTTGTTGAACTCGAAACTGCCAGCTACATGAGTTCTGCACTTGACGCATGACTTCGTGCATTTCTTCATCCAGTACTCCCTCCACCCAACCTCCATCTCTCCCTCCCTCTCCCTTCGTCTCTCTCCTCTCTCTCTACACGCAAGATACAATGTTGCTCGATGGTCAGGACAGCTAGCAGGGCACTCGGGGGGGTCTAGGTAAGTAAACACATGTTTTTTTTTGTCTTTTCATGCTAATCAAATGAGTATCACTCGTTGACAATGAGCAATACTCGTGTGTCATCTCTCGGACCTCCGCTCGCTCTCGACAACCATCTGAAAAATCTGAAATCTACATAGCTACCAGCCAATGCTATTCCTGGTTGCATAGTGCTATGGTTGCTATGTAGTTGGGCCACACAGCTATACAGGACTATGGTAGCTATCATAGCTATCATAGTCATGAGTGATGGGTATATAGTAATACATAGTGATAGGGCACTACTATGCCTGCTATGTAACCTATGTGTTTTTAGTCTCCCTCTATGTATCCTATAGATACTATGTTCGATACAGAGCTTCCAAGGTTACTATGGACTCTCAGGTTGCTATAATATCTATAGTTGATGTAGAGACTATGATTTCGAGCATACTGTATTTGAAACAGATCAAACTAAATTATTTTTAACTACTACTACATTCAAGTATACTACATGACATGCGCGCTTGCAAAGTGACAAGGCGTGCATGTACACAAGGGTGCAGCTAGTGCGCACGACACTGCATGCGAGGTGCAATGGCACGCACGAAGCTCGCAACCCGTGCGCAGGAGTGCACATGCTGCGGGGCCGGCGCACGATAGGACTGGCCGCGCTATGCGGCAGGCCTGCACGCAGGGGATAGGAGGGCTGTGCGTGAGGCACGGCGGGGTGTGCATGAGGTGCTGGGCTGCAGCGGGCCCATGCACGATGCGGCAGACGTGCACGCAGGAGGCGTGGGGCTTGGGGTCTGTATGCAAGGTGGCGGGCCTGTACACGAGGTGTGGGGCCCGTACGTGAGATACTGGGCCACCACAGGCTCATGTGCGACGTGTCATGCCTGTGTGCGGGAGACGCAAGGTGCACAGGGTGTGTGTGCGAAGCGTCAGGGATGGCAGGCCCATGCGTGAAGCACTGGCTTTCCATGGGCTCGTGCATGAGGCTGCACATGGGGCGCAGGGTCTGCGCGAGATGCGGAGGGCGTGCGTGAGGCGTCGGGGGTGGCAGGCCCATGCACGAAGTGTCGGGTGACCACGGGCCTGTGCACGAGGCACTAGACTGCCACGGCTTTGTGCGTGACAGGTAGCCTGCACGCCAGAAACGCAAGGTGCGTGAAAGGTGTGGGCGAAGGTTGAGGGTGGCGGAGCCGGGCACGAGGCACAGGGGCTGGGCACGAAACGTCAGGTACCGCGAACCCGTGCACAAGTCCTTGGCTTATCGTGGGCCCATGCACAACGCAGCAGGCATGCACGCGAGGCACGATGGCATAGACATCGCAAGGATGGACATGGCCCTGCGCAACGTGCGTGTGCTGGCATACCTGTCCCAGGTTGCGGACGACCGTGCGCACTCCGCTGATCGTGGTCATTGGAGGTGGCACGCTGGGTGCTAACGATGTGGCAGCATGGCAGCGTGGCAGTGAGGTCGGTGGAGGGCAGGGTGTTGCAAGATGGGCAGCAGTCGGAGGCAAGAGTGGATGAGGGCACGGGAGGACAAAAGAAGTCGAGAGTATCACTCGTTCGAGCGATACTCTCGATGTTAGCACGAATTAACGGAATAAAAGGGTTATTTTTACTCACTTTCGAGGCCCTCTGCATCCTACTGAATCCCTCTGGCATGTGATTCGATGAGTCAGAGGGAGAGGAGGAGGTGGAGAGTGGAGAGCTGTGGAGGTGATAGAGATGAAGAGACAGATGAGCTTCGACACACGTTTCGGTGCTTCAGCCACCGAACGAGCGAAGGTACGTTCCTCGAGCCACTACAAATCAAATAAAATCACATAAATTCAGAGAAAAACAAGATAGCTATAAATTGTATATACAATTCGAACGAATGAGCATTATAAGTATCTACTGTATGTGAAGCTCAAAGGGAGCCAAGTCCATCTAGTGAAGTCTGGCGCCCAGTCTCGACGTGATGCACGGCAAGTGCCTGGCAGCCGTGAATCCCGGCTTCACCTGGGATTCCTATATAAAGCTCGTGCGATGTGCGTTGCCTCTTGCTCTTTAACCCCCACTGTCTCTTGCCACGTCGACACTTTCGTCGACATTCTTTGCTCGCTCGTCGCTGTTCCTTGCTCACTTGTCACTGTTCCTTGCTTGCTTGTTGCTGTTTCTTGCTTGCTCGTTGTTACTTCTTGCTTGTTTGTTATCTCTAAGGTAATCTTCTAATTGTTAATCTCTTATTGCTTATACTAATATTTAGTTTTTTAGATTTCGCTTTTTGTTACTTTGATAAGTTCTTATGTGTTATCTTTATCTTCTAAGCCTCATGTTTTCTTATCTTTTCTTATTTAGTTTCTTATATTCTTTTACTTATCTTATCTTATCATGTTTTCTTATCATATCTTATATTCTTGCACTATCTTATCTTATCTTTTTATCTTATCTTATCTTATTATTTTCTTACTTATATTTTCACTTTTTAGTTAGTAGTAGTGTTTGTTTGTCACGGGTTCAAGCTAAATTTAAAGAAATTGCGGTGGACGCTAAATGTATTGATGATATCATTTACTTTTTAGTTAGTAGTAGTGTTTGTGATATATCAATATAATCTTGATGCATTGAAACACTATATCTGTGTGATCATATATTATTAATTTTGATATGATTGTAGAAAAGATTTAAAGTTCTAATAAATTGTATTGCTCTAATATATATATCAGATCTACATATAAAATATAAGATATATGAGACACATATTGAATGTAGGATATGTGAGACATATATTATACATAGGTTATGTGAGACACATACTGAATATAAGATATGTAAGACATATAAGCCTTATAGCTTTAATAGATACTGATAGCTTTCATAGCTAGTCATACTATCATAGTTACATAGTCAGCTCTCATAGCTATGATAGTACTCCATAGCACTCCATAGCATCACCTTTGAGCCTCATAGCACTACATAGCATCTCTCTTTGGCTATGTGGGCTATACAATAAAGGGCGATACTATGAAGCTAGGAGATCTATGTAGACTTTATAGAGCTATGTACCACTGGCAAATTTTTCAGATGACCCGAGCCCATACCCATGAGCCTGCCACATCCTCTCCCCTCGACAAGGCTGTCGTCGACACCGTTGTCGAGTCTCATTGCTATGGCAATGAGACTCGACCAAACATTGTACGATGCGCACTCACCCCTGCTCACCCTCCACCACATCACCATGCC
Source organism: Hericium rajendrae (assembly GCA_033439255.1). Lineage (NCBI taxonomy): Eukaryota > Fungi > Basidiomycota > Agaricomycetes > Russulales > Hericiaceae > Hericium > Hericium rajendrae. The sequence goes on from JAVRDV010000018.1 coordinate 218,996, forward strand.
CACGCCCATGCCCGTGCCCATGTCCACACCCATGCCCATGCCCACGCCCGTGCCCCACCTCCGCTTCAAGCTCAAGCTATGCCCATGCCCACATCTCCGTATGCAGTCCGGTGTGTGACTTCACCTACATACACCAGCGTTTGCATGTGCATGGCCCTGCTTGCATGAACAGGGCCACGCATGCTGGCAACTAAATGCGCATGGCCGCAATGATCACATCAGCATATGCACGTACAGATGCATGGTGTGGGCAGTCATGCATGGTCCTGCTTATGCACGAGCAGCCAACGCATGCTGTGCATGTGGGGCCATGCCTGGTGATGACTGCATGCCCCCACTGGTGGATAACTGCACGGCACATGGTGCAGATAGTCACGCACGGCCCTGTCTGCATGCGTGAGGCCACACACACTGATGACAGCACGTGCATGGCCACACATGATGGCCAGCACGTGCTGGTCCACGCACACTGGTGATGGTGCCATATGGCTGCAGATGACCACAATGGCATGGACATGCTGCACGGGCAGCTGCAGATGGTCCCACCAGCCTGGGCATACACGTGCAGGCAGTCATAGATAACCCGCCTGCACATGGGTAGCTATTCACAGCCAGGCACGACAGCAGCTGGGTGTGCACGGCCATGCACAACCCCAGTCGCAGGGCTTTGTTGTGTCGTGCACGGCCTCCCTTTTCGTGGGTGATGCCGCCGTGTCATGCATGACTCACGCACCTCACGTGTGACCGTCAACCCGCACGTACTGCCACCAACCTGTGCGTACCACCGCCAACCCGTGCATGGTCCCGATGTCTTGACATGGCCCATGCAGGTGCACGGCCCTTGCATTCTGTGTGTGTAAGCTGCCGCACCCCACACATGGCTGTGCCGTGTCATGCACATGTAGCATCTACTACTATATTTACTTGTGTGTTGTAGCTACAATGTCTCTTAGTAGGCATTATTGAATACATAATTTTTGTCATGCTTTTAAGTGTATGATATGAGACTTTTGACTGGATGGTTATGGAGTCTAGTGCACTTAGTGTAGGGACCATAGGAGCCATAGGGACCATAGCATGCCAACAAGTTTATATAGCAATCATAGCTGCCCCTCAAGAGTATATAGCACTATTTAACATCTACCTACTGCTATGAAAGCTATGATAGACCTCATAGCCCTACATAATTGAGAAGGATAGTTACATAGACCTCATAGTACTTTGATAGTACACATAACTTAATATGAAGCTATATTAAATTCCAATTTCCCTGATGTATATATCTTGTACTTGCAGTGAGAATGATCAATTGCTGGTGGTAAGTGTGATATCAGCTATTTATAGCAGAATTTAGACTCACTAACTTCATGCTAGTATTGGATTTGGGTCTAAAGATATCTTTGCAGAATTTGAGGAGTGACAAGAACAAGATCATATTCCAAGCTTCAGTGAATTGTGAGATATGGCCACTACATTGCAGCATTGTTATTTGAGCTTGCATGCCTACCACCATGCAAAGCAGCCACATGATAGCAAGGACACATATTCAGTTTCTTTGAAAAATCCATGGACACCTTCAGATTGGATGAATATGTTGCACAATATGGACACGTCACCAGCAGAACAGAATGACAGTCAGTCCAATCCAAATGTACTCACAAAAGTAAAAAGACACACGTACTGACAACTGAGGAACCATTTCTTGATGATGAAGCTCTTGCAAATTCAATGCAGTTTATCTTGGATGCATGCCTTTCAAAGGAGGTTGTGAAGTCTTCAAAGTGACAATGTTGTTGAATTACATTTGGATCTGGGCTAACAAATAAGATCAGTTCTGGCTTTTCACATTCTTGGGCTCAAGCCATACCAAATACCCAGGTTATCTTTTAGAGATGATTTGCAGATTCAATTTGGAGTCCTCACTGTCATGAATTACCCATTGGTCTTCTTCATTCCCTTTGTTCCCTATATGGACACTCCCTTGTTATGTCCCCTTGTTCCCTGTTAGGATATCCCTTGTTCCCCTTTAGGATATCCCTTGTTCCCCTTTGGGACATCCCTTGTTCCCTTTCCCCTTGTTTCCCTTTCAGGATATCCCTTGTTCCCCTTTGGGCTATCCTTCCAGTATATATAGGGCTACCTTCCTGACTGGCTTCCTCAGTTTGTCCACTTGACTCTCCAGTCCCATTGTACCCTAGACATTCTCAGCCTGTCTCTACTCTCTATGACATCCTCTGCTCTTTGATCCTTGATCCCTTGAGGTGACTTGGATAGCTTCACTGTTTCCCTGAACCCAGTCTTGACACTCACCTGAACTCCAAGAATTCTTTATGAAAATCTGATTAGTAAATCCATCAGATAAAGCAGGAAAGTCAATAGAAGGTAACTTAGCTGTGGAGCACAACAACAGTGATCTTCAGGCAATTTTGCAACAAAAAGATTCTGACTGGGATGACAAATATTTGAGGTCATTTTTTCAAACATGTTGTGAATTCACAACACAAAAGAGGCATTCATCAGCAGCTGTGACCTTCTACCAACATTAAAGACACATACCAAGCTGCATGACTATGCTGAGTTTTGCACCCTTTATGATATGTATTGTGAAGCTTAGCTTCATTTTTTTTATCCTGAATGCAGCTATGGAGAACAAAAGCACAAAGTTGATGATTATGAGCAGGGTATGCAATGGCTGATGGATGGTAAACTTGAGCAGTGAATCAAAGACTCAATGTCAATGAAGTTCAATATAATGTTGACCCTAGAAAACAATGCTTACCAACTGTGATGATGATTTGTGACCACTGAATTCATGTGGGTAAAAGGATATAATGGCAAACATGGAAATGAAATGGCTGACCAATTAGCTGGAGAAGAGGTTGATAAACAAGAACCAGACATACTCAATCTTACAGTACCAGATGCCTTCACCATGACAGGAGCTAAAGTCATGATGCTAACACAATCAATTGCATACTGCAGAGTAAGTGACATAAAAAAAGAGAAACTATGACACACCACTCAAGTTAACCTAGACAAGGTCCAGGAGGCCCTCAAAGCCCTTTTATGAACTGTGGAAACTGATGCTGCCATCTAAAAGGCAACCCGACATGAAGACCTAAGCTTGTGCTATCAGCAATGGCTATGGCAAAACTTCCATGGTGTATACTTTGTGGGAGCCAAATGGCTCAATGTCCTAGCACTAGTCCACTATGCACAGTGCTCCTGCTGTGATGAAAAAACAGAATCAATGGAACACATCATGCTCCAATGTACAGACAAAGTGAACAAACTCATCTGGACCCTTGCAAAGAAATTGTGGCCACATGGTGATACAACATGGCCCAAAATTATCTGAGGCCTGATCATGGGAACTGGAAAACTCATGGTAATGTTAAATCTAGTGCTGGCACAGGCTACACAAGCAACACAAACTATGATGCAGAACATACCTACAGCTAAACTAACTTCGAGAGATAGAGAAGCCTCACAGCTCCTCCAGATCCTTATCTCCAAAGCCGATTATCTTATCTGGGTTATCAGATGTAAACAGATTGTCTGGGGAGTGAAACACTCTGAATGCGCAATCACTACTTGATGGAAACAAACAATCATAGACAGGATAACTTCGGACAGACTCATAGCATGTAAGCTAAAAAAAAAACAGCAATGATGAAGCTGGTTAAAAATACATGGCACAACATCCTCGCTCATCTGACAAGCGACTGGCACACCCACTCCAAGGTTTTAGTGAGTCTCAAGCCCCACTGGCACACTGCCTGATGATAGATCAGGCATGCATTTATGCATTTTTCCTTACAGCACTGTCAACCCCTAGTGGATGGTGGTGGTTTAAGCTTTTAGGTGAAACTCGAGTTGTATAATTGTGGCTAGCTTAACTAGTTGCACTCTGTACGATATAGTGAACCCTAATATATGGCTATTCGAAAAAAAAAGGAAACAATGCTTGTGATGTACCTGTCACAGTGGAGTCAAATGAAGGACAAACCTTGGAAGACAAATCAGAGAACACTATCGTTGAGGAAGAAGACAAGAGTCAGAATGCCGATGATGCCGATGATGCCGCGGCCGGTCCGGAACTGGAGCTCACATGGAGATTTGCTGCAATAGTGAATGGCAAGTTCACAATGGAAGCACGACTAGAGGATATTATGCAGCAGGAGATGGAACATGACAATCAAGAATGGGAGAACAAGCACACTTTCAATCAGTGGCAGGAGGACGATCCAGAACCAATCTCAGAAGTTGTTTTCGTAGATGAGGAGTAAAATGGGACTACGAAATGATTATATTGCTATCTCTGTCATCCTGTAGACATTGTCACTCGGTCATTGCTTACTTCGACAGAAATATAGGACTTTGAACGTACCAGCGCTCTCATCCGTTTGGCGCTTCGTGGCAAGGTGTTGATAGATACATCTCCTGCAGCATCTGCCGAGCTTCTATAATGACATGGATAGTAGCCCTAAATTACGTAGATGCAATAAAGCCGGAATGACATACTTGCGTTTCAGCGGTGGAATCCGCAAAACAATTTTAGCCCCATGTTTGAGGATGATTTCACTAGGCAGACGCCGAGTCGCCTGTGCAGTTGCAGTCTCAGCTTGAAGCGAGACATTTGGAGTTTGCTCATTCACTTTGACATTCTCCTACAGGCGCGATACTTTAGCTCAAGAACGACTAGACTAGAGTGCTTTGTTTGCCTACGTACCTCGTTCCCCGCGCTCACTACTCCTCCATTGACTGACGAGCCTGATGAATCGCATACAAGGCTGCCGGCTGCGATAACCATATTTTGCATACTAATATGCATCTGGTTTACTGGTCGAGGTCGAGGTCGAGATTGCATTGTAGTGGTCTTCATTGCCATCGGAGGCTGTGAGGCGGATAACGCGGATGGTGATGTTGGCTGCCCGTTCTTCTGCGGCGGATATGATGGCGTACCACTCTCGCCCACTGCTCCTTCTGCCTCAACAGCGGCAGTCGACCGTGCTTCGCCACACACAACTGGAGCTTGTGCTGATGTAGCTGCATCTGAATCCTCGAAAACCGTCGTTTGCACCATGCCGAGTGTGCGCTGCACGTCACGGACTGCATCCGAAAGCTGCGACTTACAGTTGTGGATGTATGGGATGCCGTTGATGATGTCGTCAAGATCAGATGGCGATGTGAACGAATGCGGCCCAAAAGAGCACGAATCGTAGGATCGGGGAGGAAGAGGAATGGAGGAATGTGTCCAGCTTCGACCTCATCAGCGGCTTTCCACGCTGTCAATCGAAACTCGAGCAAGCGCCTAGTCCCTGCTGTGGTCTGCTCAGCGCTTAGTCGACTAGGTTGGTCGTAGGCGGAAGATGGATCCTCGAACAGAAACTGCAGGCCCTTCGGTTCCAAATCGCCAAGGCTGGCCATACAGCGTGAGCAGTTACAGAATGGAGGTTTGGAAGGGGGAGGGTTGATGAGGCAGCTGTTGCATGTACAAGACGTATCGTCTGATGGATTCTCGTACAGATCATCCTGTACTTCTCGAATACAGGAGGCTTCGACCAGCCGGGTGACACCGCGATCCATCGATGGCTTCGAATTCTCCGCACTGTGACCTCGCGCCTGGGTTTCCGGACTAGAAGTCAGGACCTGACGAGCGGTCTCGCGCACCGACGGCGAGATGTACATGATCCCTCGTGCATCGGAGACGAGCCTCCGGTCGCGCCCAGCCCGTCCAACTCGTTGGAAGAATTCATCCGGGTCCGTTGGAGCACCTAAGGTGATGACGTCCTCGATGTCCGGCGCATCCACACCTTGCATCAGCGAATCAGTCGCAATGATAATTTGCAGTCCCGACCCTCTCGTGTTCATGAGCTCTTGAGTCTTTGTGTTGTATTGCTTCGACATGAGCGAGTTATAAGTCCGGAAGCGGACTGATCGCGCTCGCGAGGATGGCGCACGATGCCATAGATAGACGAGAACACGAAATCCAAGGAGTATGGTCTTGCAGAAGATGATGATCTTTCTATTGCGCTGTAAAACCCAATCGAGGTAATCAAATCGGCGACCTCCGAGTCCTAGAGCGGGGACCTCGCGAATGAGAAGTTAAAGGTCGTAGCGCATATTTGATCGTCGGATCGAGTGATATCGGCCGGCTTTCAGGCCCAGAAAGCGACAAATGTTGCGAGTGCGCTCACCCGCGAGAAGGGTGGCTGAGAGCCCAATGAGGACCGTGTGCTCTGGCAGTCGCGCCCTCATGAACCCGATCTGCTGAAACGCCTTTCGAAAGAGGGCACCCCAGACATCTAATAAATGGATCTCGTCGACATCTAGGAATCATATGCATCTATAGAAAAACCCATCTTGAAGAAGTCCTTCAAAACCTTTCGAGATGAGTTGTTCCTGCGATAATAGAATAATGGATACATCGAGGCGACGCGCGGTCAACCAGAGATTTTCGCCGTGCCGTCGACCATCGGCTAGAGTCTCAGAGTTGATTGGTATTATGTTGAGACTGAGTTTGTTGAGTTCGTCAGTCTTCAGAAGTGTGGGTTAATATAATTGCAGTCCGACAGTACAAAGATTGTACTCGCACCTTCTCGACCTCGAGCACGTTGGTAGGAAGTATCCCTATGAACACAGGGTTTGGGGGGAGCTTTCTCTTCAAGGACTGAGGGAGAGTCGGATATTTGTGAACAGAGTCTATGAGGAGCATGGGTAGGAACCACAGCGCGGTCTTGCCACCTCCAGTAGGTATGCATCCGAGAAGATCTTTCCCGCTTACGGCGGCACAAGCTCCTTCGAGCTGACAGTCGTGTATGTCGAAAGGGACTCTCTCTCTGAGCAGCACTCGAGCCAATTCCTGTCCTCGAGGAGAGAGAAGGTCGACGATGCTGTCATCAGAGGCTGGGCGAGTAGCTGTGCTCATGAACGTGTTGAATGACGCTTGTTGAAGTCGCCGCGACGCGTTGAACGCGTCTCGTTGACCGTGTGGCTGCGTTGCACGTGCACCGTGTTAACGCCGAAGGGGACTCTACGGTTCGGCCCTAACACTTCGCAAAGGACAACTGCCCTCAACGTTCGATATCCGTCAGCATCGGGGATGGGAGATGGGCCAAAGACTCCTATATTCGTAGTGATTTCTATTGGAGCTCGGCCGAAATTTGGGCCCTTTCGTCCGCAGCAGGATCGCAGCGTGGCGATTTTTTGGGCCATTTCCGTCAGCACCAGGATCTAACCTTTGCTGGGATATTCGGCGATCTTACGCGCACCTAATGCAGGTACTTTTCTGATCGTTCAATTACCCACGACAGCAGGCCGCGTGTATGTTCTCACCTGCTCTCGCTCAGCAGCTCACTCAAAACTTGCTCAACACACACTCCTGCCATGCTTAGCAAGCGGCCCTTCCGCAACCCAGCCGTAAGCAAGCAATTCCGCGCAAGAGGTCTATCAATACGAAATTTGCTGTAACCCTCCTGACTTCGTTGGAGTCGAGCATATAGACAACATATCAGCACACCGCACTGGGATCCGCATTGACATCAGTCCTTGCGCCGCACTGCTGCCCCGCTGCTATGATCATGAGGTATATCAGAGATGGACGTCAATGTCCATAAAGACATTTCCCCCTCTTTTCGCCGAGGTGGTGCACCGTGCTATTCTTCATGGCCACTATCGTTGAAGGGGACCAGGATCCTCGCAGCTACCGTTATTTCATCAGTTTGAGTAAAGATGAAGAGGCGATTTACAACTCATGGTATTTGTGATACTTCATTTTTTTGCCCGTCCGACATTCGAGACTAATCCATTTCCAGGGATACCGCCGTGAATGATGCCTCCGAGTTTGCCATTTTTAAAGGGTTCAATGACCTGAATTCCGCTATGAAGGTTTGGCGGTCAGCTCGTGTTAAACGCGGATTAGTAGATGCTGCATTCCATCCAAATGGAAAGGGCTATGATGGTCTTGGTGCTCTTCTCATATATACGCGGGGCCAGCAGCCCACAAAGGCGCGTTCGTCGAGGAGTCATAATTCCAGGGGTGGGAAGCGGGCACAGTTTATCCCAAAGGTATGATTTGTTGTCGTCCCAAGGACAAGTAGCCAACCAAAGCTCTGAAAATGCTCTGAAAGGGAGCATCCACAGCCATCATGTACTCCTCCCGCACCACGCGACACTTTCCCACTGCATCGATGTGAATAACTGCATGCAGGTCCTGAATGGGAAGCGTTGGATATTTGTGGGGCAGGGTCATTAATGATAGAGGACTGTCTGCAATGTCAAGCCGTAAGGCATTTACTTGGACTGAGCAGTAAGCAATTCGTATACAGCTTCTTAACAACTTTTAACGCTCGAAAGTCCGAGAGAGCTCTGGGGGGCTATACAACCCCCGCGATAGACTCTTCGGAGTTGGGATAGTGAGTGTCATGACGTGTCTTGTACACTCATGGGAATTCTCTCAGATTCGCGATGCATACCAAGAGCCGGACTGTATTACAGCACAGCTAAGATTGTATTGTTTCTTCTGCCTATGGTCGTAGGTTGTTCCTGGCACGTCGCCCTGAGCAGAAGCAGAAGGCAGATTAGCAAATGGTATCATCGATTGTTTCATTGAGAAAGAGTGTCCCGGATCCACGGTCAGACTTAGCGCAGAGGGGTAAATCTGACTCTTTATAGTCGGATCCATAGACCCTCACAGCTGTAGCATTTTCGAAAGACACCGTAGCACCTTTCATTGCGTGACACCCGCGGCCCTTGCTTCAGTCCTTCACGTCCGGGTTCAACTCCTCGTTGCGGTGCTAGCGCTGCCACCCTATGATGGCCACCAATCCGACCGCTTATATCATTGGCACTAGGGAAACCTGAGCTGTACAAAATACAGACAACTGAGACGAAGTCTCATGTCAGCAGGGCAAGGAGGTAGACAGGAAACCAGAAATGCACAGAGAATATCGATGTTGACGACGAATTACACGCTAAGACGTAACGCTCCACAGAGATCACGCACGAGCACAAGCTCCACGAAGTTTTGGATCGGGGAGTTAATGCAGAGCCGATGGTACAATGGCAGCACTGAGAAGATGTCGAGCGTGATGCTGCGGCACCACATTGCGGCAGAAAAATCAAATTCGGGCAGGGAAGGTGCACAGGAGACATACTCATTTACATACTGATAGGAGATGACCGTCGCCAAATAGGAGCAGGTCCTTCAATTGTAGCTTCATGACTTCGCATGCACCGTACTCCTTGATGACCTCGGGCTTGATAACGAACGACAACGCCTGTCACATCGCCCGCCTTGAGATGGATCAGAGAGGAGGAGACGCTCCGAATGATGCTCAAGTACTTGCGAGGCATTAGCAAAGGCATTCCCATGCGCAGCGCTGTTGAGCGACGCGTCCAGGACATGACCCTGTCAATGCTTCGATGATTGAGCGCAGCTAGTCGAGAGATGAGAATGCAAATTGTGACATGCTCTTGGGCCATGCAGAAACGCGTATAAGATTGATATAACATAGAATGAATGGTCATAGATGGTGGCAGAGACAAGGAGACTAAAAAGCATGAGGGGCATAGGGACCAAACACACACACTCACCCACAAGACCGACCGACACCATATGCACATCGAAGATGGAGGTGATTACATATGCGCGTACGGACGTGCCTGAATCGACTCCATGAAAGACGGCGATGCCAATGGAGGACGCATGCGCTGATGGATGGTGCACGCAGCCACTGATGTCGAGGGTATTAATGAGGGCCATGGCTGAGGGCAAGGGACTCGGGGTTGACACAGGCTAACTCAGACGTGAGTGCGGTGGGTGTACGTGCGCAGGCTGGCAAAGAGGACGCGGTCGTCTGGTCCACTACGATGGCATCCGCATCCGCACCCGCACAGACAGCAGAACTTGATGCGCTAGAAATGCTGAAATTTTGCGTGCTGGAAGGAATCAGAGCATGCCTCCAGCATGAACAGCGTCTCCGCAGGCGGCAGGACTGGATCAAGCTACTATCAAGCTGTCCTGTTGAGAAAACATGGTACCTAGAGTTCCGTCACGCGCTCCGTAAAAAAGCAAAATCGAGGATTAATCACCCTCACGTCAGAGCGCGGTTAGTTGGCGACCTAAATGTATTGATGACATCATTTACTTGCTACAAGCGATACGTACATCGAAGGATTGTGACTGGCGGTTGCAAACTTACTGTGAGGCAGCTGAGCGTACAGTATGTAAGGGCTGAGCGCTGAGCGCCGAGCGCCGAGCGCCGGTCTTATTAATAACTAGGATTTGTGCCGGTCCGGCTGAGCAACAGCAATCGAAGTGCTCCGTACGAGTCCTACAGCCGTTTGCTGAACGATATCGAGAGGTATCTAGGGAAACCATGTCAAATACATAGATCTCTTGAAGCAAAGCACGACCAGATTTCAAAGGAGCATGCCACCCAGATTTGTGTCGGTGCTCGCGCGATGGCAGAAACTGATGTCCTCACCATACCAAGATCTCTATGAATTAATCTCTGGAGCGGAGCTGTCGTTCGCGTAGCAGCGCCTTCCGGATCTTCGGATCCAGAGATCCGATCGATGATCGATGATCTGCTGCAACTCCTGGATCTTTGACATCTTCGCTCGGTCGGCATCTCGCGATCAGACTCCGCACACCAGCTGCACAATCTCACCTTCCATGATCTGCCATGATCCTCACGAATTACCTTACCGTCCTGTTTTGTGATTCGCCTTAGACAGCTAGCGGGTCAGTATCTCATGCAATTATCATTTACTTTTCGAGGCGCCAACCTTACGTCCGAGCTGCCGTCTTCCGCCGCCCACAAAGGAAGGAAAGTAAGGTAAATGATATTGTATCCTGCAGCGGGACCCAACGACGAACAAGGTGGTATATACCGCGTGCCATGCAGTCAGGCACAGACTTAATGCACGGTCCTCCGGCCATTTCCTCGGTCCCGTCTGCTCATCGTTTTCTCGCTCAGGCTTTCGCAGGTAGACAGAACACGCGCACATGTGATACGGTGCACCAAGCTCATTCCATCTGCAAAGACTAATTCGGTAATTCTTCTTCGAGATGCATGCGCTCATGTGCCATGTCTGGCGAATCCAACCCCCTCGTTATCGCCAAATTATGCACGATCGGAGGACGTTGATCGTTTGGCTAAGCCGTGGGGCTTCTTGTATAAATTGCTGTGAGTGCTTCTCATCTGAAGCGTAACACATATATATTACAAGCTTCATCTGACCGGCCACGTCTCGTCGGGGCGCATTCTGCTGTCAGCATGCAACGACCAACCTGCACCGATATCTACCTCAGGTCCATTTCCGATGCAGAGGTCATCCTTTATGCCGCCCTTAATCATATACTTCCCACTGTTGTTCGTCGCCTTGATATTCGAGAGCAGGAATGCATTCGCTCAGGTTCCATCTACGTTTGGGAGGAGATGACGCCAGTGCGGAAGAAAGGCTCAGCGATGTCAGATGTAAGCACCGTATATCGCCTTCAAAAGCGCCTGATGTAACTTCATCACCAATTTCAGTCCTGTATCGACTCTTGGACCGACGGAAGGAAATGGAGTCGGCCTTTTAAAGGACGATCTGTATGGACCAGGCTTTTTCTCCTGCTCTTTCATGATCTCATGGCCACTTTTCTCACAGGGTTTCTATACGTACAAGGAGAAGAAAATACCATTGCCTGAATTGGGTAAAAAGTATGTCGCCCTCGTATTCTATTCTCGCACCTTTTGATACTTTGTCATCTTGAAATTAAGGTCCTGTGTAAAATGGCCGGAGCACCGTTCTCGGGAGCCGCTTTTAAGGCAGACGTATTCCATCTTCGTGCACTCAACGGTGCATGGTCGACGTAAATACCACCTCAGTCAGTCTAGACATCACATCACACGCTCTGTTGGTGCAATGCTTATTTGTCACCTCCAGCTGCATACGTCGCTGAGGAGACCATCAACCGTCTTTATACAATAGCAGATTTCCCAGTTCTTTTGTCTTTGCAAGTTCCTCGGGGAACTCTTCAACGTGCCAGTGCGATAGGAGGATCATCCGGTACCCATGCCGTCCACCACGAGCGGGCGCCCCAATCTGTCTTGCTGCAGCGCGCTGCTGTGAATACACTACCCAGTCACCGTCTTCCCCTCCTAAAGCGCCACACCCACTTCCAAAAACATGCCAACTCTCCGCGCAAATCCGAGGGTATCCACACTCTTGTTCCATTGGCTCTCCTTGAAAATAATCATGTTCTCAAGCGCCATCCTGTTGATGAGCAAGCCCTGCGCTCCTTCAAACTCTACTAATCTTATCCTCTTCCACCCTGACGACACTATAGTTGGACAAACTTGAGGAAGACCCAGGGGCGTATTCCAACCGTTTATCGATAAGAGTTCCCCATTTCCTTTCTGACGAAAATGCTTGGCTACGCCGTCTGTCCATACCTGGACAAGCATGATCGAAACCTCAGCAGCATGCTGATTCGGGCACTTGTACTTATTCTATCGTGTTTACTGCAGCTATTCTCTGCCGAGATAATTCACCGTCGATTTGATACTGGGCCTGTCAATCTGTAACTAGTCTATAGTCATGCCTAGAATGCCTGATTTACGTGCTCTCATAATCATGTCGCTGCTTGCAAGGGTGCATTCAATTGATTATTGTGTTCTCTGCATCGCTGCAGTATCTAGGACTGATCATCGTGTTTACTACGGCAGTTCTCGTCGCCTGATCATCGTTCCGCATGCTCATATGCTTTACAGTTACGGAACTCGACGAAAAAACAAAGTTCTGCTATACTGTCATGTGCTTAGACATTCACGAGCATGGACAGCACGAATTAATCGTAGTATCAGTCTTCATCCGGCATTCACAGTGCGATGCAGAACGCCTGGAACACCAAGAACGATGCGGTCACATTCCCAGTAAGACTGAAAAGTTCGATATGGGCACGATGTATTCACTCTTTCCCTACAGCGTCGGGCCGGCCTTCTTTAGTGGACTTAGGCCGGTCATGAGTCACGGGAGGCGAGGGCATCGAGGATGGCTATGGTCCGCAGAGACGTTGCCCTTCGCGCCTGAGGCGAGCCTCCACCACAGATGGTCAAGTCAGGCATCACCCACCTGCGCCAGAAAAGTGGTCGAGCTTGGCGGCTATGTCGAATCGAGGTAGTGAGATAATGGGCCCACCGTCGGCCTCAGTTTGGAAAATGATCATATGGTTGATCTCGAGGAATGAGAAGCGAAGGTCAATATAGACGCTGTAGAGGTGGATGAGAGAGCCGACGATGGTCGTTGCTTTACGATGAGGCCGCTGAGGACCTGTTAGACAGAAAACACTAGTGATGGCGCGGAACAAAATTGAGTTATTATGTGACGCAGTTCAGTTTTCGCAACTGACCGACTCCAACTCGACCAGGGGGGTGCCGAGTCCGACTGAAAAGCAAATGAAGTATAAGGTGTGACTGGCTGGGTTCGAGTTGGAGGGCTGCGAAAACCCTTTGATATATGCGGTCGCCTCATATGGTCGTGTTCCCCACCTGCAAAGGATATCGTCATCGTGCAGAGGTGTCAAACCTGTCGTGGGCTTTGACCACCCTGCCATTGCTGGCGAAGCTATCAACATATCTCGGCCCTCCTCCGTGCCCCAGCTTTCCTGGCTGCTGACAGTGATAGATCACACTCCTCGATTTTGGAGCGCGCATGTGCACAAATCATACGATGTCGCACGGAGAATGACGAGGTCGACCCGTTCTGTCACTGGATCGTACCCAAGAGGTGATCCCAGCACCGACCGACCGTTCTTATCCCATCCGAGGCCGACAAGAATGGACACGTCCTGGAGAACACAAAATGCGATGCCATCTGCAGCCTCGCGACAGGAACAGGGCTCGCGACCTCGATCTGTCGCCTCGGAGACACAGTCCAGCTGTACTGGATGACGGGATCGACCACGCCAAACACACATCTATACTTCGCACCCGCATGATTGACGGACGTGAGTTAGAATGTATTATGCATGAAGTTGTGCTATACGATGAACCGGCAGCTAGGCGACAGGCCGGAGTACAGCAACACGTTGTTCTGGCCAGACCGGAAAGTCTTTGGGCCCAAGTAACGCACCTGTGACGCAGAAGGAGACCTCTGCAGCGCATAAATGTGAGGAAGGCTGGGTCGAAGATGAGATCTTGCCAGTGGAGGTGAATAATGAACTTCGAGTCCGCCTACCCAGCCGAAGGATGACCGGTTCGAACTGCATGCAGTACGTGAGACGCAGTGAGACGAGACGCCTTGAAAGTTGAACGTGATGAAGTACGCCCTCTTCGTCGTCGTAGCAAGTTTGTGCGATTAGAGAGCGACTCGCGGCGGATGGAGCCATGGACCTTGTGGAGAAGTTCATCACAGACGAGACAACGTGCATCAAAGTGTCTGAACGCATTGATGCAGTCCCAGGATGGAGCTCACAACACGAGATGCGGGGGCTGATATTCATGACAGCGTGAGCATGATATGTCGCGTATTGCACATCACCATTGGAGTCCGCTTCCACAGGTGGACTCTAAGCCTCTCGAGGCGTTACTTGCTGCTGGGGCATCCTTCCGTCACCGCACATCTCGAACCCTTTTGAACCTTTACATAGCAATCGTCAGTGGTTTTTATAGATCGTACAATCAACCGGTACTGACCATCCTTCCGGATCTTGTCAATGTCATAATGACATCTTATCTTACCCTTCGGGCCAGACAGCGGCAACCCAACCATAGCTGGCGCGAAATGCATAGCCCTGAATGTTCTCCAGCCAGCGCTACCAGTCCGCTTCGGGTTGGGTGGCAATATCGGATACCGCTGAGCATTCCCTTAAGCCTCCCGGCACAGATGCCGGTGCAGGCACAGTAGATGCTCTGGGGAGAAACAGAGAGATGCTAGAGGCGTACTTTCGGCTTAGCAACACGTACGTAATGGTGAGATGGTCATGGCTTCCTCTCCAGGACGATCAAGGGATGTAGACAGTAAATGCTGACGTCGATGACATAGAGAGGGATGAGAGGGATCGATAAGAGTCCGCTGGGCGACGAGACCGAAATGGTGGAGGCAACAATGGACCTGCGTTGAAGTTGTGGATGGCATGATAACAATCTAATGGCCTAGTGTTTCTCACCCTCGTGTTGTCAACCTGTGAAGGACGTCATCGCGAATTCCACTCGCAGAATGAGCGAAGGTGAATCAGTTGCATTCAGAGGTCGATCGACCCTAGCCAGGTTATGGCCTAGGTATGGCATGGCGAAAAATTGGGAGGCATGGTGGTTGTAGCCTCGAGCTCAGGCGAAATGGCATCCTGCGTCATCTTGCTATCGCGCACCTGACCGTATCACTTACCTAGGTCTTCTGGCTGAGCTGCAGTGCATATGAGATATGGAAAAAAAAGTAAATGATGACAAACAGATAACCGAGGAAGAGTGTGCAGCATACTGCCGCTGTGGCGCCTCGTTACACGGCCAAGTAGTCCATACGTCCGTAGGCTGACCGGGACGTTTTTAACAGTAGTCTAGGGTCCAATACGTACAATGCCCGCTATAAGTAACCACCGGAGTGCACTTTGAGATTAAAATGTGCTTTGTATCGGACTGATTCTCGGCAGATTGCGTGGCACGGGCGCTGTACTGTTCTATTTTGGCATCAGGGCAAGGGCGAAGTCGTCCTGTGGTTGAACTCCAGTCCATCCTGAGGCCATCCCTCGCTAATCCCTCGTCTCGGCAGTACCTTGAACTCAGTACCGAGCATACGCGAGACCACCGCCCATCTCGCCTCGTCCTTCGCTCAGATTGATCTCACCTTGAGGACACAGCTGCAAGTGGGCAGGATGTCATCGAGAAATGCGCCGGCTGGCGACTTCGAATCGCCTAGATGTAAGACCTTTGCCGCTATCTTAAATCCGGATTCCTCTCATCGAACTTGTGTAAAGGGTGGATGCGCGCACCAGGCAATGATTGTTGGACTTGTGCGGCCTGCAATGATAGTCGTGTGCGCTCAAGAAAACTCGCTCTCCGCCACGAATTAACACAAGTCCACAAGGACAATGTTGCATATCAAGCTGACCAGCTATTATCCAGTGCTTCTAAGCAGTCGGCAGCTACAGCAGAATCAGCAGTACCTACCCTTCGTTCTCTTCTGACTGAAATGTCTACGATCGAGCCGGACAGCACTTCGCAGGACCTATCGCCGATTGATGTAGAGCGTGGCACCGACCAACCAGAGTCGGCATTTAATACCCAATTTTCAACCCACGATCACCGAGCAGCCACCGCTGAACTTGCGGATGCGTTGCTAGACTTTATAAACGAAGATCTATCCGATGAAGAACTTATCGAGCGGTCTGACGCAGATAGCAGTGACCTGCATGCCGAGCATCGGGATCTTGAAGGTGGAGACCTAATCAGTAATCATTTGTCCTTGTCCACTGACTTTTTACTAGAGCATCTCTACAGTCAATTTAATGCGGAGGGACCACGAGAACCCAAACGCGCTCGATCTGCTGAAAGCGTAGATGAAAAATTATGGTATCCATGGACTAGTAAAATGGTAAGGTTATTTATTGTGTGTCGAGAACGGAGACAGAGAAATTGACGACTTATAGTCCTGTACACTGGACATACTCATGCATTTACCACGATCCGTGTTCTCTATACGTCAGTTGGACCTTCTGCGGTGGCTCCTCGACGTAAATGGCATCCCGGATGTGCCGTCTCAGGCAATCGTTCAGAACACGCAATCAGTCCTGCAGGCAATGTCCGGTATACGCACGATCCCCTACGATGGTGCCTTCGGACACAAGTACTTTGTCAACAAACTCGCAGACATTGTTGCTCAGGTATGTAATTGACTTGATCTACCATTATTACATGTGACGAGACGGCACTACTTGTATAGGAAATGGCAAACCCTCGTGTTCGCCCCTTTTTGCACTTTTATCCCGAAGATGCCGGCCGAACTGTCAACGAAACCTGGCAGGCTAGTCATTGGCTAAACGAGGTCGATCCTTCAAGGCTCACGCCAATGGCCGTGATTCAAGACCAACAGTATTTCGTGTACGAACCCTGCCTTCTGAGGAATGGCCAGGCTTGCATACCTACAAGATGGTTCTATCGTGCCGGCCAGTTAGTCGCCAAGGCGTGGCAACTCCAACCAGTTACGAGCGATATCGATAGTTATTGGATCGTTCATCAGTATCAAGAAATAGAGGTTCAGCAGAATCAATTTCTCCTATCATTTGCGACATGGGATACAAGTCTTTCAACGCACGGACTTCCGCACAAATCATCAATACGAGGTCGGTTGTAATACTTCCAGACACTTGCTAGGTTTCGCTGAGCAGTTGATACGTACAGGTTCATTTCTTGAACGAGACGCGCCGCTCATGCCGTGGACACTAACCGATCCTCGGTCTGGTAATCGCTGGCGTGCCCTGGCGAAAGGAGCCCCTGTTTATGCATTTCCGATCTGGTTGTATTGCGATGATACATCAGGGAACGTGTCGAAGAAGTGGAACAAGCATAACTCGTTCCTGTTCACTCCTGCCGGTCTTCCGCGGTCACATGTGCATCAAGAATACAATGTACATTTCTTATGTACGTCCAATATAGCACCGCCTTTAGAAATGCTTGACGGGATTGTCGATCAATTTGAGTGAGTCATTTCTGTTCTCGCTGTATGTGCAAGACTCATGGGATTTATTGTTCAGAACAGCCTGGACTGATGGCATCTGGGCTTACGACTGTGTCCATCACCATCGTGTTCTTGTCATTCCCTTCGTTCTGGCATTCTTAGGCGACAATCCCATGCAGAGCGAGTTTGCATGCCATATTGGCCCAATGGAAAAGTTTTTCTGTCGGATTTGCAAGGTGAAAGGGATGGACAGTGCTACGACAGGGACAAGTGCTGGGCAGCAAAATTCAGAGGCCCGCACTACCATGGAAGGGACCCCCGAAATGCCCGATACGACGAACAACAATGCGACGTCAGAATCGGATGCCGGGATCGCCAGCGAACGGGATCCCGCTCGGAAGAGGAAAAAGGCAAAGATAGAGACAATGGCAGAAATGGTTGATCAAGTCAAGCGGTTCTTGACTGTACGTGGATTTTCCTGTGATCACGCTACCTTCGCTGAAGCAGTCAGATTTGCAGATTGGAGAGCTTCGAACAAAGGACCAGACAATAGAGACTCTACGGTCAATGTTCATCGACGCAAAGCAGCTCGGCAAGCAAAAGCATATCAAAGATGTCAAGACTGCGACGGGCATCAAAGATCCGTATCTCGATTTTTTTATGGATGGAATATTCAAATCGTATAAGTCAAAGCAGGGCGTTGCTGCGAAACAAGCAGCGCTGGATGCCTACGTTGCTAATCTTCAAAGCGACGAGCTACATTTTCTCAGCCCTATATGGCGTGTAAAAGGTATGTCAGCATCGCTATAGCATTTCTGGACTGTTTGTAACAGTTTTCGTCTGTCGTATAGGGATTGATCCACATCTCGATACGCCGGTCGAGATCCTGCATACCATCCTTCTAGGATTTGTCAAATACTTCTGGCGTGATGTTATCCAAAACCAGCTGAAGAGAAATGAACAACAAATGCAGTTATTGAAGACAAGACTCTCCTCACTCGATGTGACTGGTCTTGGTATCAGCAAGCTTTCGGGCCATACACTGGTCCAGTACGCCGGCTCGTTGACCGGCCGCGACTTCAGGGCTATCGCGCAAGTTGCTCCTTTTGTACTACATGATCTTGTTTCTGAACCATGCTACAAGACGTGGGTTGCGTTAGCAAATTTAATTCCCATCGTCTGGCAGCCCGTCATCCCTGATATTGACAAGCATACGGTGAGACAAGTCTGGATCAACTTCGAAGGTGGCTGACAATGTGAGACAGGTGCAGCTTCATACTGCGATATTACATTTTCTCGCCAGTACAGCATCATGGACACCTCGTTGGTTTAACAAACCGAAATTCCACGTCATATTCCATCTTGTGATTCATGTTCGCCGATTCGGTCCTGCACCTCTATTCGCCACTGAGGCTTTCGAGTCGTTCAATGCCGTGATCCGGGCAAAAAGTGTTCATTCCAACCGTCAGGCGCCATCTCGAGACATCGCTCTTGCATTTTCTCATGGTAACCGGATTCGTCACATGCTGAGCGGAGCGAGAATATTGGCCCGAAAACTTATGCAGGAAGGCATAACTGCACCTGCTGCATCCTCGTCATCGTCTTGTGATCCCCCTCTTATCTTCAGTGACCAGACCTTATACTCGAGATCCAGTCAGGAATCGGAACCCCCTGTAATTAAGGCAGGAGATGCTGGGGACTGGCATCTTGTTGGGCCGGGCCCTTTATCTCTTGTATCTTATCCGAACACGGTGACCAGCTATCTTGGATTAGACTCTAATGATCCAACACGATACGGTGAGTACTAGCCCACGGTGCAATGTTTCGTGACTTTCCTGACGTCTGCTGGGACTGCTTACAGGCCGCTGCATTGCTGATGGAATCCTTCCCCGACCATATATGCAAACCCAAACAGGAAGCAGATTTCCAAGAGCTCTTCCTGGGGTCGAAGAACATGTCCTTCGGTCAAACTCATTCCGAACAAGTAAATCTCTTGTCTTGTTAAATGGCGATACTTGTGTAATCAGCCAATGGGTGCTCATCCGTCTGCGGAATGACTTGGCGTACACTACTGTTGCTATCATTCAAGAGGTTATCATTCGAACTGGCACTGCGAACAATATCGCGTCATGTCCAGATGCGATCCTAGTGCAGCAAGGAGATCTCACAGGATACGATACGAATTATTGTATGCCCATGGTGTCTTTTCTGACGAGGGACGACTTCTTACTGCTGTCCATAAATGTAAGTATGCGCTAACCATTGGCATTTGATTCATGCTCACTGTATCTCCAGGATATTATCTGTACCGTAAATCTCCAGCATCGGTGCCAACCTCATGGATGTTCGCCTACAGGATTTGTATATGTTCGCGAAGAGCGCCAAGTGACAGACAAGACTCGTGAGACCATTGTTCATAACACTCCAACCGATCTCATTCTCAATACTGCACACATGCGTGATACAGTTTATATGGAGAGTTTGCGCTTTCCGATTGACCCGCAATCCGTTGAAGCTGATCTTGACAGCGCAATCTTACATGGAGTTCGAGCCGAGATCGATCGTCGGAAAGCAGACACAAGTTCAAATGTTGCTGCTCCCAATTCACGAGGTTGAGGTCAACCTCGGGGTCGAAGTCGAGGTCGTGGCCGTGCTCAGACTCTTCAAGTCCAAGGCAGTGCAGCAATTCACTCAGAAGAACATGGAGGACATAAGACAGTTCTGTAAAACTAAAAATGCGACATGGCAAGCCCAAAGGAGTTGGATGCTTGACGCTTGACGAACTGTTTGCTCTTCACGCTTCACCCATACGCGTGCCGAATGCCACACAACGGAATTGCCACAGGGTTTGCTTCATCTGCTTCCAACTGTGCTCGTCTCCGCACACTCTTTTCACTGTCGACGTGCTGCCAGTTTTTGTTCGACGCATCCTGTTCGACTTCTCTTAGCTTTCTCTATACGATGTCCGGCTTCACATTCAGTAGTGGTCCAGGAACACCTAGAACTCCCCCTGTACAGTAGCAGTTAGGTGAGCTTTTTTGCCTCGATGTTGCACTGTCTTGAGAAACTGACTACCCAATCTTCTTGACAGCAGGGAGCATCCCAATCTGCACTCCAGATGCTGCGTCGTTCACAGGACACACACCACAGGGTTTTGCTCAACAC
Organism: Hericium rajendrae; assembly: GCA_033439255.1. Classification (NCBI taxonomy): domain Eukaryota; kingdom Fungi; phylum Basidiomycota; class Agaricomycetes; order Russulales; family Hericiaceae; genus Hericium; species Hericium rajendrae. Next base: position 239,828 of record JAVRDV010000018.1, read on the forward strand.
GTCGACCATCACACCGCTGCACCGCTGTCAGGAGGCCATCATACTGTGTCACCGTCAGGAGGGCCTCATACTGCACTACCGCCAGGAGGCCACCATACTGTGATGACGCCTGGAGGCCACCATACCGTGATGGCGCCCGGAGGCCACCATACCGTGACGGTGCCGGGAGGTCATCATCACAGTCATCAGCCGTTCATCAATTTGAACGACGACCTGACCGGTATGCAGCATGCCAGTAAATTTCACTTTGCCAGCAGGTACACCTAGTACTCAGCAACCTTATGTTCCGCATGTGAACACCACGTATACCGCGCACGATGGACAGGCTGGACCATTTTCCAATCAGCCCAATGGCCCGCCAGGCTCATTTTCTCAGCCACCACATGTTCCTCACACCCCGCCTCCCCAATAGCATCAGTCTGCTGGTCCTGGTGCTGAGAATTCTGACGGTTTTCCAAGTCGATTTGTGGATGCGCTGGCTAATGAATTCCTCTGGGGAGAAGCAGAGAGCGATCTGCACGGGAACTTGCACATCTTCGCACAAGTCAGGTTATGCTTTTCTTCATCGTCCATTATTTGGCTAAATGCTGTTGATATAGCTTGGACAAGGGCTTGCAAAACCAAATTTGGCTACGCGAATCTGGATTCTGGGTGCCATCTACGAATTGATCAAGGATCGCCGCATCGCGAATGACATACAGCGCTCGCTTCGAGTTATGATGAGTGACATCACAATTCGTCTTGACGCCACTTTTTCTGTGTCAAAGGAGCAAGCAGTGAGTAATCTCGCACCATACGTCCTCTATTATCATTGACAGGGTTACATTTTCAGGTGAATGTACGGCTTGTGGCCGGGGAGCTGCTATATGACCCTAGTTGCATCGACTTCATGCATCTGAGCCATGATGTTTTCGTACGTCAAACGTCTTTTCTTACCTGGCGCTGGCACTTATAGGCATTCCTATCACATAGCAACGGCTGAAGAGCGAAGCAAGCCAGCTTCGTTTCATCAATATATTTGGCAACTATGCCCGTGAGCGGCAGCTCATGACCGCGATCAAGCGAGCATGTTCTAGTCAACGGAATGCCCTTCGCGAAATGGTGCGTCATGCATGATCTCATAGATAATTGAGTCATGATGTTGTTTGGCCAGATCCGTGATAGTGTTATAGGCAACAATGTCAAATCTCTTGAAGACTTCACATATATTGTGACACAGTGCTTCGCTCGTGTTGATTTCAGCACTAACGTCAATCTTATCATAGCTGCGCGTCTTGCGATATTGGTAAGTGAGATCGGAATCCATGTTTGAGACATTGAAGGCTGATGAGTATCATCTAGCGCCGCTTTGCGTATGAGAATCTTGAGCTTCTGAACTGTGGCGAAGCAGAAGATCATTCTGAAGATAATGGCACAGAAAATGCTGAAGGTGCAACCACCCAATCTCCTAATCAGTCGCCACGGTCTTCCGCTGCTTCAGAACTAGGATCAACAGGCGAGGCCTCGGTCAATGGCAAAAAGCGAAAGCTTGAACCCGTATTGAAGCCAAAAAAGGGGAAGGATTTTTGGTCTGAAGTCGATAAATGGTTCATTGCTCAGCGCCAGCAGCGAGGCGCAGACTGGTCTGACCAAAGATGGAAGCAGTACGTTTTAAAATTTTGATATATGTGCATAACGTGCCTATTGACAATGTCTATACTCAGATATATTCAGGAAACCGTTGCCAAGGACCATGAGACCTTCGCAGTGCAAGAGATCGTCAACCCGTACATGACAGGCATTGAACTGGAGGATGAGCAGAGGGCATCTGCAATGCATGGAGGAGCTCCGTCGATACCGGTGAGATCAGGTGATGTTGTGTCGATTAATATCATGAATGCGCTGTGATCCACAGTGATTTCTCTTATATCTTCGAACCTTGATGACTACCTTCACGATTTTGTTACATTCTATATTGGTTCTACATGATATTTTGCAATGAATGAATCTGCTATACTATCTGTGGACTGATGGTGGTGATGATATCATCCATGACCAGGATGATTAGGAGCACGAGAAAGCACGATTATGCATCCATTACTTGGACTCCGAGATAAAGAGCCCCAGGCCAAGATTGAACACTTCAATCGGATGACCAAGCTGCTAAACGACGTGCATGAAGTGCTACTCCTTGGGCTCAATGGCAAACAAGGGGGAGACAGAATAGATCTTGCGCCCATTATGAGACCAGGAAAGAATCTCGGTTATATGTTGGCGAGCTGGTGGATGAGCCTGCAGACGTCCTGAGGATGAACTTCAGGATGCACTCAGGGTGAAATCAAATTGGCCCGAAGACCGAGGGCTTCTTCCACTCATTTCACTCGGATACCCGACTTTCAGATGACTTCAGATCATGCTCGGGTACAACTCCATTGCATATTGGTTACCGCACAGGCGATATCCTGACTCACTGGTTCAGTCGAACTTTTGGATCGTGGGACTTTTCCTACCGCAGGCTTGTGCTCGTGCTTGCCTGAGGCCTTATCATTCTGGCCATCCTACGGCCGTCTGAACCACTTGGCCATGTAGGCTGGTAGGATTCGGAGTGACACATTAGGACCGGGCCATGTTGACTCAGCTCACACGTGAAACGTACTCACCTGACCGCGACTCATACTATGTTTGCCACACCGTTGTCGATCTTTTATCTTTCGTCATCCTGTCATTATATCCTACTGTCTACCGTTGTATCTCTTGACTACGATGAATCCTGCAGAGAAAACGTCGAGTGAGAGTGTCCCTAATTCATCCCCATTCTCACAATACAGTGGCGTGCGAAAAGAATGCACACTCCGCCACTTCAACAAAAAAATGTAAATTCCAGTAGATCGAGCAAGTATTATAGAAACTTCATTAAATAGATCTCGTAGCTAGATATGTAAAGATGAAGTAGCAAAAAAATGGAGGAAAAGCGCCAAGAAACGGCCGAGATATCGATGAATATGTGTGGCATGACCACGTGATGCCATGCTCGACACGTCACTGTCGCAGTTTGAGGGTATCAAACAATTTCAGAAAAAGTCCAAAAAAATCAGTAACATATGTAACCACCCCTAGCTGCCTTTAATGCCTTCACCCGATCTGGAAGTGACCTATAAAGTTTCTGAATGACTCCAATATCCAAATTCTCCCATTCCTCCTTTGAAGCAAGCCACAACTCCTCTATGTTGCATGGATGGACTGGTCGGTGGTGGACAGCATGATCTACAAGGTCCCCTGCATGCTCTATAATATTCATGTCTGGAGAAGAGGGTGCGCAGGGGAGTAAATTGATATGATTCTTGGTGAACCACTGTGCAGCTTGGTGGGATGTGTGCTTGGGATCAAGATCCTGCTGAAAAATGATGACTGAGGGATCAAGCTGATGATCAGAGAGAGAGCTCTTGAGAGATTCTTCCAGAATGGCACAAAACTGGGCTGCATTCATTCATCCTTCCACCCAATGAAGCTGACCAGTCCCCTGTACTGTCAAGCACATCTGGAAAAAGTGTCCATACTACTTTAGCCTACAGTAAAAAATATGATCTACAATAGCTGTAATAGATTATATATTTTCTATAGCATCTGTTGATAGGTGGGTCTTTATTACAAGTACATGTAGTGGTCTGTATCAGCCTGTAGTCAGTCTGTAGTGATCTATAGCATCTGTAGATGTCAGTATCTACTGTAGCTATATGGTCCAGCTACTATAGCTACTGTATATCTATAGTATATATATGCTAAGTCTTGTACTGTTCATGTTAATATAATGTAAGACAGTATTATTCTTCTAGGTATGGATATCAGATGCTTGCTATAGTACAGATTTTGTTGGTATAGGAATTAGATGTTTGCTATAGGATATATCTTGTTGTTACAGGTTCAGAGGCTCTTGTACAAATGTTTATCTTGAGAAATAGACCATTCAATAGTTAAAAGTAAACTTCTGGATGCACCAGCATGATATTGCAGTCTATGTCTAAGTACAAAAAGTATTCTATTGATCTCCACTTTCAGCAATAGCTTCGCTTCAAGGGCCACAAAATTTAGCCCAGCTCCTGCTTTGGAATCATAAACCCTATTGTTGCAAATCCTTCCGATGCTTGTTCTAGAAGAAATAATAATTGAGTAGATGAACAGATGTCAGAAAAAAAACTTACAGGACATTCTCTTGTAATTAAGCTACAACCTTTTGCTTCCAATATACTGGCATCTGCTCTTTTAAATCTGAGAATAAATTCTGGTAGTATATGTATCTAATATCAAGTAAATCAAATTAGTACAACAAGGCTGGTAAAAATGAATGACATACCTGCTATAGAACAGAGTATCACTGAATTCTATCTCCTTTTTATATCCTTCTTGATACTCAACAATTGTGTTTTCAATCTGATCATATCTCAGTCAAATATCTCACAAAAAATTCATGATACGTACTGCTGTAAAAATCACAGCCAACAGAGGAATATTAACCTCTTGATAGTTTTTTGCAAACAGTGAACGGTTTCCATTGCCTTTCTTACCGTACCACTGTTTTGCTATAACTGTGACAACTACTGAAAGTTTCAGCACCTTCTCCTCATTGTAAGTCCTTGCCTAAAATAGCACACAGGTCAGCACATATTATCAGTCACAATATACACATACCTCTATGTCTATGTCTCCAAAGGTGAAGACTGGAGTGGGACCAGACAACAGCCAGGTTACCAGGTCCTTCACAGCATCTCCGCCAGCAGTAGTGCATAGCTTCTCCAGCCCAAAATAATTGTTGCAAGCTTCAACAGCCTGTGTTTTGATCTGACCATGTATTTGTACAACATCAGTCCATATCTGTAATATATATATATATATATATATATATTTAGCTAGCAGACATGTAGAAGTTGAAGTATTGATGTAAGACATTACTTTGTCAAATTCCAGCTGTAGCACAGGACTGGCATCACTAGCCATGACCTTGCACAATTTGTTGTACTCAGGCTGCAACAGTGCACTAGTTGCTGTAGCCCTTTTCAGGGCTGTCCATAAGGCTTTATCCTTGGACTGCATGGACATGGGAAAAGCATCTTCAGTACAAACCATTATGTGTATAAAGCGGCAGCCTATGGCACTGATCTGTCCTGCTAGATCACCAAAGACGTGTTCTATTTGGGGTAGAGGTCATGACCCAGGTCATAGAGGTATGCTGCCCAACAATGCTGCTATATCTGGTGCAACATCTGATGCAGCTTGCAATTATACACCTGACGTTCTGCACTTCTTCCTATTATGAAGAAATATCTCATCAAAAGAAACACACTCTTGATAAAAAGACTTACCGATCACTTTTGGCAGAAAGCTCTTCAGCAACAGCCATGAGCTTTAACAACAAATGATGAACAATGAGTAATAAAAACAGTCTATAGCCTTTATAAAGACATACCTTTGTGCCACTGAAGGGTCTTTTACATCCCTTAATGTTAGCCTTCTTTGGCACTTGATCACTGCTCTTAGCACCTGACACCTTCTCTCCATCTTCAATTTCATCTCTCTCCTCTACATCGACCACTGACTCATTGTTGTCCTCTTGTATCAGATGATCAGATTCATCTTCACAGTTTGAGCTTAAAAACATGGTCAGTCAATCTCAAGTTGAACGTCAGAAGTATAAACTCACTGTCTTTATTGTCTTTACCGCTGTCATTCAGATCATCCTGTAATACCTTCTCCTCATCATCTAGACCCCTATGGCAGTCAGTGCAGAGATCATCTTCTACACCAACATTGCCATCTGTGTTGTTCTCCTCATCCTCATCAGAATTGTCATCACTGTGGTTATTGGCTTTGGCATAGACAAGATCTATGGTGCATGTTGCTAGCTCTGGTAATTTCAATGTGAAATAAGAAAATTGGGTTAGATTGATGTCAGTACTGTCTGACAATGATAAATCAGAACTTACCATGCTCCTCCTCTGCCAGCTCTGCCTGAGTCTTCTTCTTCTTGATGGGCCTAGGCTTGGCCTTGGGTGTGGGGACAGGCTCCTCATCGTTAGACACCTCATTATGTTCTCTCTTGTTTCCAGCTTTCTTAGCTATGGCTGCTGCTTTGATAGCAGCAGCTGTGCTTTTAGTCTTGTCCTTGCATATAATACAAACAGTAAGCTTTTATTATCTCAACCACACATATAAGTTGCTCACCTTTGCCACATTCTTTTTTGCTGCTGCTGGTGCTACGCACATAGTTGCTGTGTTCTTAGCTCTTGTGGTTGGCACAGAAACAGGCTTAGGCTGAATACTCTTTGTTTTGGATCTGGTGCTAGCCATGAAGGAAGGAGTAGTATAGAGGTGAGGAGTAGAAAGGATAGATAGATGGCAATGTGGCTGCAGATGTGGCTTGGAAGAAGTGGCACTTTTTTATACAGTGTCCTGTTGCCGTCCTCACTTTGAGAAGGGTGGAAAATGATTTACCATCTCCTGCTAGTTTCCACACTCTTGAAATTCCACTTTGCCTTTGCAAACAAAAAGCTGTAGAATTAAGAGGTATTGATGTGTATTGTAAGTAAGTAAAGGGTGAAATTATGTATCAATGGAATGTTTCATTGTGGTTGCAACCATTGCAGTTCCTGGTCCACTCCACTATGGTGGTGTCTGTATGGAAGACGAAAGAGGTGCACTCTCCAGAATAATGGAGGTTTAAGTGAGTGGTATCCTTGGAATTAAAAACAACAATATCACCATGGCATGCCTCAATTACCACCCCTTGCTCATACAATACAAAAGCACTGCCTTCAAATGCACCAATAGGCATGATTAGGCAGTGAGATTCATCCTTGTCATTGTGGTGGCCCCTGATTGAAATGTTGATGTTGACGATGAAGCTCACAAAGGGGCATACAATAGACTGCAAATTGTCTGGGAGGTCCTGCGAGTACAGGGACAGCTGCATGTACTCCCATGGTAAACAATCAAGAAGCTATGATTAAAGCCATCAGCAACAACACTTTCTCCTGTATAGCAAAACACGTACCTTTGCTTCAATCTATTGAAATAGTTCTTGGAATATTACCTCCATCTTCTTCAAAGTTGCTGCATGTTTCTGCATGTCGGCAGATGGATAGGCCGTCATCTGCATGCAATTTGTGTGAGATGTGCCATCCCTGGACAGATACAGTGGTTGAATGTCAGGAGGTGCATTAGTACCCTATATATTTATCAGAAAGAATGAACAGAGGTGAAGCAAAGACAAACCTTGGTTGCATGCCAGTCATACCAAGAGAAATGGTATGTACCAAACCTCAAAGCCTTCTCCTCCACACTGGAGTCACTATTGACAAGGATCTCCCCAATGCAGAACTTGAGACCAGAGTGCAGATCATCGCAGATGTGAGATGGCAGAGATGTACAAATGAAAGCCATGAGATTACTGTCTTTATTTTCAATGCAAACATTATCTCTGTAACATGTATCAAGAAGACTCGTAAGATACAATATAAATAAGTTATGCACTCAATTATATCTGTAGAAAAAGCCATGTAGGAAGTGGGATCTTGTCTGACCCCATTCATGTAGTGCTCCTCCAGCTGCAAAAAAGAAAAATCAGAACAAATCAAATTTAAGTAAGAAATTCTACCAACCTGTGCAGAAAGTTCTGCAACAGATGATACTGGGTGCTCTAGACATGCTGCAACAAACATACACTGTGTCTCTGTCCACTCATAGTTCTCCTGGTAATCCACAGCTGCAGACATTGCCATATTCTGCAGATGATCATGCTAATATCCTGTAAAAATGACCAAGGAGGGGCCTGAGGGATCTAAGTCCATGAGAATCCCAACATTCTCAGACATATCATGAAATGATGCAGAGGGGGTGGAAGGGTTTGAAGGCTTAGGTGTTGGTAAGAACAGCTCAGATGAGGAGGGAAAATGTGCGATCCTGGAGTGACAACACACAACCTCCTGTAAGGTGAGAAAAGCTGTTGACGACAGCAGTACATTGGTCAAGCAAGGCACCCATGCCTCTTTATTGCATGTTAGGGGGTGAAAAGTGCTGAAAATTGAGTTAGCCAAGAATAAAGGAAAAACAAGACAAGACAAACTTGAATGAAATAAGCTTGAAAAACCTGTCCGAGAACTCTAAGTTAAAGCAGTCAAGAGAGGGGAGGACCTTCCAAAGTAGCAGGTCCTCTTTCAAAAACAGACCAGCAAGGCTCATAGGAAGAATCTGACTGAGATACGACACTGTAGGAATGATTTTGGTGCACATCACAACACCCATATCGTGCATGCCTGGTGGTGAAACACATAGCAGGTTGGTCATGATGTTGAGGCTCAAGTCTTGAATATGGTGGAGTTTGTCATGTAGCTTGAGGCCTGCTATCAGTACCAGGGCATAGATAGATCCTGAAATTGAATGAGCCACGGTGGCAACAACAGTCACATGAAACAACCACTCACCTCTGGATGCAATTGTAGCATATTTGCTGCCCTTGCTGTACCATTCAAGGAAAGTGTTGTAGGTGATAAGCAAATCAGATTCTGCAGCCATGAACTGTCTCCAAAATGCGAGCCTGTCAGGAAGCCCATGTTGCTTTTGAAGGCTAGATAAGGATAAGAGCTCAGCATATTTTGATGACCAGAGCACGAATACTCACTTCTGAACCTACACCACAAGCATCATAAAGCTTACTATTGTGGTGAAGCTCAATCCAACTTGCCTGCTGGTGATCAACCAGCAGTCTTGAAGGGCTGCACAAAACCCCCCTGCAATGCAGCCTCTCTCCAACTCCAAGCAGATGTCTTGAGCCCATTGCTCCAGTCTGCTGAAATCTAGTGCCTCGAACAATGCCCCAGACAAAGACTCTCCCTTTCACGACTGATGTACACTGATACCAACTTGGTCTCACACACCGAGCATGACGATAAAGCCTTATGCATCTCTGGTCACGACCCATGCTGGGTCATTATTGATGATCCATATTGGAACTCTCCCTTGATGGCAGCCATCATGCCAGAGGTGCTGAACATCAAGACTGCCCTCACCTCCTCCATCTCCACTGCTCATGTTGCCTTCTTCACCTGCACCACCCTCACCAAACAGCAGCTGCCCCTCCATGTCAATCTCTGATTCTCCATTGGAATCGGGCTCTCTCGAGTCCCTCAGGTTGTGCAGGTTGAATGGAGGCATGCACAGGAGTGGTGTGAGTGAGTTCAGAGAGTTGAAGAGGGAGAGGGCATGCTTGCCCAATGGCGACATATGTGGGCAGGTGGGATCAGCCTCAGTTGGGCAGGTAACATGGTTGTCAGAGCAAAGAGAGCTGTGTACAGGGCTTTCCTGGGCCAGACAGGTGAGTTGCAGAAGGAGCTGCAACATACCACCCCTCAAAGATTCTGAAGTCCAGGACTCTATGGTCTCAAGGTGTGAAAGAGCCTGCAACATATCTTGCAGCACATTCACAGGGATTTCGATGGGGTTCATTGAGGAGAAGGCCAGGCATAGAAAGTGAAGCAATGAGCAGAAGGCATGCAGGATACAAAAGCACATTCAAGGCAGTGACACAACATGGTGAGCATTATGCAGGGGCCATGGAAAATGTTTGGCTGTAGCCAAACATTTCTTGTGACCCATAAAAGTCCCCCTGCTTGTAAATTTTTCTACCTAACAAAGTCATAAAGTTCATTATTCAACTTGGGCCACTTTGGCCAGGACTAAACACATGTAAAACAAGCAGGAGGGGGCCTGTACCTGTAATGCTGGAAACACTACGTGTTGGGGACACCTCCACGTCACCAAAGCAAATCTTATGCTCAAACAAATCAATGAGTATTACGAGGATGCAGGCAATAGTTCACACTTCATTGTGTGCTGTAAGTTGTTTAATGGAGAAATCATGCTGGAGGCCTCAAACAAGAGTGTCATAGACAAAATTCAGAAGTCAAACACACGAGAAGCCTTTCTGACAGTGCTCAGTGAATGGTTTGCTAAGATTAAAGAGAACTCATACCTCCTCATCCTCAAATTCATACCTGTTGAAGCTGATCTACATGAAACAGCTACTTTACAAGAGATCAAACACACTCATGGTTGAGATCAAGGGTCATTCATTTCAGCATGATGGATCAAGGCTCCCGAGTGTCGCACGCCAGGCCAGTGAGTAGCAACAATGATGCTAAGATTCCACAACCTATGGACAGCCAATGAAGTGCTATAATCAGGCTTCATCTATGACTGTCAATGATACTTCTCATCAAAACCTGAACCCGAGCCCACACATTGCTTCAAGTGCAACAAAATCAGCAACCACTTCATGAAGGCATGCAACAGTAAGGAGGTTATGTGGTACATGTGGGAAAGAGGAACATGAATCGAAGAATTGCACAGTCATTGATCCCCAGGAACACTGGTGCATAAATTGTCATACCAAAGGCCATGCATCCTGGAATCACTCTTGCCCTGCTCTCACTTGAGCGAAGACTAACCATACACAGTACCACCCTGAATCCCAATACCAATACTTCCCTATGGCAGAGCAGGAGTGGATGTGGGAGCAGACAGGAGGTAATGTACAAGCACATTACCAAACTGAGCATGTCCTGTCTTTGAGCAAGGCTGCCACCTTCCGAGCACTGTATGCCAACCAAAAGCAAGCATGACAGGGCAGCCCTAACCCACCCATGGGACAGTGCGATCATGGCTACCAACAACGTGATATTCTCCAACCTGGTACACAATGTACTATCAAGCAGACCCAATCCCAACCATCTGGGAAATCTGCTAGTGCAGGATCAGATCACTTTTGGCAGACCGTTGAAGGGACAGGACCTCCAGAGGAGTCGATGATCGAAGAGGTGGAAGTCGAAGATCACATCGAGGACACCTCCAGTGAGAATTTATAAATACTGAACCTACTAACCAAACACCTCTGCGACTTAGGATTTGGCAACAGAATGTAAACAACAGTAACATTGTCCAACAGATAATGCTCGAAACAGTGGCAGAAGAAGATATTGATGTGGTATGCATTCAAGAACCATATATAGACTTTAGAGATCTTTCAAGGGTGAATGCCCATTGGTATCCAAGTTATCCATCTTCTCCTAAATGCATTGATGATAAAGCACTGCACTCCTTAATGCTTATTAATGTGCACTTCGCTACAGGTGCATGGAAACACATTCCTATCCCATCCTTAAACATAACCACCATGCAATTCACTAGTGCCCAATGCATGCTCGTCATTGTTAATGCATATGTTGATCAAGACAATGACCACACATTTGATGCAATATGTGATTTCATGCAAGATTTCCCGAGGTGACTGGACTTTGCAGCAGATAAGATGCACTTCGTCATGTTAGGTGACTTCAATCATCATTGCTTAGTCTGGGATGATCCAAAGGACATGCATCTGTTCACGAATCAGAACAATAAAAGGACAGAGGTTCTTCTCAACCTTGCATCTGACTGTGATTTAAAAATGATGTTACCTAGATATGTTTCCACTCTGCAGCACTTTGTTACTAAAAAGTTTTCATGCCCAGATAATGTTTGGGTCTCATCATCCTTAATGCCCCAAATTGACCAATGCATGATGTGATGCCCACAACAACTGCCCAATACTGATCACTTCCTGATACTTATGCAACTTCACCTTGCCTTTAAGCAAACCCCCTCAGAACTGCAGTGCAATTACCATGCAATGGATTGGAAAGCATTTAGAGAGACATTGAGAGGCAAGCTGAGAGCAATGGAAGATCCGAGGGAATATAAACTAGGTGAGCTCGAATGCTTTAAAGCTGACCTTTTATTTTTCAATGCAGCCATCACCTGCACTGTTGAGACATTAGTTCCAATGAGCAAACTGACTCCTTACTCGAAGAGGTGGTGGATGCACGAGCTCACTGAGCTGTGCACAAAAGTGTGCACAATTGACCGTCAGTTGGAATGTCATCATGACAATCTGACACACCCCTCACATGCCAACTTCTAAGAACTCAAGAAGCAGTATGTAAGCACAATCAAGAAGGAGAAGAAAGAGCATTGGAAGGATTTCCTGGAGGAATTGGATGAGCACCCAGAGTTGGTATGGGCACTGCACAAAGTAATATCAGCAGATCTGACAGATGTGGAACAATCACAGATACTGATATTGGTTCATAAACTAGAGGGCAAGGAAAGAAGGTCTTCAAGGACATTTACCCCTCTGCAAAATACTCTTTCATTCCACCCACTGACCTCACCATTCTTCACGCTATCAATAAACTCCATGCATGCAAAGCACCTGGCCTGGATGGAACACAAAACATGCTGTGGATCAAGTGCAAAGTGGACATTATACCATGGCTAGGAGTGTTCTACCATGCTACTTTCACACTCGAATACCACCCCCCAGAGTGGAAGGATTCAGTCATTGTCACGGATCGCTCCATTTCTCTCTGCCTTCTTCTCTGCCATCAAGGCATCACGTCGGTCATGTGCTCCAGCAGCCCCATCACATGTTCACTTCCTCACATGACCTGGGGCTATCCTTCACCCATGCCCTTGTTCCCCTTTGGGACATCCTATTGTTCTCCTTTTGGCCACCATTGTTCTCACTCTATTGTTTGACCCATTATGGTGTCCATTGTTCTTTTCCCATTGTCGTTCCAGTACTTATAGGCTTCCTGTCACTTGCCTATTTCCCTAGATTGTCCATTTCGTCTGTACCATACTGTACCTCCAATACAGGTCACTGCGCTGCTAGTCGCCCTCTGCTCTCTCACTCTCATCATTGCTGGTGACTTGGGTGGTTCTCTGCTGTCTACAACCGAGTCTTGACACCTGGACAATCTCTCATACACCCGTCTCACCTCCCTACTATCGCCCATCATACCTCTCTTCTTTGAACCCTTCACCGTCGACATCTTCACTGTATCTTGACATCCATTCCATCAACCTCATCTCCCCTTCCCCATCGCCAACACCATCGAGGGCAGTGCACTCATTCCCCTCCTCCGCTATTGTGCTGTGAAGCGTTGGGAAGCCGAAGGAGTTTGGTTTCGATTGAGATCATGGAAACCACGCGCAGGTGCTATCTCCATTGCCTTATACATTCGAATTTGAGTTGCTTTTGACGTCGACTTGCAAGAATTCATGTTTGGTGCCTCGGACATCACCTACCACTGTCGCCAACCCAACCGAGGATCCCCTGCAAGCATCCTGCCATCGACCTCATTCCCTTTTTGCACACTAGGTTTCTTCACCCCAGAACCCTCGCCTGAGCCTGTGTAGGCCAGAGAATGCCTCGGCCACCGATTCCTCAGAACCCCGTACTCCACCACCTTGTACCCTCGTGCCCTTGGATGTCATCCAGTTGTGGCAGACTTCTTGTAGGTTGTCACCATTGATTCCACCAACCCCCACTTCCAGACCACTGCACCCTTCTCACTCGGGATCTTCAAGTCCCTTGGAGACTACCACGTTTACACCCTTGCTGGCATCGCCCGGATCCACTTTTCTCACCAAGACCCTGCCACCCGTCAGTGGTACTTCACTGAGCACGAAGACTTCCCTTACCTCGAACTCGTCGACTTCGATGTTGCCAGAGAAGAACACCACCACCTACACCCAGCCACTCCACCGCTCCCCATCGTTGCCCCTCCTAGTATCGACTCCCCTCCTGCCCGCACCGAACCCCTCTTTGTACCAACAGGTATCATCTTCAACGCTGTTACCAGGAAGTACTACACATACCGTTCCAACTCTCGACGCCTAGTCGTTGGCTGGAGACCAAACCTAGTAGAAGGAAGAGATCAGTGGTTTTGGCAGAAGCCCGCGAGCAAGAGCGAGTTGCCCGGCTCACAGTCCTCCGCTCACCACTACCCCCTCGCATCCCAACCCCGATACCAGTCCCCTCACCCACTCCACCTGTCACCACTGTTACATCCACATCCACCGTCAACGTCAAACCGATCATCGCCCCAGCTCCCCCTGTTCAGCCGCCCGACGACATGTCCAACCCCGAGATCGGCGTCAAACCTGCTCCCTTTGAGGGAGATCGTTCCAAGTCCAAGGAGTTCCAGTTGTGTATTCGCTTATTCCTTCATGCCAACTCTGTCCAGTATAAAGAAGATACCGCCCAGATCTCCCTCTTCCTCGACCTCTGCCAGGGCCCTATTGCTGGCCAGTGGACCACCCAGCATGTCGAGGAGATCCTTGAGGATGACGATCTCGTGGCTGCAAACACATCTCCAGCTCATGTCCCTTGCTATGCCAACCTCGCTGCCCTTCGAACTCGCTTCAATTTGGACTTCTCCCCCCTTGATGACTCCAAGGACGCCTCTCATGCCATCCAGACCCTCCAGATGGGTACGCGCCCAGTAGTCGACTACATCACCAAGTTCGAGTCCTTCACTCCTCGCACCGGCTACAACGATGTGGCCCTGATTGATTGGTTCCTGCATGGCCTCAACAGCACCTTGCGGGATGATTGCCAGCACAGCTACCCCATGCCCACCACCCTGGATGAGTGGAAGGCAAGGGCCTGTGACAGGAATGCTGCCTACCTTATGCGCACCCGGTTCCAGAGTCCCCGCCCTACAACTGGGCACACCTCGGTGAGCACTCGCTCCCCTCAGTCCACATCTACTGGCCGATCCCGCACAGTTGCTGCTACAGATGCCCCACTGCCCAAACTCTTGGAGCCTGACCATGAGCATCTCAGGCGTAAGGGTGGTTGCTTCTGCTGCTGCCAGAAGGGCCATGGCTTCCGTGACTGCCCCCTCAATGCCGACTCCAACCCCCGTGCCCCAATCCCTCATGTCCGAGTGCTAGAAACTGGCTCTGCCCCAGGAGTAGCTCCAGAAGATGCAGCCGTCGCCCTCACTGTCCCCGCCATCAACAGGTCCATCGCCGACTTGTCATCACAGTTGAAGGACTTGAGCGAGGAAGAGAGGGAAGAGGCAAAAGCTGCATTAAAGGATATGGTTGAGGGTTTTTAAAGCGCCCCCCCAGTCACGTCATCCGTGGGTGGCAAGAAACATTTCTTTGATCTGTCAAATCGCTTCTCTGTACTATCCGACCCCTGTGAGCAATTGTATCCATCATCTTTGCGCATGTCCGCTATCATGCCCAACCGTCAGACACCGTCCATTACGCTCCAGGCCAAGATTATCACTGCCCCGATCAAGAAACAAATCGACGCTGAGGCACTTCTCGATAGTGGTGCAGAAGGCATCATTATGCACCCCGAGTTTGCCAAGAAACACCAGTTTCCCCTCAAGAAACTCCCTAAACCCTTTCCCGTTCGCAATGTGGACAACTCTGAAAACATCATGGGCTGGGTTCGCTATTCTGTCAACCAGAACATCTGCATTTATGCCAAGGACTCGATGTCCTTCCATGAGGAGACAGCTGAGTTCTACCTCGTTGACATTGGTGACTACGACATCATCCTTGGGACCGATTGGTTACAGGAGCACAACCCTGAAATTGATTGGGTCTCTCGTCGTGTTGACATGACTCACTGCCCTCCCTCTTGCACTCTGAATAAACCCCCGGTCAAGAACCTGTCCACTCGCACTGAAGGCTGCCAGTCAGCGCCTCATCCACCAGTCCTCAGCGCTGCTGCCGTGCTGCTCCCCCCACCTTGCCCCCCTCCATTGCTCCCACTGCCCTCACCATTTGTTGCTGCTCCACTTCCCAAATACGTGATCCCTGCCTGCCGAGTCCAAGGTGTCTGCCTTTGTCGCATCCACCTGTCCAAAGTCCCTGCATGCCTATTCACTGAGGATGATGACCCCCGACCTAATGTCGATGACGACTGGGTTGAAGAGGGTCTTCGCCTAGCTGGTGTTCTCCCTGACTGGGACACACCACCCCCTCCAGATGACGACCCCGACTACCAACACACCATCCGTATCTGTTGCTCTTTCACAAATGCTCAGAAACTGGCTGAGCGTGTGGCCACTCGTGTTGCAGAGAAGTCCTTTGCTGAGATGGTTCCCCCTCAGTATCAGGATTTCCAACCTGTCTTCGATGAGGAATCCTCCCATCGCCTCCCTGAACATCGCCCTTGGGATCATGCCATTGACCTGAAAGATGGTTTTGAACCCTGCTCCTGCAAGGTCTATCCCATGGCCCCTACTGAGCAGGAGGACCTTGATTCATTCCTTGATGACCAGATCAAGAAAGGCTACATCCGTCCTTCCAAATCCCTTATGGCGAGTCCCTTCTTCTTTATCAAGAAAAAAGATGGAAAACTACGCCCCGTCCAGGACTATTGCACCCTCAACAAAGGCACCATCAAGAATGAATATCCCCTGCCCCTCATCTCTGAACTCGTTGACAAGCTCAAGGGTGCCAAAGTCTTCTCCAAGATGGATGTTCGTTGGGGTTACAACAACGTTCGCATCAAGGAGGGCGATGAATGGAAAGCTGCCTTCAAAACCAACCATGGTCTCTTTGAACCCCTGGTGATGTTTTTTGGTCTTACAAACTCCCCTGCCACATTCCAAGGAATGATGAATGAACTTTTCAAGGATCTCATCGATACGGGCAAAGTCGTCATCTACTTGGGGGAAGAGGGCCGATGCTCTGCACGGCAATACGATTCCTTTTGAATTGTTCTAACTTTGTAGTGTTATGCTCACAGAATTAATAAGATAAAAGAGAATTGAATATACTAGTATTGTAATGCTGCAAAGATCTCCATCTTCAAAGTATATTGTTTTACACTTATCTCTTATTTTTAAACTTTGTTACCAGCAAGAGTTGAACTAATGACAAAATAATAGTCACGTGCAATAGCAAGCCTGGTCAGGCTTGCTGTTGCATGTGACCTCTCAAAAATTGTGTTTACATTTATGAAGTACATAAGTGGGGCCTTTGAAGGTCTGTCAACTGTTGTATGTTGCCTAGATTGATTTTATTTTTGCCTTCTAGGGGTCTGAATCAGTAATTTGGCTATATCTCTGTCAATTCTCTAGCTATAAACATAAACTCAAGTGTTTCTGAATAGTACTATCAATGGCCATATTAACACGATTTTTACTGATTTTTTATGCTACTCAGTATTTGTCTATTCTCAGATGATTTGATGATTTGCCCTAGACTTGAATGATTTTTTCGATTTTTTCCTGCTTATAAATCGCTTATGTAATCTGCAGCACGGGCAAAATGACGTACTCCCGTCCCATGACATCATGAGGGGGACAGGAGTATGTCATTTTGCCCGTGCTGTGGATTATGTAAAACCTTGAAAATAGTCAAATAGGAGGTTTTGTGATAATTCGAGTGTACCTCCTTAAGTACTGGAGATAGCACCAGTCCCTTTATTGCGTCAGAAAGCTCTTTATTATACCTTTCCAACGATGCTAGGTACATTACAATTGGATGAGTCGATAAAAAGATATGACCTCAACAAGTTTGCCCCTACCTCTAACACCAACCCTTCAGTAATCGCTACCGTGTTTTCTCAATACTTATCCGATCGTCTTGTATAATATGCCGTTGGAAAGGTACGGATCAGACCTTTTCAGTGGTATCTTTAGCGTGTAAATAGCACCACTCATTGCTCCACTACAATGCAATCACTATGATCTCCTTCTCAAGGATATCTTTTGAAGTGATTTGCTCATATCTCAGTGATTTCTGGACCTATTGTTATGAAAACAAATGTTCTGAGGAGGTAAGATTTGCTCTCATTATATTACCATACATCACACTCACTTACATTAATAAAAAGATACAGACTTTACTATGAAGTACATTTATCCCCTATCTTGTAACAAGTTTGCACTTTTTCATACTGAGAGCTTCTGGTCCTAATATAACTAGCATTGACTTACATATGCATATAGTCTAACAATGATTCAGTTAAATTTAAAAGACTGAATATCTCTAAGAAATATCCAAAATTATAAGAATGGCAATTGGCAGAATCAAACTTATAACCTCACTTTATATAAGAAATTAGTTAGAGTAAATGATTCCAAAAAATTATAATGAGATATAAATGTTATGTATAATGATTGTGAACAGTGACAGTGAGATATGTTGATTGTAAAATGAAATAAAAGAATCCAAGGTTGAACTAGAATTGAACCTGCAAACTCGTCAGATTGTTGACTTGTGATTATATAAGCCAACTGCCAAATGGGGATGGTCATCGTTTTGGTGTCATTTTCGATAGGAAAAGCCAGTATAGAGTAAACGATTCTAAGGAATCGTAACATGGACGATATCCTCATTTTCACCGAAACCCTCGAAGAACATTGCGACCTTGTGTGCAAGGTCCTCCAATGCCTCCAGGACAATGACCTCTTCCTCAAACCAGAGAAGTGCTCTTTCGAGCAGCCCTCAGTTGAGTTCCTCGGTCTCATCGTCTCCCATAACATGCTCGCCATGGACCCCGTCAAGGTTGCAGGCATTGCTGAATGGCCTGCCCCCCGTAACGTCAAGGACGTCCAGTCCTTCGTTGGCTTTGGCAACTTCTATCGACGCTTTATCCAGGACTTCTCCAAGGTCGCTCGTCCCATGTTTGATCTTACCAAGAAAGACCATCCTCGGGCCTGGTCCGCTGAATGTCAACATGCCTTTGAGACTCTTAAAGCTGCGTTCACCTCGTCCCCAGTCCTTATCATGCCTGACCCATCCAAACCCTACCTGGTTGAGGTCAATGCCTCAGACTATGCCACAGGAGGTATCCTATCCCAGCGCGGAGAGGATGAGCAATGGCACCCTGTTGCTTACATCTCCAAGGCCTTCACTGCCCCTGAACGCAACTACGACATCTACGACAAGGAACTCCTGGCCATCATCCGTGCCCTCGAAGCCTGGCGCCACTACCTGGAAGGTTCTCCCCATACTGTGTAGATCTGGACCGACCATAAGAACCTGGAATACTTCAAGTCTGCCCAAAAGCTGAGTCGTCGTCAGGCTCGCTGGGCTCTCTTTCTCACTCGTTTCGACTTCACCCTGATCCACAAACCCGGTATTCATCACCGGCCCAACACTATGTCGAGACGACCTGACCATAGAGAGGGGGTGGATGACGACAACTCCGATCGTGTCCTCCTCGACCCCAAGTACTTCCAGATCCATGCTACACGTTCAGCTGCTGTCAAGTCCATTGGCAATGCTGATCTTTGCCAATGCATTCGCAATGCCAAGACCAAGGACATTGAGGTTGTTCAAGCCCTTGATGTGATCCTGAACAATGGTCCTCGCTCCCTCGTCAAGAACCTCCAAGAATGGAACTACGAGGATGGCCTCATCCTCTTTCGTGGCAAAGTCTACATCCCTGCTGACAAGGACCTTCGTCGGGACATCGTCAAGCTGCATCATGACACCCCCATGGCTGGTCACCCAGGATGCTACAAGACCTATGAGCTCCTCAGTTGCAACTACTGGTGGCCCGGTATGTCTGTCTTCATTCGTGATTATGTTGATGGCTGTGCTACCTGCCAGGCCACCAAGGTTCAAAATTACCGCCCTCATGTTGAAACAATTCCCAATGCCATCCCTACCCGTCCCTTCCAAGACATCACCTCAGACTTCATCGTCAAACTCCCAGAATGCCAAGGCTATGACTCCATCAATGTGGTCGTTGACCATTTTACAAAGCACGTCTCCTTCACTCCTTGTAAAGAGACCATTACCAGTGATGGCACAGTCAACATCCTTTTTGACAGGATTTATCGGAACTACGGCCTCTGGGAACGTCTCATCTCTGATCGTGGCCCACAGTATGCAGGCAAAGTCATGCGTGGCGTCTTTGACAAACTTGGTATCAAGTCCTCCCTCAGCACCGCCTATCATCCACAGACTGACGACGAGTCAGAACGCATCAATCAAGAACTCGAGCAGTTCCTTCGTACCTTCTGCAACTACCGTCAGGATGATTGGGTCCAATGGCTCCCTTACGCTGAGTTCTCGCACAACCACTGTATCCACAGTGCCACTAACCGAGCTCCATTTGAAATGCTCCTCGGCTATATTCCCACTGCCATCCCCACTGTCAACCCCACATCGTCTACACCCACCATCGAGGATTGTTTCCGTCACCTCGAACAACTTCGCACTGAGGTCCAAGCCAGCCTTCAAACAGCTGCTGATCTCATGAAGCGCAACAACCAGGACCATATGCACGACACCATCCACTTCCAGGTTGGTGACAAGGTCTGGCTCGATGGCAAGAACATCAAAACCACACGACCCAAAGCTAAGCTTGCTGATCGACGCCTGGGACCTTTTGAAATCACTGACGTCCTGGGCCCAGTCTCTTATCGACTGGAGCTACCACCCACCTGGCGTATCCACCCAGTGTTCCACACGTCCCTGTTGTTCCCTTACAAGGAAACCGATGCTCATGGTCCCAACTTCCCTGCACCACCACCTGACCTTGTGGAGGGCAAGGAAGAGTACAAAGTTGAGTCTGTCCTCGATGCTCGTCTCACCCAGAACAAACATGGCATTGAAT
The DNA here is from genome assembly GCA_033439255.1 of Hericium rajendrae. Lineage (NCBI taxonomy): Eukaryota > Fungi > Basidiomycota > Agaricomycetes > Russulales > Hericiaceae > Hericium > Hericium rajendrae. Next base: position 260,283 of record JAVRDV010000018.1, read on the forward strand.
ATCTCGTCAGATGGGCAGGCTACCCTGATTCAGAAAATCAGTGGCTTTCACGTACCTCCTTTTCCAATACCCATGGTGCAATCACCGACTTCTACACCCGCCATCTGCATGCACTCAAAGCTCCCAATCTTCGTGGACTCATCTACCTCGACCCCGTCCATGCTCATCACGCACTCCAGGTGAAAGTGCATCTTAGAGAGGGGGTGATGTCATGGATCGCTCCATTTCTCTCTGCCTTCTTCTCTGCCATCAAGGCATCGTGTCAGTCATGTGCTCCAGCAGCCCCATCACATGTTCACTTCCTCACATGACCTGGGGCTATCCTTCACCCATGCCCTTGTTCCCCTTTGGGACATCCTATTGTTCTCCTTCCCATTGTTCTTCTTTTGGCCACCATTGTTCTCACTCTATTGTTCGACCCATTATGGTGTCCATTGTTCTTTTCCCATTGTCGTCCCAGTACTTATAGGCTCCCTGTCGCTCACCTATTTTCCTAGATTGTCCATTTTGTCTGTACCGTACTGTACCTCCAATACAGGTCACTGCGCTGCTAGTTGCTCTCTGCTCTCTCGCTCTTATCATCGCTGGTGACTTGAGTGGTTCTTTGCTGTCTACGACCGAGTCTTGACAGTCATGGCCATCCTGTACAAACCCAGAAAACCTGATTACACGAAAGTGGGAGCTTGAAGACCTATCACGCTACTCAACACCATCAGCAAAATCCTCTCTTTAGTAGTTGCTGATGACCTCATGATGACCACTGAGTGCCTTGGTCTCGTCCCAGCCAACCACTTCAGATGCCAAATTGGAAGAAGCATCTCAGATGCCCTACACTACATTGTGAACTTCACAGCCAAGGTGAACAAACAGGAGAAATTTGCATGGGGACTTTTTCTGGATATCAAAGGTGCCTTTCTGAGCATGAATATAGATCAACTAGCATACAATCTGTGCAGTACAGGAATTCCAAAGACACTCACTGATTGGATTCAATGCAAGCTATGTGATTGACACACAATTTTAATGTTCAATGAATTCTGATCTCAGCTGTTTACCCTCAACTGCAGAGAAGATCAAGACTACCTACCTCGGGTCTTTTCTTCCAATTTTATGATGCTGGCCTGCTAGATATCCTAGATTGGACTACAGGAGAAGATGACATCACATTTGTAGATGACACCACATACCTCACAAAAGGTGACACCCTGGAAGAAGCCATGCAGAAGGCAGAGAACTTAATAAACAAGGCAGGTGGAGCATTCGACTGGGCCATGTTGCACATGTGCAAATTTAGTGTGGACAAATTTGGCCTAGTCTTCTTCACATGGAAGCACGAACACTACAACAAATACTCCAAACTCCTTATGCCCAAAGGCAGCCCGCGACCAGCCAAAGGTGACACAGGATACTAACTGCTCCTCAGACCATTGATCATGCTCAGAGGTCTCACTATCCCACCATCCAAGTCGCATAAAGTCCTTGGCATGCACTTGGACCAAGAGCTCACCTTCAAGGAGCACTCTGCATTTACATACAAGAAAGGGCAGAAATGGGTTGACACATTTAGGAGGCTCTCTAAACAATCTATGGGCATCGCATCATGGTACAGAAGACAATATTACAAGGCAATCCCAGCTGCAAAAATGCTATATGCAGCTGACATCTTCCTATCCCCCCCATCCTTGAGAGTAAAAGCCTCTAAGGGTATCATCAACAGGTTAGTGACAGTTCAATGCATAGCAGCTATCAGTATCATGGGCACCCTTCAATCCACTCCAATGAAAGCCCTTAATGCATATGCAGACTTACTGCCATTTGAACTCTTGGTTGATGAGGCATGCCACGATGTGTTTACATGACTCGCAACAGTCCTGCTGTCCCACCCACTTCATGCATGCATTAAGAGTTCATTTTACACATCGAATTACCAGTGCACAGCTCAAGCACCTCTCGATCGACTAGTACATGCATTTCACACAGATCCAAACTGATGCGAGACAATACCAATAGCATGGAGACATGCTGCCTGAACACTGGCTTTTCCTATTTCTATAGCAGCCAACAAGGATGCTGCCATCAAAGTGGAGGCTGAGAACTGAGACAAATGGAAGGTTTACTCAGATGGATCCTTGATAGATGGTCAGGTGAGCATGAGTGTGGTTCTGTATCACAGAGGACAAAAGCAGATGGAGCTGCAGAAGCACTTAGGGGAAGAGGGCCACAATACCATCTATGAAGTGGAAATCATTGGTATGATTCTAGCTGTTCGACTACTAAAATGCTTTTGGACCTCAGACTCCATGTCCATTGGCACTGATAATGTCACTGCTATCCAAGTCATGCACAACCTCAAATGCAAATTGGGCAGTTACCTTATGGACACACTGCATGACGAAGTAGAAGGACTGATGGAGGTGAAAGGAGCAGAAGTGAGGTTCAGCATATGATGGGTACCAGGACACAAGGACATTCCAAGAAATGAGAATAGCAATAAGGCAGTGAAAAGAGTGACACAAAGGCAGGAGGAATTCAGACAAGAAGGCGAAATGGCACTCCCCATGGTGATTTGAGGTATATTGCCATATGGATGATCAGCACTAAGACAAATTTTTCAGACAGGGCTACAAAAGCATGCAACAGTCGAATTTGAAGAATGAGACCCCTGCACAGGAGTAACATCTGAGCTATGCCGTCGCCTCCAGCACATAGATCCACATACCCCCTCCGTGACTTACCATCATCTAGTCATTAAACACAACCTCACACAACATCAGATGGCTCTACTCATCCAATTACACACCGACCACATACCACTTCAAGCATACTTTCACCGCATTTACAAAGAGAATTCTCCACAGTGCCCAGCATGTGGCGAGCGCTTAAAAACTGTGTTCCACTACATGATGGTATGCTTAGCATACAACTGTTGTTGAGACCGACTGAGACAGGCAGTCGGTTACAACAACTTCAAGTTAGAGCAACTCTTAACATGGGGACAATTACTTCTCAAACTCTTTCAATTCATACATGACTCAAAGTGCTTCGAAGGCACTGCTGGCAAAATTGTCTGAAGGTCGATTGAATGGGGCATGCAAGACCTCTCACAGTGAACAGGTGGTAGATGGTGACAGACACAAAGAGGACAAGGGGCGAGAGGCAGACAGAGTGCTCAACAATGGAGAGAAGGACAGAATGAGTGGATTCAGCATGGATGGCTCATCCTGAGGATGTAAGTCCTCGCCCAGCGATGCAGCCAAAAATTTATCTTTCGATCGGGGTGTCCCACCCCAAATGACCTTTTCAACTTCCAATCAGTCATGCACAACCTGAATCTGACCAGATGAATGACTCAGAGCCACCACAACTGACCTGCACAAATTGCCCAGTGTAGATGTGCACCATGCATCACACACCAGCTCTCTCACCTCACACACACACGTCGAGACAATGTGTGACATTTCAGATCTGCCCACCAGCATTTTGTGCTCATGCAACACTGCTAACAAGAGGGAGAATGAGAAGAGCACCTGCAGAGAGGGCTTGGATGGTGTGCACGATGAGTACACACCCTATGTGCCCCATAGCCCCATTCATATGCATCACATATTCTCTGCCACCTCTCTGTCCTCATTCCATGATGCACCATCAGCACTGAGTGTGGCTCATGGCTCTCTGCCCAACATTTTCACTGTCACCAAGCAGCCCAATGGCCCTGAGCATGATTTGTGTGCCTTGCTCATCACCTCAACTGGCCTCATGACCACACTCACAGCCCTCATAGTGTGTATCCCCATCCACAGCCCACCCAATGTCTTCATCACATCCTATGTCCCTGTTTTTGCCCACTCTGACTCCCACATTGACACCACATGTGATATTGCTGACATGCCTGAGAACCTGGAGCCCAAGATGGACACACACAAGCCAACCAAGTGCCGAGCAATGATGATTAAGGAGATCGATGAATGGCTCCTCACATAGATACACAAAGACATGACAGAACAAGGCTGGCAGGAGGGATGGGATGCAGGCACATCATCTGAGAAATTTACCACTGGTATATAAGGCTATGTAAGCTATATAGCTTTCCTAGGTCCATAGCTGTCCTCTTTTCTACATAGCAGTCTCATAGCAGTCAAGTAATCTATGCATAGCTCATAGCTTGCCATAGCTGTCATAGCATAGGGTGTAAGATATCATAGCTGTCATAGCTTTTATAGTATAAGATAGCTATAGAAGCTATATCAACTATATACTATATCTTCATTATCATATTATATCTAGCTAGTAAGGCTACTATCTACTCTATGTCACCTGTATCAAATATGTTGTTTCAACACACTTGGTGGAAGAGGACCAATGCTGTGCATGGCAAAATGATTCCTTTTTTTTATCATCAATGAAGGTATATAAATTACTGTCATATATGGCCATGTACAGGTATACTGACATCTTGCATGCAGGCCTGTACCTCATGCCTTATACTTGGCATGTAGTATTGTGCTGGGGCCAGTGCCTCATGCATGCCTGCTACACCTCATGCCAGCTCACTATGCCTTATGTTCACTGGTCACACCTTATGCTGGTCTACCACATCTCGATGTACCTTGTGGATGGGCCAATGACAGCTTAGAGATGACTACAGCTGAATATGAGCATGTCAGCCAGCACAACTATATACATGCATTGTATGTTGCTATGTGCAGGTGTGTCCAACTACTGTTATGATAGCTATGATAGGCCTCATACTGTCTTACATAGTTGAGAACTGTGGTAGCATAAATAGTGATAGACCTTATAGTGCTATGATAAAACATATAGATCAATACTGGGCTATATGAAATTTCAATTTTTCAGATGATACACACTACACCAACTCATATATGCACTCTTGACTCACATTTTTTGACCTATGCATACTTTTGTTGATCTGCTTACACATGTATCAACCTATAAGCATCACAACAAACTTATGTATGCTTCTACTACCTTATACATTTCCTGTTAGCCTGTGCACCTTCTATTGATTTGTATGCATTGCTGCTAACACCAAAGGCAGAATTTAATTTCTATATTTGGATTTTTTTTTCTGACTTTTACAAAAAATAATATAAATCATATCAGTTTTTTTTTTTAATAGAGCTTATATCTCTTCAATGTATAATCTAGTCAGTATTTTTCTATTTTACATGCATAAAATACTATTAAAATTGAATTCTTACCTTCAAACCATATTTTGTATACTGGCAGAAATTAGTGACCAAATATAGCAACTACTTTCTGATAAAATTGCCTGTCAATTAGCATGAAGATCTAGAGTAACAAAAAACTTATACAAATGCATGAGAGCATCAATTGTTCAAACATCACTTTAAGTATATAAGGGTTCAACACAAGTGTACTCGTGGGTGACCTGGATCTGAACTCGCAGGTATTCTATCTGTCGAAGATGCTGACCTGGATCCATGCAGATTTGCACCACTGGGTGATCTGGAGCTGCAGGTCAGGTATCTGTGACATCACAGGTCACTTGCAGGTCAGTTGGTCTTAAAGTTGTGTCTCACTTTTACGATGCCCTCTTCTTTGTTTCTTCATCTTAATCCTCCCCTTTTCACCATATCTCCTCAATTCAATGGCAGGATGGGTGTTATGGAGATTTGAGAGACTTCTAGGTGAGTCCAAAAGCCTTTTATTTCATTGTACTGTACTGATCTTAGGAGTCTCACTTGATAACAGGCGAGGCTCTCATTTTTCACTGTTCTTCGACAGGTTTTATGATGTTTGATGGGTTTTATGACATCCCACCATTTTTTGACATCATCCACCATATCTCGTGTACCATCTGTGCTTCTCCCATCATCCTCATCAACAGGTCAACTAACCAACTGGCCCTCACCCATCTTTGACAACCAGCACTCATGTGCACCAGAGATTTAATTCCCACTCACAACGGTAAGAGCATGCACAGTGCCAGTCTAGCACTGCAACTGCAAGGCCCACAATGCCTGTTAGGTCTTGTTGCTACAGCATTGTTGCTACAACAGCAAGGCTTGACATCTTTTTGCTGATCATCTGAGCAGTGCCTAGCATGCCTCAACAATGCACAGTTGTCCACAAACAGCTTTGCATATCCTTGCATGTCTGAGACAGTGTGCATCTACCAATACATGCCTTGTCAGCATACACATTTTTGACTGCATGCTCCCACCATCCCATAGTCCATTGCTCAAACTACATGTGTGCATTCGTGCCCATGGACATCACACCATCAGAAAAATATGCAGGTCCTACATAGTTCTACATATCTTATATAGAAGTTATAGGCCCATAGCACCTCCCTTTACTACATAGCTCTCATAGCCCAAAGGGAGAGCTATGGAGTGCTATGAGATGCTATAGAGCTAAAGAGGGTGCTATGAACTGCTATCATAGCTACCATAGCTGACTATGAAGCTATTATAGGATGCCTAGCTATTCAATCTATCAGAGCTATTAGAGCTATATTATCTATTTATGCTACACTCAATATGTAGATATAACATATCTATCAACACAATAGAATCTATCAACACTATCAGTATCATAGCCTAGTTATAAAGTAAATCATTGCAAAATATATAAACAGATAATCTCAAAAATAATTGATCAATTTAAATTATATTGAATGCTAATTTATTACAACATTTATTAGACTATTATAATCTAATACAACACTTTATAATCAACTACAATAATATGTACTAACAACTCTAGAAAGATAACAAGTCAATAAAAGAAGACTACTAAATATCTGAGGTCAACTTACACTAAAAAGCAAAAATCTATAAACAAGATAATAGATAACAAGATAACAAAAGATCAACACACCTTGACTTGAGATAACAGAGACTTAATTGACTAAAGGCAACATTAGTAAAGAACATATAACATTGATAATAGAACCAACATACCTTAGAGATAATAGATCAAAGTGACAACGAGCAAAGGAAAAGACAACGACGAGCAAAAGAGGAATAACGGCGAGCAAAGGAGAAACAACAGCGAGCAAGGGAGAAACAACAGCGAGCAAGGGAGAAACAACGGCGAGCAAGGGAGAAACAACGGCGAGCAAGGAACGACGACGCGGACGTGGCAAGAGATGGTGGGGGTTAGAGAGCAAGAGGGATCGCGCGTCGCGCGAGCCTTATATACGAATCTCGGGCGAAGCCGAGAATCGTGGCTGCCGGGCACTGCCGAGCGCCGCGTCAGGGACTGGGCCGGTAGATTTAACTACGTTGATATTGTTGCTCAGAGATGCATAGTACAGTATGTACATACTGTTCTCATGGATTTTAATCTCGTGTATCATTTATCATTGTAGTCGTTTTTTCTGAATTTATACGATTTGTTTTGTTTTGTTGACGCTCGAGCAAGATAGCTACGCTCGTTCGGTGGCTGAAGCATCAAAGGCGCGTCGACTTGTACTATACTTCGACACTTCATCTCACTCCTCCTCGTTGTCTCCGTTCCCTCGCAACCTCCCTCAATTACCCCGCGGTCGTCAACTTCGAAGGTTTAGAGGGTCGTAAGTAAGCAGAGTGCTACCAGGTAAGCAAATAACGACTTATCTTTCTTGTTTTCGCACTAATTCAGAGAGTATCGCTCGTATTTCGGGCGATACTCTCGATGTGCTTCGTCACTCGACCCTCCGCGACCCCTTCGCATCCTCCACGTCCCACTGCATCCCCCGCGCCCCGTCCATGCTCGTCCGCACCTCGTGCACAGTCCTATACCCCGCGCGCGGCTCCAACACCCCCACGACACTTGCGCGCGACCTCAACGACGCACAAGCCCCCGTCTGCGCTTTGTCAACGGCGTGTGCCCGTGGGCCACGTCATTGCCCGTGCCCTCGACGTCCTCGCAAGTGGGCGCCGTCGTGTCCCGTTGCCCTGGCAACGGGACTCGGATGTGTTCCCGTCGTGCTCGCCAGGCCTCAAGCACCTCGTCTGACTCCCTCCACGCTCCCGCTGTGTCATCAGTGCAGCGAACGGCCCAGCACCGAAGACCCACGCCTCGTGCGCTCGCCTTACTCGCCGCACGCTCGCCTTACTCGCCACACGCTTGCGCAATGCCGCGCCCTACGCCTCGGACACGCACGCAACGCCTCGAGACGCGCGCGCCGCCTCGACACGCGCGCGCAGCCCCCTCACGCGCACGGCGTCAACAACACGTGCACGCATCCGGCAGCATGTGCACCAGCCCGCGTGTGGTTCTGGCTGCCGTGCATGGCCGTGCGCGGACGGCCCTAACAGACCTCCGTCCCCTCCACGCTGCGTCCAGACCCCCCTTCAGCGCCGCTTCTACGTGCCCAGCGCCGCGTCTGCATCCTCCGCGCCGTGCCTCCGTCCTCCGCGCCGTGCCTGCCGTTATCTTGCCCTATGCGCCGCCTCCGCGCCCTCCGCACCACGCCGACGCCCTCCGTGCCGCATCTGCGCCCTCAATGCCGCGTCTGCGCCCTCAACGCCGCGTTTGGATCCTCAACGCCGCGTCTGCGTACTCCGCGCCGCGTCTGTGCCACCGCGCGGCCATCGGTGCGCTCCCCGCTGCCTGTGCACTCCCCGCCGCATCCCCGCTATCCCCGCCGCTTCCACGCTATCCCCGCCGCCTCCACGCTATCGCGCCACGTCCACGCTATCCGCGCCACGTCCACGCGCTCTGCGCCGTCCGGGCCGTGTCTGTGCCGTCCGGGTCGTGTCCGCGCCATTCGCGTCGTATCCGCGCCGTCTGCGCCGTGTCCGCACTCTCTCGCCCTCCGCTTCACCTCGCACGCATTGTCACCATCTACGCGCGACCTAGCGCTAAGCGCACGGGCGTCGGCAGCCCCCTTTGAAGCAGCAGCAGGCAGCAGCTCGTGCGCGACCCGTCACGACCCGTCGCCATGTGCATAACATCAGTGCGGCGTGCATGGCTGCCTAAGAATTTGTTTTTGGCATAAGTAGTTACTATAAGATTCCTTGTACCAACGATGATTTAGATATAATAAAATTTAAATTTTTGACTTCTCATTATGGGGTCTACCATACCTGATATAGGGCTGATAGAGTCCATAGCAAGGCTATGATGGTACATAGCTCTGATAGCAATGGCTTTTAGCTACATAGGCCTATATATCTTCTGCCTGCTGCTATGAAGGCTATCATAATGTGCATAGCTCTACATAGGTGCAAGGGTGGCTATATAGATCTCATAGCACTATGCTAGGACACATACTTTAGTACTGAGCTATATAAATTTCTAATTTTTCAGATGACATGCCACTATACATGCTGTCATATCATTTGTCTGACAGAAGCCCAATGTGAGGCAAGTTTTATATGCCATCAGTGCTATTCAACAATCAAAATGCACCCTCCCCAGTCTCATTCTCAATTTCCATCCAAGCTAGTGATGTCATTTGTGTGTGCATGCCCACAGCTATGCCAGTACACCAGCACCCACACATCCTCCCCTCGCACATGTGCCAGCCCATGTGCATACACATACTCAAGGCTGCCCCACCGGCATGCACATGCCCATGTCGATGCCACAAGTATGTCGCATGCAGCCTTTTGAATCCATGCCTTGTTTGTAGACTTTATACACTTCATGGGTATGACAAGATATAGTGATAATGGGCATATGTGATTGGAGCTGTAAGTTAGTGTTGGCAGATGGCATATAGTATGTAGTTAGTTAGAGATCACGACATATAGATTTGAACTTTGCAATATAATATGTTAACCAAAATAAAGTTTGGATAGCAGGTTACCCACAGGTCACTCACAGGTCAATGGGTTTGAGCACAACCTTGATCTGGATTTGTACAGGTCTCAGCCACCAGGTGATCTGGATCTACAAGTTAGATACCTGCAGGTCAATTTCATGGGCATACCCGTGTTGACCTACAGGTGACTCTGACTCATGTCGAACCCTAAAGCATTTAAAAAAACACTATTTAATCTAATCTAATCATGAGTAGTTCAGCTCCTACCTCTGATAACTCTACATTTTCTGCTATGTTATATATCTTAGTACCTTATTTTATATATAATCTGGTATGTAATACAGTACACACTTGTCATATCTTATTATACTCAGCTCGATATATGATATACACTATTATATATGCTTATATTATAGATACTTGTAATATCTACAATTATAGTAGTAGTCTAGTTGTATGTCTAATCAAACAAGATTCAAGATTGAATATATGATCAATGTCAAACATTGTATTGTTGAACAAAGCTAATGGCCAATCACATGATCAATAGCAGACCTTGTTCGGCCGCACAAGGTCTGATGGCTGTGCTTAGCTTATGCCAGCAGTAGTTGATGTTGCACTCTCTGCTCTCTCTTCTTTTCTTCAGATAGCTTTGAAGTCAGTATGATACTACCAGTAGTGCACACTAACTACAAGGCTTGGACACGCCCAGTCCCCATCTGCAGCGAGTTGCAGCTGAGGTGTCCAATGATGGTGTGGGGCCATCACCAACTTTCTGCTGATGATGTGGCATAGAGATCAGGCCATAGCTCTCTCAATACCACATCAATCAGAATGAGTTAAAGCTTGTTAGAATCAGATTTACAATAGCTCTAGAATAGTGCCACAAACAACAAAATAGCATGACAAAATGCTGACCTATTGGACTATATGTCTATGATGATGTGGCAGACTGTTTGCTTTATAGCTCTGCTGATACTGCATCAATCATGATGTATGAGGGCTTGTTGAACTCAGATTTACAATAGCTTTCTAACAATATAGTGTACAACATCATAGCACTATTGGTTGTTGAGATAGGAGACAATACTGTTTTGCTAATATAGCATATAAATCGAAGAATATCTCTGCTTACAGTGATCCCATTTTCATATTCTAAATTGGGTTGGAAAGATGTAATCCAAGGTATATGAACACAATTTACCGTTTGTCAATTGTTTGCTTTGTTGCAGAGCTATAAAGCAATCACTGTATACAGTGTATTGGCTCTCTAAGCGACTTATGCTTATGTAAGCGGGCACTAAGACCTTGTTCGGCTGCACAAGGTCTTGTAAGATCACATGACCGAGTCTCAGGACCCACTGCTACCGATAAATTGCATTTTTTGCTCATTTTATCAATAAACAGTATGTACATTTGTTTGCTGTGTATCATTTTAGTGGCTGTATCTTTCTATAAGCAGTAAATTGTGTTGGAGACCAGCTTTCTGGTATATTTGGATGCATTTGAGAACAAGTGAATCGGTTGAGTACTGATTAAGTTAGCTGGAGTTCAAGCATTCTAGGGGGAAAATGCAGAAACAATTTCCATTCTGCGAGTTTTGTACCGATCCTAATGCCTAAGGTACCCTCAGAAAGCTATCAATAAGTAGATTCTGATGCATTTTAGAACGAGTAAATTGGTTGAGAATTGGCCTAGTTAGCTAGGGTTCAAGCATTTTAGAAGAGGAAAAAAAGAAATACTTTGCATTCTGTGAGTTCTTAACCGATTTGGATGCATGAAGTATGGTAGCAAAGCTATAAGCAAGTAGATTTAGACACATTTGAGAACAAGTAAATCGGTGAAGAATGGACTGAGTTAGCTCAAATTCAAGTGTTATAGAGGGGAAATGTAGAAATTCATTGCACTCTGTGACTTCTACACAGATCAGGATGTAAGAAATACTGTCAGAAAGTAATAAATGAGCAGATCCAGATGCATTTGAGAACAGGTGAATTGGTTAAAAATTGATCAAGTTACATTAAATCAAAAAAGTTCGGCCAGAGCTGGAGTTGAACCTGCAAACTCGTTAGATTGAAGATGTGTGATTATATAAGCCAACTGCCTAATGGGCATAGTCATTGTTTGCATGTCGTTTTCACTATGAAAAGGTGGTATAGAGTAAACGATTCTAAGGAATTGTAATAACAGAAAAATATCATAGACCCAATAATCTTATATCTTAAAAGTCATGATCATCAAAATTTGAAATATATTATATTTTTGAATACAATTTTATTACAAAACATTACAGAGCTACAAAGATTACTACATAACTATAAAAGATAAGAGACTTATAATATCTACAAAAAGTGAAAATATAACAAAGAAAACAAGACATTAGTATTAAAAGGTAACAAATGATACATAAATACTTACCAAGCCAATAAAAAAGTGAAAACCTAAAGACAACTTGAAAATATCAGTAAATATATAAAGCTTACCTAGTAGGACAAGAAATCTACTATAAGAAGTATGAACAATTAGTATTAGTATTAGTATAAGTTATGAGACGAAGAATTAAAGCCTTACCTTAATAGAGACAGTGACAACGAGCAATAGACAGTGACAATGAGCAACAGACAGCAACGACGAAGGGAGCGATGACGATGAGTGAGCAAAGAACGACAACACAAGTGTTGACATGGCAAGGGATGATGGGAGGTAAAGAGCAAGAGGCAACGCACGTCGCGCGAGCCTTATATACGAATCCCGGGCGGAGCCGGGATTTGTGGTTGCCAGGCGCTTGCTGAGTGTCGCGTCAGAGACTGGGCACCAGACATTACTACGTTGATACTGCTGCTCAGAAATTCATGGTAAAGTAGATACATCGTGTTCTCATGTATTCTAATTTTGTGTATGATTTAGTACTGTAGTCTTTTTCTCTGATTTTATACGAGTTTATTTGATTTGCTGAAGCTCGAGCAATGGGGCTTCACTCGTTCGGTGACTAAAGCACCGAACGCGCATCGAAGTTCAACTTATACCACCATCACTACCACCACTCCCCCTTCCTCATCTCCTTTCCTCTCCTCTCTCTTCCCTCTCCTCTCTCTTCTCTCTTTCTCATCAAACTGAAATCTGAAGGAGGGTGACAGGATGTCGAGGGCCCTCAGGTGAGTAAAAGAAAGTCTTATTGTCTTCATTCATACTAACATAGAGAGTATCGCTCGAACGAGCGATACTCTCGACTTCTTTCCCACTCCCGTGCCTCTCCTTCCCTCTCGCCTCCCACCGCCGCCTCCTGCTCGTCGACCCACCCCTCGATAATGCCGTCAAGCTCCAGAAGCTAGCGCACTGTCTCCAACGACTGCAACTGCATGCACTGGTGCATGCACACCACCGACGACACGTATGCGTGCCCGTCGCCCCACGCACGGGCTTCATCCCTCCCGCATGACCCCGCCGTCCCGCGAACGACACTGTTGCCTGGTGCACAGGCCAGACACGCAGCGTGTGGTCACCCCATCTCATGCAGGGGCCAATGCATTGTGCGTGACCCCGCCGAGGTCCGTACGCATGGCCAGTGGATGGCCATAGCCGCGCACGGATGCCAGCACGCACGATGTGTGCACGATCAGGGTGGTAATGCCAGCGCAGCAGGACATGGAATGTGGCATGCGCGTGGCCGGTGCACCTCATGCATAGGCTTGCCGCATCGTGTACGAGCACGCAGCAGTACAGCAACTTGTGCACGCCCTATGCGCCTTGTGTGCTCTCCCTCTGCACCTCGCGTGCCCCTCTCATGCCTCGCGCTTCCGGCGCGCAGATCCTCCATGTCATGCTGCTACATTGCATATGGCCCCGTGCCTCATGCATAGAACCCGCTGCAGCCCAACACTTCGCGCACACCCGCGGGCCTCGTGCACCCACCGCGTGCCTTGTGCTGCCCCACGAGTCTGGTGCCTGCCTCAAGCCTCGCACCTGCCCGCCACATATTGCACATCCCCAGCCCTCCCGCCTCTGGCGCGCAGGCTTATCACATCGCAGACATGCTCTGCCACGTCGCACATGCCTTGCATGCCCATCTCCCCTGCCTCACGCTTCGTGCACGGGTCCACCGCTGTCCACCCCCATCTCGCACCACCTTTGATGCCCCAAGCCTGGCCCCCATGCCTCTCGTGTGTGCCTTGCTGCCCCGAGCGCAGCGCCTCTAGCTGCCCATCGACGTCTCGCCGTGCCTGGCGCTCTCCCCGTGTGCTCTCCCCACGTGCACTCCTAGTGCACCTCGCGCACGACTGTCGCATTGTGCATGATTGACTGCCGCGCCGCACCACGCCTCGTGCGTGTATGCACCTTGTTGGACCTTGCCACTTGTAGTGTACTTATTTGTAGTAGTAATCATATTAAATATAAATTTGAATTTTGCATATCTCGTACCTAATTACCTGGTTGACTTGACATAATACTAGTAGCACTAATAGTAGCCATAGCTCACCTTACTGAGTATGATAGCATATGATAGTGCTATATATCTCAAACTGCTGGCTATGGAAGCTATGATAACATCATATAACTGACACTAATAGCTATGGAAGCTATGAAAACTCTCATAGCTCTACATAGCTCTGATAGCTCAGTCATAGCACCCATAATCTAACCTGAAGCTATATAAAATTGAGTTTTCTCAGATGATTGCATGGCAGCATAGGTGCATATCGCGAGGGTTTTGAGGCCATGAAGCTTGAGGTAAGCACCATGGGTAGTGTCCCCAATGGCACCCCCTCAGTCAATCCCTCCCTATCACCCATGGCATCTTTGCCACCCCATTTTGACTCTACGCACTCTGCTCCATGTCTCATGCTGACCACACAATCACTCGCCCCCAGATTTAAACTGGGGCTGCCTCCCACACCCTCCATGGTTGAGCCATGTGAGGCGCTTGGCACGAAGGCGAATTGTGTATCCACCTCGAATGATGTCCAGTCACAGTGGGCCACATTGTTATTTGAACTCAATTCCAAGTTATTTCACAAGATTCTGGACCAAGACAAGTGCAAAGGATGGAAGGCAGGAAGGATTGAGGGCCAAGAGGAAGGATACAAAGAAGGCCATGAAGAGGGTTTGAAGGAGGGGCTTGCACGTGTGACAGAGGGAAGAGAGGAAGATTTTCGTGAGGGATTGGAGGCAGAGAAGAAGATGGGGATGCTTGAAGGCCAAGAGCAGGGGTTTGTGAAAGGGAAGTCAGTTGGGTTGAAGACCAGCCATGCACTGATGCTCGCAGAAGTTTGTAATGTCTCCCTCATAAGTGCTGCCATTCAGATGGCCCTGCAATGCCTGACTACCTGTGCCGACTTCGTGTTGCAAATGGAGTCCCTGCCCCTCATTCAACAGTCATCTGCACTGACTTGCACTGATTTCACAACACAAACATTCATCTCCAACAATGTGCCTGCTTCAAATATGGCCTTCACTATCCACAACTCAATTAAAAACATGAAAACTCTATCAAATTCACATCTGGATCATGATACGCACAAGTCTACAGGTTGTAATTTCATGCAAGACCCTCAAATGCCAGTCATTGCTCATTATTTTATTCCACCTATCACTACCATTCATATTTCTTCAGCATCTGCACCATTCTCATGGGCAGATAATGCAGACTCTCTTTCTACCTCGGGACTTCTCAGTCCTCCAATCTAACTCTGTTGCTCTGACATTCAGTTCTCTCCAGTGCTAGGCCTAGTGTTCTCATAGACATGTTGTGTAGGTTCCTCAGTCCCGATAGTCTCAATGTTTGCCATCATCCAGATCATCCTGGCACTTATCTACACATGACAATTCTGATCTGGACTGAGAGTGTGATCCACACCTTTCCAAACTTGGTCATGTCTTACAAGGCCTTGGATGGGTTCATTCACCTGTAGGTTGAGGTCTTCCAGGGGTGACAAGGATGTTGCCATGTTTGGTGGGGGTACATGGAGTAGGGAGCCTGGAGGTCCCTACAGTGTCAGAGGGCAGGATCAGCCAGGATTTGTCAGCTGCTTATTCAGCATAGCCATAGAGTAGCCAGCATCCTCATGTAGTAGACTTGATCCTGTTATCACCTCAGGGCTTGCTATAGTGTCCCCTCAACCTGGTCCAACAGGTGAGAGGAAGCCCTCTGATCTGTGTCAATGGAGAAAATATGCAAGTACAGTTACGTGCACATGATTGCTGCTCACACTTGTGACTGACACATCTGGCACATCCACCCTGCAAGTCATCTCCATGTTCTTGATCCACTATAGACCCTACCCATATTTCAAGTATTCTATAGACTCCCAAGAATACAGCATCATCAATTCTGCTCTCCAAGGTCTTGGAAGAAACTATCTTCCACTTGTCTTCAAAGATCGAAGATGGACACAGAAACTCCTGCAACCATCTCGCTACAGCCCTGCATACAAAGAAAGACAAGAGTGAAGGCTTCAAAGATGATATCAGCACATGTGTGCATCACATGGGCATCACTGAGTGCACCTCCTGCACTGGAACACACCTGACCTCGACATATCATATGTGTGCCTCTGCACTCTTCCCTCATTTCTGAAGTCACTAACAAGATAGTCTGCAGTACAGCCCTGGTGACAGTGGACCACAGCACAAAGCCTGTAGCAGAGCATCCTGTGTGAGCACTTTTTATGCAGTGGCGACCTGTATGCATCAAGCAGCAGCTCATTTGATGCCAGGATCGAGTGTGGGTGGACAGATGGGCACATGGTGGATGTGCAGGAGTTGTGAACAAATACATGCATGGTGAATAGATGAGTATGAGGGCATATGCTGGCAGGCATGTGTGTAGGCATGCTGTGTATGTCTGGGCAGACCTGCCCAGCAGATGTGTACGATGCTCTGGCATGCATGCAGCAGACATCCAGGAAGGCATGCTGCATGTGTGTGTGCATGCATAAGTGCACACCTGTGTACACTGAGGGTGTTTGGGGACAGATGTGAGGTGCAGAGGGGTGGGCATATGTCAGCCCAACATGGCAAATGAGATGGAGTCATGCACGTGCACAATGCTATGGGAAGACAGGGCTGGTGGACATGCAGATCACTGACAATGCTGCTTCAACCACCTCCATGAACGAGACCACACTGCCCACGATCCCCAAGCTCACATCCTCATCAAGCCATGCCCTCTTCCTGAATGAGTACACATTGGCACATAAGCATGTGATGTCGATGCTCAGGTACATGCATGTCCTCAAGCACATTGTTCATGACATCATCGCAGGCATGGCTGCACATGCTCGCTATAGCAGGTGGAGACTGTGGCATAACATGCTGTCTCATGCTATGTGTGATCTACCTTCAGGAGGGAGCATTGGCTTTCTTTACTTGCTCACCTCTGCATGTAAGGTGTCACACTGCTGTACCTTTGCCCATCACCACCTGTTTGGCAATGTTGCAAAGACCAAGAGCAGTGACCATGTAAAAGGTACAAGGCCTTGATATTTTGTTGCTAATTTGCTAGGATTAAGACTGTCCTGGAGCATCTTCATGATGTATGCTTTTGGAGTGATCTTTGACTCTGGGTCATTAATGATGCTATCCCTCTCCGCAAGGACAATCTCCTCAGTGCATGGCTCAACAAGTAACTCATGAAGATGTGGTCAGCTTATAAAGGTTCAGATATGTCATGTCTGGTAGACCTCAGCAGGCACAAGAGGCATCATTGAGGATGCTCTGTAGGCAAGGAAGAGACCTACCTCTTGTTGAATGGCTGGTATATTGGTCTCGAATATGAAAAACAGGAAGTCTTGGACATCAGTAAAATGGTCAGAAGGGCTCAAAAGCTCCAAGAGAGCTCAAGTGCTTGGGGCTGCTTGAAGCTCATTGAAGGCTCTTGCAAGCTATCATGAAATTTGGCTCTTTCCTAAAGAGTCTGATGTCGTTCAGTTTTGATTTCATCCTAGTTTGGATGTGGCAGTCTCTCTTTTCAAGAGCTTGCAAGAGGCCCTCAAGATATTGACTAAACTAGGTATTTGTCAAATGACCTCAGGCAACTCTAAAGTTCAATGACTTGTACCATTTCTGTTCATCTTTCTTCTCACACCACTACTAACTGCTCTATCATACAGGACCACACCCATGCTCGAACCCATATCCAAATGTGTGATCTCAACTTTCACTCACTGGCTGTGCAGAGCTCAAAGAGAGAAGGAGGTTATGTGTGAGGCACTCATGAGGTGGGCTGCTGCATATGAGCTGTGGGCACAACTTGCTGTGAAGTGAAGGAAGGGCAGCAACTTATTGGTGAGCAAACATCATGATTTATACCTGTTCTGACAAATGCTCAGTCTTCAGCATCATGACAACAGCAATGTGCAACATAGCTCACCTGCTCTCTGTGCAACCTGCTCTTTCTATTCTCGCATGCCATCACAGCAAAGAGTAAGATTCTTGCGTACACATCACAGCATCTGCATGCATGTATGGGTATGCTGAGTGGCACCAGCTCACCGCTCAGCACTTAGCTGTTGCAGCTCACATCATGCAGGCTGGTGCAGGTGAGCACAAAGTGCCTGCACAGTGCACCGCCACAGAACTGGCAGTTTGACAACACGTGGTAGTTTGCACAGATCTCGAGCATGACATGTATCTGGTGTCTCTCATTCACCGCAGTCTTCTCCTTGATCTGGATGTGCATGAGCAGCTGCTGCAGGTGCAGCAACTGCACCTGTAGTGCGGTGCATGTTTTGATGTTCATGAGTGACATCATGCCAGGTGACAGTGAGAGTGGGATGTAATGTGCAGTGCAATACAACGAGGCTGCAAGACATGTGTATGCTCACTGTACCTCCCACAGGCTACAGCACACCCCACAATGCTGCACAGCCTCCCGTCCATCATGTGCTGCTTGCAGAAGATCTACAAGCCCACATTTTTCAGTACACTCTGTGGCATGCATGAGGCTCAGTGCATGCACATATGGCTCAAATGCAGGGCTGGTGAGGACCTAGGCACAAAGGGATGGTCTTTGCTTTTGAGTCACAATTTCTTCTCTGGTGTATATAGTGTAGTCTATGTATTATCAAGAATATAATGCTGTTTTTCAAACTATATGTCATCTCAAGTGCCTTCAAGAGCCCTCAAGAGCCTGCAACTGCTGTGTTAGGTGCTCTTCCAGATTTGGAAAGACATGTCTTGACAGCTCTTGCAAGCGCTCAAAAAGAGCATTCAAGCTTGATTGCAACTATCCAGAACATACAGAGGTATGCGAAAAGAATGCTTGCACTGCAACTTTCATGAAAAAGTGATCATTGAAGTCAATTGAGTCAGTATTGTAGAATGTTCAGTAAATAGATCTGGTAGCTATACATGTAAAGATTGTGTACAAAAAAAATGGAGAAATTTTGCCAAGCATTAGATGAGATATCGACAAAGATGTGCTGCACGACCACGTGATGTCGTACTTGATGTGTTGCATCATCACAATTTAATGAACTTGTAGGATATTTAAAAAAATGCGAAAAATGGGAAAAAAAAAATTAGTAATGTGTAGGACCCCCCTTAGCTTCCTTCAGTGCTTTAACCTAGTCAGGAAGTGAGGCATAAAGCTTCTGAATGACCTTGATATCCAACTTCTCCCATTCCTCCTTCAAAATAAGCCACAGCTCCTCTATGTTGTGTGGACAGACTGGTCGGTGACAAAGAGCTCTACAAGATCCCATGCATGTTTGATGATGTTCATGTCTGGTGAAGAGGGAGCTCAGGGGAGTAAAGTGATATGATTCTTGGCAAACCATTGTGCAGCAAGGTGAGAGGTGTGTTTGGGATCAAGATCCTGCTGATATATGATGGTGGAGCATCTGAAAAAAGTGTCCACACTATTTTAGCCTACAGTAGAAAATATGGTCTACAGTAGCTATAATAGATTATATATTTTCTGTAGCATCTGTTGATAGGTGGGTCTCTATTACAACTACAGGTAGCCATCTGTAGCCATCTGTAGTGATCCGTAGCAGTCTGTAGATGGTATATCTACTATAGCTTATGTTAGCTACTGTAGCTTATGTTAGCCACTGTAGCTCATGTTAGCTACTGGAGTGCTATATTACAGTATGTGAGATTCAGTATGATATATAATCCACAATAGTCCCTCGTATCACCTCTCCAACAATATATCATGCAAAACATTTTAATTTTACTAGTTACAACTGTACACTAATAGTATAGTACTGATACATAAAATCTTCCCCTCTATATCCTTCTACACCCACAGCACCCAAGCCCTCATGGGAACTGTTTTGCTGCAGCAAAACAGTTCCCACACACTACAGAATGCAATATGAGCACATAGGGGGTCAGTGTAGGCATGGAGAAGTTGGTGGGGGTGTGCAGGAGGTCGCAGGGGTGCGCAGGGGTCAGCATGGGTGCACAACATCAATATGGGCCCATGGGCACACAAGTCCATGCAGGTGCACACAAGTCCGCGCAGCACGAGTGAGGTGGCAAGGGCATGCTAGAGATGGCACGGGTGTTCTGGAGGCAGCAAGGGGGCGTGCGAGTCCATGTGGAGGCATAGCGAGTCAGTGGGGACACACGCGAATCCGCACAGATGTGTGCAAGTCTGCACTGGCATGCTGGAGTCCGTGCAGGTGCGCTGGAGGCTGCGCAGAGCATGGGAGGCAGTGAGAGAGGGTGCAGGAGGTGGCATGGGGCATGTTGGCATCGGTGAGGGGGCATGGGAGGTGGCACCAGTATGATCGAGTTGGCGGGGGTGCACAGGAGTCAGCACGGGCACAAGGGAGTGCCGGAGCATCAGCGGGTGTGCACGAGTCAGCAGGGGGCATGCACGAGTCAGCGCGGGGGCATGCACGAGTCAGCGCGGGGGTGCGAGAGGTGGCATGTGGGTGCAGAAGGTGGCGCAGGGGTCACTACAGGGTTGAAAGGTGGGGCATGAATGGCATGCACACTCACAAGGTGCTGGTTCCATGCACAAGGCATGGTGAGCATGCAAACAGCATGGTGGCCATGCGTGCCGGCATCAGACTGTGGCAAATCTGTATGCGAGGTGCAGCAGAGCACGGCATGCATGTGCGAGGCATTGAGCCCATGTGCAAGGTGCAGTGGGGCGCAGAGGCCATGCGCAATGTGCAGCAGGCATGCATGGGGTGACAGGTGCGTGCAAGGCATGGCAGACGTACGTGAGGTGCAGTGGGCGTTGCAGGGCCTGAGGCTGCTGCGGGCTTGTGTGTGAGGCACGGTGGGCATAAGAGAGGTGCGATGAGCATGGGCAAGGTGTGGCGAATGTGAGCGAGGCGCGATGAGCGGGCGCGGGGTGCTGGGCTGCCACGGCCCAATGCGTGAGGTGCAACAGGTGTCTGCAAGGTAAGACGGGCATTGCAGGGTGTTGCAGCATTGTGGGGCATTGCAGTGTTGCAGGGCATCAGGCTCGTGAAGCATGGAGTTGTGGTGAGGCACGGTGGGTGTGTGTGAGGCACTGAGCCTGAGCATGACACAGCAGGCCTGAGCAATGAGGCACGAGGCATGACGTATGAGGCTCGCATGCAAAGTGTCAGCATGCCTGCACATGAGCACGCACAATGTGCGTGTGTGTGTGTGCCAGCTGGCATACCCACGTGCTGCTGTGGCCATCTGCCAGCTGTGCATGTGCTGGCATGCACAGCATAATGGGGTTGCACGCAGCACCTGGGCCCGTGCATGAGACGGGGAGGCAGTGAGTAGCAGGCTGCCATGTGCATCGTGCCGCAGTATGCATGGTGGCAGAATCGGGGGTGGGTCAATGGGGAAGAGGCAGCAGCGGGAGGTGAGTGGACAGGAGAGACCAACGAAGGTGAGAGTATTGCTCATTCGAGCAATACTCCCTATGTTAGCATGAAGAAGCAAGAGGAAAGACTTTTTTTACTCACCTGACGGGCCCTTGTCACCTTACTTGGGGGAAGAGGGCCGATGCTCTGCACGGCAATACGATTCCTTTTGAATTGTTCTAACTTTGTAGTGTTATTCTCACAGAATTAATAAGATAACAGAAAATTGAATATACTAGTATTGTAATGCTGCAAAGATCTCTATCTTCAAAGTATATTGTTTTACACTTATCTCTTATTTTTAAACTTTGTTACCAGCAAAAGTTGAACTAATGACAAAATAATGGTCACGTGCAACAGCGAGCCCGGTCAGGCTCGCTGTTGCACGTGACTTCTCAAAAATTGTGTTTACATTTATGAAGTACATAAGTGTGACCTTTGAAAGTCTGTCAACTGTTGTATGTTGCCTAGATTGATTTTATTTTTGCCTTCTAAGGGCCTGAATCAGTAAATTGGCTATATCTCTGTCAATTCTCCAGCTATAAACATCAACCCAAGTGTTTCTGAATAGTACTATCAATGGCCATATTAACACAATTTTTACTGATTTTGTATGCTACTCAGTATGTGTCTATTCTCAGATGATTTGATGATTTGCCTCTAGACTTGACTGATTTTTTCGATTTTTTTCTGCTTATAAATTGCTTATGTAATCCGCAGCACGGGCAAAATGACGTACTCCCGTCCCTCTCATGATGTCATGGGACAGGAGTATGTCATTTTGCCCGTGCTGCGGATTATGTAAGACCTTGAAAATAGTCAAATAGGAGGTTTTGTGATAATTCGAGTGTACCTCCTTAAATACTGGAGATATCATTGGTCCCTTGATTGCGTCAGAAAGATCTCTATTATACCTTTTCAACGACGCTAGGTACACTACAATTGGATGAGTCAATAAAAAGATATGGCCTCAACAAGTTTGTTCCTACCTCTAATATCAACCCTTCAGTAATCGCTACCGCGTTTTCTCAATACGTATCCGATCGTCTTGTACAATATACCGTTGGAACGGTACGAATCAGATCTTTCCAACGGTATCTTTAGCATGTAAATAGCACCACTCGTTGCGCCGCTACGATGTAATCACTATGATCTTCTCCTCAAAGGTATCTTTTGAAGTGATTTGCTCATATCTCAGTCATTTCTGAACCTATTCTCATAAAAAAAAATGTTCTGACTAGGTAAAATCTGCCTTTATCATATTATCATAAACCACACTAACTTACATCAATGACAAGGTGCAGAATATCCTATTAAATATCTGTTATCTCAACAAGTTTGCACTTTCTTATACTAAAATCTTTCAGTTCTAATAAGACTAGCATTAATTTACATATGCATATAGTTTAACACTAATCGAATTTGATTTAGTAGACTGATATCTCTCAGAAACATTTAAAATCACAAGAATGACAATTGCCAGAATTGAACCTACAACCTTACTTTAAGATGTGAGAAATTATTACTATAAAAGGCATTACATTGGCTGGGTGTCATCTTTTTTGAGTTGAAAAGCGGGTTAGAGTAAACGATTCTAAGGAATCGTAATTACCATCCTTCGGTATTCGATTTGACAAGAGACGACAGAGGGAGGGGGAGGAGTGGTGGTGGGAGGAGTAAGTGGAAGGAGGTGGAAGATAACATGACAAACAAGTCAACCACATGCCGCATGGAGCCGCATGGCCCGATGCATTTTTATTGACCATATATGGGCAATAAAAAAGCACAGTGCATGGCGGGCCATGCCTGCACAGTTCGACTTTGAACAAAAAAAGTGCAGGGGGCATATGGGAAACATTTGGCTGCAGCCAAATGCTTCCCACCCCCAAGTTTGAAATCTTCGCCTTGCTTGTGCCTACCTCCCGCCTAACTTGCACAGCACCCCACCCACTCACGCAAGCACCTGCTGACTTGAAATGGCCCCCGTGGCTGCGAAAGCAGATGCATATGCATCATCTTGTGCATGCCGGCACCATCCTCCCTGCATCCCCTGCCACCTCCTGCCATCTTCTGCATGCCTGTATCACCTCGTGCCTGCCGCCATCTCCTGCATGCCCATGTCGCCTCGCGCACCCCTGCATCACCTTCCCCATGCATCCGTGCTGTCTCCCACATGCCTGTGCTGTCTCGCCTGTGTGGGTGCCATCTTCCCCGCATGCCTGCTGTCTCCCATACCCCACACCATCTCCCGCGCATCTGTGTGGACTCACGCACCACTGCACCACCTCCAGCACACCCATGCTGACTTGTGCGTGCCCACGCAGACTCGCACGCACCCGTGCCATCTCCCATGTGCCCACATTGCCTCCTGCCTGCTCACGCCATCTTCCCAGCATCTGCCCCATGTCGGGCACACTGGAGCTGTCTTCCTCACACTGCTGACCCCTCCCCAGCACTCCCTACCACCTCCTGCATGCCCGTGTCATCTCCCGTGCACCAACATTGTCTCCCCCCTGCTCGTGCTGTCTCCCCAGCGTCTGTGCCATGTCGCGCATGCTGGCACTATCTTCCTTGCACTGCTGATCCCTCCCCAGTGCTCCCTACTGCCTTCCCCATGCCCCTGCCATCTCCCACATGCCTGCTTGCCTTGTGCAGGTCAGCATCATCTTCCTCGCACATGCTGGTGCTCTCTCTGATGCATCCGTGCTGCCTTGCGCATGGCAGTGCCATTTCCCCCCTGTCCGTGCCACCTTGCCCGCACCTGCGACACCTCGCGCACACCTGTACCGCCTCCCCCATGCTGGCACTGCCTTGCGCGTGTCCGCGCTGCCTCCCCCACACACATGCACACCTTCTGCATGTGCATGCCCCTCCTGTCATGAATCGCCCATTGGTCTTCTTCATTCCCTTTGTTCCCTATATGGACACTCCCTTGTTATATCCCCTTGTTCCCTGTTAGGATATCCCTTGTTCCCCTTTAGGATATCCCTTGTTCCCCTTTGGGACATCCCTTGTTCCCCTTCCCCTTGTTCTCCTTTCAGGATATCCCTTGTTCCCCTTTGGGCTATCCTTCCAGTATATATAGGGCTACCTTCCTGACTGGCTTCCTCAGTTTGTCCACTTGACTCTCCAGTCCCATTGTACCCTAGACATTCTCAGCCTGTCTCTACTCTCTATGACATCCTCTGCTCTTTGATCCTTGATCTCTTGGGGTGACTTGGATGGCTTCACTGTTCCCCTGAACCCAGTCTTGACATTTGGACAAACTCTCATACATCCACCTCACCCACCCCTGTCCATTGGATTCTTACCCTCCCACCTAGTCCTTGAACCCACTGCCCACTGCCCAGCCATGACCCCATGATCACCAGATGAGTTGACACCATTGCTTGCAAAAACCCACAGAACCACAGACCACAGAACACAGAACACAGACCCACTTGCAAGGTGGTTGTCAGTCTCAGACTCAAGATTCCATGTAGATGTTGGATAGGTGTTGGTGTGCTCCAGGTGCAAGCACACCTTAAAGAGGGGGTAATGTCATGAATCACCCATTGGTCTTCTTCATTCCCTTTGTTCCCTATATGGACACTCCCTTGTTATGTCCCCTTGTTCCCCTTTAGGATATCCCTTGTTCCCCTTTGAGACATCTCTTGTTCCCCTTCCCCTTGTTCCCCTTTCAGGATATCCCTTGTTCCCCTTTGGGCTATCCTTCCAGTATATATAGGGCTACCTTTCTGACTGGCTTCCTCAGTTTGTCCACTTGACTCTCCAGTCCCATTGTACCCTAGACATTCTCAGCCTGTCTCTACTCTCTATGACATCCTCTGCTCTTTGATCCTTGATCCCTTGGGGTGACTTGGATGGCTTCACTGTTCCCCTGAACCCAGTCTTGACACCTCCCGCGTGTCCTTGCTGTCTCCTCTGTGCCTGCATCATCTCGCACGCATGCCCACATCATCTCGCGCACATGCCCACATCATCTCACATGCATGCCCGCATTGCCTCGCACGCATGCATGCTATCTCCGCCGTGCCCCTGCCATCTCCTCCGTCTCCACACTGCCACGTGCATGTCCGTGCTGTCTCCTCCACAGCGGTACCACCTCTCCCCCATGCTGCCACCTCCTGTACATTCGCACTGCCACCTTCCACGCTGCTTTGCAGATGCTGATGCTACCTTGTTCACACCCGCACCCAGTCCCTCCTGCCTGTGCCAAGTCATGCATGCTCTCACCAACTCCCCTACAGATGCAAAATGTGAGAACTGTTTTGCTGCAGCAAAACAGTTCCCATGCTCAGATACTTCGAAGGAGACATTAGAATCTTGTACATTCATCTGGAAAAATGGGTTTTTGGTTGATAGCCAGGGTCTTGCTATAGTAACCGCTGCCAGCTACAAATAGAAGACTTCTGAACTATGATTGCTGATGATTAGATATTGATGGAAGCATCTTGGTATGTAATATGCGACCCAGCTACAGTACCATCTATAGCAGTCATATTTCTCAGGGAGAAATCAAGTCATATATTCAAAATAAAGCTACCAATTATATTATATTATGACTCTACTTTACAAGGTAATAGTATGTCTCCTTCTGAGCATGGGAACTGTCTTGCTGCAGCAAAACAGTTCCCACATTTTGCATCCGTGGGGGAGTGGGTGAGAGTACAAGCGGCGGCAAGCATGTGCGACTCCTCAGCACAGGCAGGAGGGACTGGGCATGGGCATGCACGACTCAGTGCAGGTGCGAGCAAGGCAGCAGGGGGGCGGGCAAGGCGTTGTGGGCACGGGGGAGGCAGCACAGGCATGCGTGAGATGGCATGGGCACGGGGGAGACGGCGCAGGCGTGAGAGAGGCTGCGCGAAAGTGCGCGAGGTGGCGTCAGCGTGTGCAAGGCGGCACGAATGCGCGGGAGGCGGTATGGACACACAGGATGTGGCGCGAACATGCGGGAGGTGGCAGCGGCACGGGGGAGATGGCACGCACGCGGGGGAGACGGCGCGAGCAGAAGGGAGGTGATATGGGCACGGGGGAGGCGGCAGGGGCATGCATGAGAAGGTGGGAGATGGCGCAGGTGCGCAGGAGATGGCACCGGCGCGCGGGAGACGGCGCGGATGTGCGAGGAAGATGACGCGGGTGCGCAGGAGACAGGAGGGGTGCACAGGAGGCGGCAGAGGACCAGAGAGACAGAGTTGACGTGCACGAGGCGGCGGTGGCATGGGGGAGGCGGCGGCGGCATGGAGGAGGCAGCACCGGTGTGGGGGAGACGACAGGTGCGCAGGAGATGGCAAGGGCATGTGGAAAGCGACGCGGGCGCGCGAAGGCGATGCAGCATGTCTGAGACGGTGAGAGGCACGCGGGAGGCGGCAGGGGGTGCGCGGGAGGCGGCATGGACACACGGGAGACAGCGCGGGTGCGCACGAGGCGATGCAGGTGCGGGGAAAATGGCGCCGGCGCGAAGGAGGCGGGAGGGGTGCACGGGAGGCAGCAGGGGCACGGGGAAGACGGCAGGGGCACGGGGAAGACGGCGCCGATGCGCACGAGACGGCGGTGGTGTGAGGGAGACAGCACCAGCGTGGAGAAGACGACGCGGGCATGCAGGAGACGATGCGGGTGCGCGGGAGACGGGGGCATCCGCCACTCGACGGCGACACGTGCGGGGGGTCGGCAATGCGAAAGGGTCAGCGAAGGGGGGCGCGTGTCGGTGGAGGCGTGTGCAAGGGTGACGTGCTGGATGCGCAGAGTAAAAACGAGAGTATCGCCCAAATTCGAACAGGCGATACTCTCTGAATTAGTGGTGAACAAGGTCAATAAGATATATTCACTCACCGTGTAGCCATCTGCAGCTCCTCCCTGTATTGAGTCCAGCTCGGAATACCTGAGAAAAATGTGTTAGTTGTCCATTGATAGAGGGAAACGTACCTTGCAAGTATGAAAAAACGGCTGTGGGACGTGTTTGGCTGCAGCCAAACATTTCCCACGCGCCCCCCACATTTTTTTTGTTCAAAGTCGACGCGCGAGCTGCGCGTCATGGCCCACCGCGCACCATTTCGTTTGAATGACCATATATGGTCATTCAAATGAAACGGGCCGCGCGGCTCCGTGCGCTCGACTTGCACATGACGACTTTTACCTGCCACGTCGTCTTCCTTCCACCCACCCCTTCCTTCCCCTTCCTTACGGTGGAATTTTTTCTGTAAGTGTCTCTTGATCTTTTTTGATTCTTGTGGGGCTGGGAATAAAGGTGAGTAGCCACAGTTTCTTGTGTAGCTTCGTTGTACTAATCAAGAGAGTATCGCTCGACGTTGTCGAGCGATACTCTCATTTTGTACACTCCGCACGCCCCTGCCGACCAGCGCATGCCCTCATTGACTCCCGTTCCCCCACTTCGCCTCGCGCTTGCCAACGCCGACTCCCGCACGGCTTCGTCGCCTCCTGCCAACTCCCGCGTGCCTGTGCCGCCTTGCGCATGCCCGCACCATTTCTCGCGGGCCCCCATCCACTCTCCCACGTCCTCACCCTCCCGTGCCCTCACCTACTCCCCTGTGCCTGCGCCATCTTGCTTGTGCACGCCCATATTGCCTCGCGCACGCCCGCGGCCGTGCCGGCTCGCAATGCCCGCGCTGACTCGTGCCTGCTCGTGTGCCCTCTCGCACGCATACGTGCCCGTGCCCCTGTGCTGACTCCTGCGCGACACCCGTGCCAACTCGCTCGCGACGCCCATGCCGACTCGCACCCACCTGCATGGCCTCTCGCATGCCCGCACGGCCGCCCGCACGCCTGTGTGCCCTCTCGCACTCCCGCACCGCACGGCCTCCCACATGACGGCGCCACCTCGTGCACGCTCGCACCTGTGCCCGTGCCGCCTCACGCCCGTGCGACGCCCGTGCCAACTCCCTCGCGCTTGCGCCGCTTTGCCTGCGTCCGCACTGACTCGCGCCCGTGCACCCTCTCGCATACCCGTGCCCGCGCGCCCGTGTGCCTGCGCCGAGTCCTGTGTGATGCCCGTGCTGACTCACTTGCACCCGCGCCACCTGACCGTGCCCGTGCGCCCTCTCGCACACCCGCGTCCACGCTGACTCACTCGCGCCCGCCCCGACTCGCTTGCGCCCGCCCCGACTCACTCGCTCGCGCCCGCGCCACCTGACCACGCCCGCGCCACCTGACCACGCCCGCACGCCCTCTCGCACACCCGCGCCCATGCGGCCTCCCACGCGACGGTGCGGCCTCGCTCGCGCGCCACCTCCCGCGCGACGGTGCCGCCTTGCTCACGACGCCTGTCCCACCTTGCTCGCTCCAGTGCAGACTCGTGCCCACCCGCACGGCCTCTCGCGTGCCACGCCTCCCGTGTGCCTGTGCCGCCTCGTTCACGCCCCCACTGACTCCCGCATGCCCACGCCAACTCCCACCGCGCACCTGCGTCGACCTGCCCATGCCTGTCCCGATGCCATCGCACCAATGCCGATTCCCGTGCACCCCTGCCACCTACACACCGGCACCAACCCAAGTGTGCCCTCTGCCACCTCCCGCATGGCCCCGCATGGATGGAATGTGTGGGAACTGTTTTGCTGCAGCAAAACATTTCCCACGAGGCATTAAGTGCTGTAGGTGCAGAAGATTATGGACTGGGAGATGTACTACTAGTGTATAAGATGTAATTAGCCAGAAATATAGTATTTTCTGTGGTATACTGCCAGGGATCTGATATAAGAGATTACCATGGATGATAACAAACTATACATAACTATAGGTGGAATGAAGCTACCAAAGGGTATAAACTCTGTTGTAGGTGCACTGTAGGTACTGTATCTTTAAGCAGCTATGGTAGATTTGGCCATCTACAGACCTGCTACAGACTGCTACAGACTGCTATAGATCAGCTACAGGTAGCAAATATAGGGACCCACTTGTCACCAAGAGCTACACAATCTATGGAACCTTTTTCAGCTACTATAGATTAATATTGCTACTATAGATCCCTGTAGAATCTATGCCTTTTCCAGATGTTAGATTATATTTGTAACTACGTGTAGGTCCAATGAGAATTATTGTAAACATCTATAGTGAAATCAAAGGATAATTTGGGCATTTAAGCATGCTTTTGAGAGTGCAGAATAGCTCAGAGTGAACATTTTATTTTTGTGATATACCAGTGCTACAGGAAGTACAGTAGCTGTACTTCTGGCTTTGTAAGATTGCCGGGTCTCCGGATATCAAACTGGTGGCTTACAGTAGCCAAGGCTCGGTTACTACAGCCAAGGCTTGGCTACCGTAGCCATACCTCAGCTATCACCCAAAAAAATGTTTTTCCTGATGAGGGATCCAGCTGATGATTAGAGAGAGAGCCCTTGAGGGACTCTTCCAGTATGGCACAAAACTGGGCTACATTCATTCGTCCTTCCACCTGATGAAGCTGACCTGTCCCCTGTGCTGTCAAGCAGCCCTAGACCTGCAATGATCCTCCTCCATGCTTGACCGTTTTCTCCAGGTTCCTATCCAAAAATTGCTCACCAGGCTTCCTCCTGCGATAATGCCTCCCATCTGAGAACCAAAGATTGAATTTGGACTCATCAGAGAACACAACCTGCTGCCAATCCTTCAAGGTCCAATCAACATGTGACTCAGCCCAAATGTGATGCTTGCGACAGTGAATCTTGGAGAGAAATGGCTTGTGTCAGTGCACGTGACCATAGAGCCCAAGGCGAATGAACATTCTGCAAATTGTCATGGGATGAAGATGGGGAAACAGCTGGCACTAAGCATCTGTTGCATCAAACACATTGCCATTGGCAATAGCTCGAGCTGCACAATGCTCAGAATGAGGGCTCACAGCCTGCGGACAGCCTGGGATTGGAACCCAGTAGTATGGATCGGGGTTCTTCTGCAACTGTCGATAATTGCATCACACCGTAGTTTGGTCGATTCTGAGCTGCTTGCCAATTTCAGTGTAGGTGAGGCCTTGTTGTCGATAATCGACAATTCGAGCACGTTTAGTGGGTGTGCAGACCACCATGAGTGGTGAATGATAAGATGAGGATGGTATAAGAGTGTATGCAGAAATTGGGGGGGTATAATGTGGAAATGACAGTGATGTGTTCAAAAAAAATTCAATGATGTGACACGTCAAGTACGACATCACGTGGTCATGCAGCACATCTTCATCGATATCTCATCTAATGCTTGGCAAAATTCCTTCATTTTTTTTTTGTACACAATCTTTACATGTATAGCTACCAGATCTATTTACTGAACATTCTATGATACTAACTCAATTAACTTCAATGATCACTTTTTTGCAAAAGTTGCGGTGCGAGCATTCTTTTTGCATGCCTCTGTAAGAGTCCTTGAACGTGCTTGGGCTCTTGAGCCTCTTGCAAGACACTTCAAGGACTTGTCTGTTCTACTGATGGATAAATAGTTTAAGAAAGACAAGCAGAGAGAATACAAAGTGGCACTGAACTTGAGGGCTCTCGAAGTCAGATTTTGACTGGATCTGCCATTGAGAGAGGACAAGGCTCCAGTCTGGGATAGCAATGAAGTTTTCTGAGGACAACACACCATGAAGATACTGCTCAAGTTGAGCGTGGCACTAGTGAGACATGTTATGTCATGCATCTTGTCACTGTGACATGCCAATCCCTTCTCCTCTTTGAAAGCTTTTCAAGACAGTTACACAATCATAACTCCTGTATAAATAGCTCATCACATTGAATGGATATGAGAGACAGTTCATGGATTTTTCTCACCTTCAAAGACCATGATTTGATGAAATGAGGGCTATATCTTTGCCAGTGCACCAGTCCCCGAGTTTCTGCCTGATTGACTTAGATACCATCCAAAATTTAGAAAAAAAAGTTGATATTTGCATTCAACATGATCTCAGGTAATGATACACAAAAAATAAGAAGCAGTTTGATACATGAGTGAAAGAGATATGAGGAGATTCTCAAGCCCATCTGCTTTAGGCAGTCTGAAGCAAGCCTCTTCAGTCGAAGG
The DNA here is from genome assembly GCA_033439255.1 of Hericium rajendrae. Taxonomy (NCBI): domain Eukaryota; kingdom Fungi; phylum Basidiomycota; class Agaricomycetes; order Russulales; family Hericiaceae; genus Hericium; species Hericium rajendrae. The sequence goes on from JAVRDV010000018.1 coordinate 291,825, forward strand.
TTGCTTGCAGCTGAGTGAGCTTGCACCAAGCCTATAATTAAGGATGGAGTATGGCTGCAACTGCAAGAAAAGTTGGGTACCAGCATAGCAAACCACACTGTGCACATAGCAAATCACTGATTCATAAAATAATGGCCACTGACTAATCAATGTTTCATCTTGGAGGAGAGAAGTTTGACGCTGCCATAGAGCCTCTGATCAGTGTTAAGGATCCTAAGCAAAACCCTGAATGAGAAGGTCAGCTTGTAGGACACGGCATACAGGATGAGCATATAAATGTACTACAATATCTTCTTATTTATCGCCATTATGCAACTGGCAGAGCATATCAAGCTCTTTATGGACATACTTCCAGAAGCCAGACTCCTTTGAGTTGCTCGACTTCGTAGCTGCAGTAGACTTTGAGTATGTGACATGAGCATGATGCTGCAGACAGGCTCTACATGAGCCTCTTCAAAAACAAGAAAGATTGTTCCAGTGCTTACCAGGAATGCAATGTGACTGAGCATGTTGATGTCGGGCTCTTTCTCAAGCACATTCTTGTGTTTAGACTTGATATCATGACATAGCTCCAAGATATCGACAGTGTTGCTATTCATAGGATTCGTAGAACCTTCTGCGGCATCTGATGGTACTCCGATTGACTCGTTGATCTGTATAGAAGCATTAGCATGGCATCACTTGCACCTAAAAGATAAATGCTGTTGTGATGCACTGCTTGCTTGATGATGTAGTGTCAGCTGGTCAGCTGTGTGCAAACACACTTGACAACAGCCCTCCATTTCTTGGGATCGTCCTTCATGCTGAGGATTTTCCAAGTCTCCTTTGTGATGAGGATGCTCTGACAAGTTTCTGAATCATTCACAACTAAGATGGGAGACATACTACAATACAAACCATGATAAGCTTGACTGGATGATCCTTTGAAATGTATGCTGATAGGTCGGGGCATGTGATAACCTTGAAGGCCTCCAAATCTATGAATTTCTATGGAAAAAGATACAATGAGCAAGGCAGCAAGAGCAGTATCGTGAACTTATCATGAGTCCATCTGTCACTTTGAATGCAGCTTCCACAGGTTGGATCTTGTCAAGTTGTTCATTTATCTTGAACATCACAGCACATAGAATGATATCTCACTCTGTTTGGTCAAGCTGACATGAACCGAAGGAACGTCAGTCAGTGGCCCTCACAAGAAACAAAAATGAACCAAAGAAAACTTCAATAATGACTCTCAATTCTCATTACAGAGCTTCTTACTTCGTGCTACTGCTGTAGCAAACTGGGTCCAGTCTTCAGATGGTTGCTTCTGGAAAGTGCACAAAAACTGGGATGCTGACACGTCACCATTGGCTTCACTGGCAATGCTGCTTGCTGTATCCTCATCCTTATTTGACAAGGTTGACTCTGTGCTTGAACAGTCTGCAGACAAAGTACTGGGGCTTCTGGTGCTTTCAGAAGACTCCGGGGATGATGAGGATGACAACTCAGGCAGGAAATATTCTGGGTCAATATCTGAGTCAGACATAACTGAAGCACAAGCTGTCACCAAACGAGTGCCAGAATATTAACCCGAGCAGAGAGCCTGTTGAAAACAGAGGGATAAATGAATGTGTGGGAGACAAAGAAGGAGATGGAAAGAAAGGACAGTGTGTTCCACTGGTGGTTGACAACAACATGTCAGCACCTCAATTTGCTGCACCTTGATCGACCACCGTCACATGTGGGGCTTGGCCTTGATGTGTGTGACTTCAGCTTCATCCATTGCAGTCCATTTGTTATAATGCAACTGCTAATGCTCAAAGCACACTCTGAAAAAAAAGAACCAAGATGAATCAGTAAATGCAGAAAGGTTGAAGACTGCAATAAACTCACATGACAAATAGGTTCCGAGAAGATTCCTAACACACCAGGGTTCTTAAAATGGTCCTTATTTGTTCAGATCAATATGGGCAAGAAAAGAGAGTAAAAGACTCTTACTGTTGGTGTTATAAGTAAGTAAACAGACTGAATGCAATCCTCCCACCATGTTATGCACTGCATCATCATGTGCTCCTTTTCCACACATCGTGCAACTTCCTTTTACAGATGTGTTGCATCCTTTGTCTAAGTCGAAGCAAAAGGAGGGCCCATCTGGCTGAGTTCTGTGCATGGGGAGGGCACAGATAAATACGAATAATGTTCTATGATGTGCCAAGGCAATTTACAGCCATTTGTAGAAAGGATGACAGGTTGCACCGTGGTGAGAATTCTCATGGCATTATCACGACTTTCAGTGAATCAGGCATTCGACACCCGGTGATGCCTATCACCACCATGCTACATGCTGTAGATATTGTCTAAAAGCCTCAGTGTTCATCAGAGCATGATGAAGTGATATCTCATCACTCTGATACCATATATTTCCTATTTTCTGAGTGAATCTGAGGCCCTTTTCCTCTCACTTCAGTCGAGATCCTAGCCTCTGGCAAGCTCAAGGCATCAGCACTAATTTTTGGAAGGGCATGGTCGTTCTATATATGCCAGGTCAAATAGATAGTGATTAGACAAGGCAGTTATACAATCACTAGAGCAGGAAGATGGACAGTACTACAGTGGGGGAAGAGCTAGAGACACATGAATGCCCAATTCAGTAATGCCATGAGACTTCATTGCCGCATCAGAGACTGTCATCATTTTCTCAAATGGCTGTAAAAGCCTTCTGTAGAAGAAAAATGAGATATTCACCATTGGAATCACATAAATTAAATTTCTATTGAGGGACAGTCGAATCAGGACAAAGATCAATTGTTGGGGGCCTCAGAGATCTACAGAAACCAGATCATGAAAAACAGAAGATAAAAAAGAGGAAAGTTCTGGAGAGGGGTCTGTGGAAGGCATTCTAAGGGGCTAAAAGTCTATTTGTTGCTAATCTAGATGTTCTTGAATGGTTGAACCTTATTTCTATCTTCTGTTTGTTCATATTCTGGTTTCTGTGGATCTCTGAGGCCCCCAACAATTGATCTTTGTCCTGATTCAACTGTCCCTCAATAGAAATTCAATTTATGTGATTTCAATGGTGAATATCTCATTTTTCTTCCACAGAAGGCTTTTAAATTGCCTTGGCACATCATAGAACATTATTTGTATTTATCTGTGCCCTCCTCATGCACAGAACTCAGCCAGACGGGCCCTCCTTTTGCTTCGACTTAGGCGGAGGATGCGACGCATCCGTAAAAGGAAGTTGCGCGACGCGCGGGAAAGGAGCACGTGACGATGCGGCGCATAACGTGGTGGGAGGATTGCATTCAGTACGCATGTCCACCCCTCGCACGCCTTCGTCCGTAACGTCCGCGCTCTAGCTGAAGAGTGAGGACGGCCCTGTATAAGGATGTCTTTCCTATCTAAATCAAGGTCGCAAGCATTGTAGCCGCAGGGACAGTTGCCATCCCGCATAGCTTTCAGACCCCTGAGCCCGTACGTCATAAGCGCGGGATGGATGCCGCCGCACCGCTGAAGGACATGCTCCTGGCGGGCGTCACGACGGCGATTTTCTGGCGCGACAACGCGCATTCCTGCTCATGATGCTGCGCGAGTGGACGATGTAGTGGGACAAGCAGATGGATACGGCGATGCAGGCGGTATCGAAGTGACATCTTGGAAGATTTGATGCAGTGCTCGAGGATTGCTCTATGCTTGCCGCCCACGGATGTGAAGGTACGTCCTGTATACTCGAGACGTTTGTGATTTCCTATCTTGTGCCGTTGATTGCGATGCACGCGCAGGACGAGGAGTATCGCCAGTCGACGGAGGCCATTTTTCGCCTCGTCCTGATGTCGTTCAAACGGACAGGCTAATGTTCGAGGGCACTGCTGAAACTACATCGTTCGAATCTTTCGTCCAGGATCTGACTGAGGAGAGGCACGTCATCAAAGCTCACCAATGCAATCGCGAACTCGCGAAGCACGTTACGCGCGGCAAGAGCCTCAAGATGTCTTCAATGTCGCATATCTCGCGACAGTCACCGACGTCGCTAACACTGCCCCCGAGCACGGCAAGACGATGATCGCGGTCGATCTACTCACATTCACGCGAAGATGGCACAAATTCAGTCTTGTTTTACTTCATTGACGAGGCGGTGACCTCCGTGCTGGCCGAGTTCCCCGGGTTCTTAGTGACACACCCACGGCAGGAGATCCACATAAGGTGAATGTGTACATGAGCCTGAGGACATCCGAGGGCTTTGCGTAGCGCGAAATGCAGGAGGGTTTCCTCCACATCGAGTCATGTCCTCCTCCGTCTTCAAGCTGCTCTTCAATGCGCGCCTGCACCAGGCACTCGAAAGCGTGCTCGCGGAGCTGGGCCAGGACGCCACACAGTGCCGCGATCCAGATAGAGTTAGATGACATTCGCAAGATGCCCGCTTAACTGCCCAGCGGGTGGGCTGCGACGGGCACAGGGTATCAGCGAGCAGAATGCGCAGTTCGCGATGATTCAACGAGCGCGGCGCTGTAGGTGATGAGACGGCGAGAAGCATGAAAGGACGCCTGGCGGTGGCGCAGGCGACCTTACGTCCATCAGGTATGTGGAGATGGTTCGCGCTGCGAATTCTGTATGCTGTGGTCGGCGGCATCGATACTATCAAGTTGGGCCTCGTCTACTTAGAAGCCTATAATCGCGCGAGCGATCCGCATCGGCGCCAAGATCGTCACCATCAATGTGCAGTTCGGCCATACCGCCTCATATATGGCGGACGCGAACAACCGCGTGAGACGTTGCGTCGTTTCCGAGACGTTCGCATGCTACAGGATACGCACGTTGCGTTTGCCGTCAACTTCACAATCTGGCCCCAGATGGAGCGCAAGCTGCCCGTTGCAACGATAGAATGGACTACATGAAGGAGCTCGGCCTCGTCGGCAAGCCGGCCGCGTTCGTCTCCACTCGCATCTGACGAGCGTGAGCAGGAGCTGCTCTTTGCGGCTATGTGCAGTTCGGACGTGCTCTGGGACGGTGCAGTAGTGGTGTAGTGGTGCAGTACAGCGCATTCACGTAGTAGTATATAGTCAGTGCACGCTGAAATGTTCCAGCATGGTGCCCGAGCATAGACCATGATGATGCCTCCGTAAACTGCAACACGTACTGTATTACAGGCATAGTCTGTTTTGTCGGCGATCGTGTTGGTAGTCATAATGATAATGGATGACTTTCCGCGGCCTTAAATATATGGTATGATATTCCACAGGCCATTTTAAATGCCTCGCTTACGTCCAAAATGACCTCGTCATCCAATCAGGTCGCGCAAATCAGCGGACTCTGAATCTAAATGAGCTTCACAACATATTATAGAATTAAAAAAAGGCCGCGGAAAGTCATCCAGTTGTTGCCTTGGACTGCATCGATTATCGAAGGAACGAAAGAATGCCTCCAAAGCTATTCCCGCTATGGTGACAACAGCCCACTGTTTGCCTCGGACAACCGTGCCGCGGATCTGCAACCAGCGGATCTCAAGATGTCTGCATGCTCCATAAATCATTTCTAGGCGTGCGGCCTGTCGTTGCGTGACTACGCAATGAAGGAAGGTTTTGCATTAGATTTGCAGCCCACCGGGATCGAGATCGCCCAAGCGAATCAATTCAAGAAGGCTCATTGATCCAAGGCTCGATTTCCCTAGTTAAGTAAATGACACCGTACTAGCGTTCAAGAATGTTCTTCCGACACATATAGAAAACCAACGGCCAATGTCTTAAATGTCGTTCAGGCACGCGAAGATCTCGACCTTCCAGATTTCGAGACGCCTTCTCATAGCCAGACGTTGCATCAAGCAGGCAGTTTCTATTGTCAGCGTTTCGTCTTCTGTTGTCATTTTCTAGTGCTTGCATTAATTCGGACAGACTTGCCGACGCTGAACTTGCCCCAATCAATCGTATCCCCCTCCTCCACACTCCTAATCCTAGGCGTATTTCATATTACATCTTTCACATCTCTTCCTGCCGATGAATCCTGGAATCGACTCGCCATCACCTAAGAGAAAAAGATCAACCCAATCCTCGCCTGCAAATGTGAAGCGTCGTGCAAAAGGGGCAAAAGAAAGCAAAGGAACCACGGGCGGTACGTTGCTTTCTTTTTTGTATAAGCTCCTGGTTGATTTCTTTTTGAATCACAGATGTGACGACCGAAGGGCGGGGTGGTTCAACGCCGCCGCCCCTTTGCCCATCCTCTCTTAGCGCGGCTAGTTTGTTGGCTGAAGCTGACAAGACTACGCAAGAGTGGTTTCGCAGGCCCAGCACTAGGCATCAGTATGCTAATTATGTCAAAGCAGGGAAGCTGTGGCTTGAGTTGTGGATAGCCGGGGCGGATGATGAATCTGCCTCTGAAGGTGCCGCAAGCCTGGAGCCACCTCCGGAGTATTCACCTGAGGATCGTCTCCGCTACCAAGGTGCCTTCGACTCGATCACCGAGTATACGCCACAGGCCCTTCAGTTTTTTACTGCCTGGAAATGTGGCTTTCAAGGCAAGGGGTTCTCCACCGCAGAGGGAATCAGAGCTGCGTTCAAAGGCTACTTCGAGCAGTACGTTCTAACCTTATAATACTTATTTCATATGATTTCCTACGCAGATATCTAGAGCCCTAGGATGCAGTGGCAACAACACGTGGCATTGGGATGCATCCAAAGGGCAAGCCGAAGGAAATCCCGTCTTCGAACTATCGTATGCTCAGTATTACAAGTCTTTGCAAAAGCGAGAGAACCGAACAGTGGAGGTCGTCCATGCAAGAGCGATGTTCCCGGAAGATCTAGATGAGCTATTCGCCTATTTAGATGACTCTAGCAACGACTCGAGCGCAGGCGAAGCAAAATTTTCCCCTGAGAAAATTCTGTTCTTCAAAGCGTTCTGCTCCCTATGCTTTCGGCTGTGGACCAGGTACGCGGGAGTTCTTCAGATATGATGTGCCAAATACTGATATAGAAATAACAGGTTCGAAGACCTAGCAATGATCAAGATGGAGAACCTTGCTCGCAAGGAGAAGCATGGCACTCCATTTTACGAGGTTGCCCTTGTCTTCACTAAAACCCGGCAGGATATCAACGACCGTGAGTGTGGTTTTTTATTTAACTTGTTTTCTTTCCGATTTACTATACGTGTTTCGAAAAATATATTCAACTAGGTCGCACTTTCAAATTCCCTCCTTTGCCGGAATACCCTTCGATTGATTGCTACAGTCATCTCCAAGCTTGGCTGGTTTGTTACGAAAAAATGGCAGGGCGTAAACTTGGTCCTGACGATCCAGTGTTTCCGGGATGGACTAGAGATGGTATCGCAGTGGGTACACATGCGAAGTATCAGTTCTTCTCCACGCTTTTGGACGCTGTTATCAAAGCAAGCCGGTTCAATGACACCCGCTTAGGTCGGAGTTCTACTCACTGCTTCCGACGAGCAGCGGCGCAGTGGCATCTAATGTGCATGCTCTGGAGTCTCAAGTCCGTTCGATACTGGGCGGGTTGGTCAACAAGTGTTGACGATGTACGTCCAGAGATTGAACCTTTCAACTGCGCATCGCCCTTGATTTTACTAATTCATATCCTGTAGAGTTCAACCCTTATGCGATATCTTCTGGATTCGTTAGGACAGTATGAGCAAGACTATGGCGATATGTGGATGCCGCCGCCTGCTGGTCGCCGCCAAGAGCGATCCATAACAAACGATGGTGATGAGTTGAGAAGGCTCAGGGGTAAAGTTGATGACCTAAGCAAACGGATGGAAAATGGGCATGGTAAGCACATTTCGCAATCTTGCAAGGGTATGAATCTGACATGCATAGATACTCAAGGATCTAGCAGCCCGAACGCATCCGAATCAAGGTGCTATCCTGTATCTACACCATCCCAAGGATCTAGCGAACCGCGCTCGGTAACTGAGCCTGCGAGCCCCACGACCATACATCCTGAACCTATTATGAGCCCAGTCGAAGTTAGCCCAGCCGCACCTCCAGACAACGCGGTCCGCCTGATTATCCCGATCATGCGCAATCTTGACGATGTGATCAAATTTTGGGAAGAGGGCGACAGTCAACTCGGGTTGATGGTACCCCTCAGCCAATGGAAGCCTAAATACTACAGCCAAGCGCCGCAGAATCAGAAAGTTAAATGGAGTAATGCTCATGCGTTATACCAGGAGTGGATTCGCCTTGAAAAGGACGACGAGCGCTTCGAGAAGGAGTATCCCGGGTTGCGGCAAGAGTATACACACTTGCTGAAGAGCGTTCGAAAGAGGAGACAAGATATCGGGTTGGCAAAGGTGCGACGGAAAAAGGGGTCGACGAGCCAGGTGGACTGAGGTTGAGAAGCCGTATAAGAGGTTACTCAGGCTAGTGGTATTTTACGATCGCAGAATGCAAAGAGAGTTGCTGGGCTTTGAGAAAACATGAGAACAACGTGTCTACACAAATCCAAATCCAAAAATAAATTGCAGACCGTGATATCAACACTAGCCCGATTATATGCGAGGCCAATATTTCCCGTTCCCGACACGAAGCTATTCTCCATTGTGCAAGGACACGTTATGCTGTCATCGCCTTTATATATATTGGAGTCAGGTGGGGTTTCAGGAGATCGGGAATGCGAAAACAGGCTGCACTAGCGGACTGTGAAGAAGGCGAATGGGGCTGGAGGTCGTCTGCGCGATGCAGGAGGCATCCACATTCAGGGTTATATGCGCCGCGCCGTCTGGACCCCCCACAACTAATGAACAGCCAAGCGTAGAGCAGTTCATGGCGCCTAATGGTGACACAGGCGTGCCGATCGAGCCACACTCCACGATGGCGCACGACTTGCGTTCGTCGGACGAGGAGGCCGAGCCACGGATGGACGTGCGCTCGGCTTGCGCTCACCCGAGGACAGCGTCAGGATCTCCAGCAAACGCCCACCCTCCGCCTCTGTCGCGCCGTCTTTGCTGAACAATGAGGTCATTCTGCCCGCACAGAATGCGACATACATACCGCAGAAGGTGCCCAACGCAATGAAGCGCATAGCGCTGATCCCGCCAAGCTCTTGTCTCTGAATATATTCCTGTGTTGTCATCGTCTCTCGCGGCCCACTAAAAGAGTAAGCTTGCTCAGGATGTCGCATGCTCGGCCCGGAGCATTCGTGGTCTCGTAGAGCCAGATCTCCCTCCGAGGCGGAGGCGATGGTTGATGGATGGGAGGCACGTAACAAGCGGCACAGGATGGAGGAGTGCTGCGAGTAAGAGTTCGGTGGCGTGGTGGAGAGCTGGCACGGGCGGCGACGGGGAGTGCCATTTGCAAGGAAGAGCACGTCGACTGCGTCGAGGCATGGTGCGCGTTTCATTGTCCGTGTCATATGGGTGGATCAACAACAGGCTGGGTTGGAATATTGAATGCAAGATGTGTGCATACGAGAAAAGACAGGCGAATCGGTATTCTCCAGATTTATTTTGTCGATCAGATTAATTCCCAATTCTTTGAGGCCGTCCAGGCAATTATCTATTATGTTCTCATACTATAGAACCTTTACAAGATTATTCCTATATTTCAGCAGTTTGAAGTTGCCACACTTCGTATCCAACATGTTAGCGTGTGCGCACCACAGCAGAATCAACACTCAATACATTGAAGCAGGGGACCCGGAAGGGCTGTTGAACGTCGCCCTGAATCGGTATCTTCATGCTCTTGGATGGATTTGCAGCAGGCTGCGTCGGGACGCAGCGTATTGACAACGGGCGCATGATGTCGTGCCGCGCGCGTGGAGAAAATTGGACCTACGCGTAGATTGTGGGGTGCTGACGCTGTCGATTATGAGGGGAGCGCAATACGCACACCCTAAATGCCGTGCCTGCGTTGTCGACGGCGTGCATGGGATGCTGTGGCCGCGGGCGCTGCCACGCTCATGCACATGTTGTTTTGGCCCTGCGGAGTGTCATGGCTGCTCCACGTACACACATTGCTGCTACTGTGCAGGTGCTGCGGCTGCTTCGAGCCATGTGCGAGATGTCCGTGTAGCCTGCGCCTTTCGGCTTTCGGAGACATGGCGACATGGAAAGGGAGACGGCAAGGTTGAGAAGCGCATGGCGGGGAGGCATTTACAACAGGCCTAATAAAGAAAGATAAGACGAAGCAGAGTCATCCGTTATACAACATAACGGGCAGTGCTGTCATACTTAGGCAGAGCGAAAGCTCGTTCGAGCTGCTGGACTGCTATTTCAACGGAGACCCACCATATAGCCACCATATTGACAGCTGGTGATATACCTGCTTACAAATTACGATACGTCTCAAGCACATGAAGGAATCAGGCTTACCACGTTGATCAAGAGAAACCATCTCCGATACCGAACCAAGTCAACGACATCAGCTTCAACATGGGAACCGCGCATCGACAATTCGGAATCGCTGTCGAACAGCCGTCCTGAAAGTCGGAGGAGCCACTCCATGCGATGGAGCGCGCGTGAGCTGTGAGACAATTAACAATCTATTTATTTGGCAGCAAGCGCGCTCAAATACACAGCGCCGAATGAGAAATTATCCAACCGGCATGGGCACGGAAGTGGAGGAGAAATTGACCATTTGGATGGATCATCCAAGATCTTCGCGAGATACCAAGCCATCAGCTCACCGACTTCGAGAGTAACAGCTACTGTTAAATTAGCATTATCACGACATGCGTATGTCTTGTTCGAAATGTCAACTTTGACCCCAGTCCAGTGGGCCCCAGGGTTGACGGGAGATCTGAGGGTATCAACGCACCCATCACATATGACAGAATCAAGAGATAACGAAGCGTTGAATTGATACGGCTCACCGAAAGGCTGCGTGCGCAAGGCGTGAAAAGGATCTAGAGGAAGAAGAAGAAAACCCCAACTGGCCACTCGTATACGAGTCTTATCCCCAAGCTCATGCAGGATGTGTACAAAGCCCGCGTCATCTCGTCGTTGGGCTAATCTTCACTCAGAAGAGTCGCAAGGTAAGTTGTGTGTAAGCAGACGGCACAGCCAAAGCCAAAAACTAGCGATCCCACGGGATCTCCTCCAAACGCTCCCGACATGCGGATATCAGATCGATTTCGGCATCGAGATATGACGGCCATTCGATTTTCAGCAGCCACCCATCAGCTATACGCCATTGACAACAACAAATTTCTACCACCCATTGCATCATGGGCAGCCGCTTCTTCACCCAAAGAGACCAGCGATAGTGAGAAACGGCCGGGAGGCGGAGCGACTGAGCTCCCGAAAGCCATGCATCATCGATACTGGTCGGTAAATAAGAGACAATGTCACAGCTAGCTGATGCAAGAAGCGCGGGACGGCATAAGTTGACTAGAAAGGCCTCGAGTCTGGTTGGTCGAGGTCGTCAGTTAAGAGATTGGGCTTCTCAGAAAGGTACCAAGGCTGTTCGACAGAAAGAGATGCCGATGGGATATGTAGATGGAAACTCCGCCAGAATTGCCGAGACAGTCGTCGGTGAAGATGGAATCATATGGTCGATGACAGACGGTGGGACGCGTTGAGCAACGTTGCGTGCATGAAAAGCGTCTATATGTGAATCGTCGTCCGCGGCAGAAAGTTTGAGGATTGTTATCAGAGATCCATGATGTAAGGCTGCGACACCACCAGCCGCGCCGTCAAATAGTATGCGACGATAACGAGTCGAGTGGCTCTCCCAACAAGAATCGCGGTGCGTATCATGCGAGGGAACATGTGAGAAAGGGGAAGGGAGTCGAGAGGATGTCCTTTCCAAGTATAAAGTCCACCCGGAACGAACGGTGCACCTTGAACTTGCTGAAAAATCACACGGCGAAGGCGGTAAAAGTGCATGTGGGAGAAATGAGTGTGACGATAGCGAAGGCGCTGAATAAATAGAAAAAGATCGAGGGGCGAATGAATAAACTGTTGTTCAAATTGTTAGTACTCTCAACGTATACAAGAGGTTTCTAATGACCTAGGGTGCCAAGGAGGACGATAAGCTCGTTGATGGCAACAGCCATGGAAAACACCACAGCCGATGTCGTGTTCTTCCAAGAGCGCCCAGAGAAAGCGGAGATACGCGAATATAAGCAATCCAGCCATGCCCAAAATGAGCACAAGGAAGCCGAAGAGTCGCCACGTCATCGTTGGTTGCGCGACGGAACGAGCGGCAATGGGCCTTAGGAGAGGCAGTACAGAATCTTGAACGCAAGGCGTAAAAAATTCGTCGGTGGATAAATAACTAGGTGCGTACCAACCTTTATTCTCTTTCATCGTGATGTGGGTTGGATATAAGACCGTGATCCGACGCAGGACGGGCAGATAGGTGGACAAGAGGAACAAGGGAGTGGGGGGATTCTTGAGCCCGACGGTCCAGTGTGACCTCTCAATCATGAAGGACAACCTGGGATGAAATTAGTTGACTAGGATATGGATCTGAAGATAGAGATTACCGAGAGATCTAGCAGGCGACTCCAGCCCGGATTCAGCGGGAGATGTGGGGCTCTACTGGCTGAAATCAGCCAAATAAATCCACTGCCCGCACGGAAAGAAGATGATGACGACAGCAGAAGAGCAATCGACGCTGGGCATCGCTCGGGATGTTGAATGATGGCAAGGAGCGACGCTGTTGTGGAAGAGCAAGGCGCGTGGGGACGATAAAGGAATCATTCGCGGAGATGAAAACACGACGTTGAACAGGGCACAGAACGTAGCAACAAGGGCAGCGATGGAAGCAATGGACTGTAATAGTCTGAGGCCTGGCAATCTCATGAGCGTACTTCAAGGGTAACGCGGTCGACGCTTGTAAGGTGACTGGCAGATTCAATATTCAAAATATTCAACCCTTGGCCATAACCAATCATATCACGCACGTTTGTCACAGATTCCAACACGGAATGAAGACCCTTGGGATCTTCGCGCTCCGGACGTCCGAGCGCATGTTCGGATCGTGCTGACTCAGATATCTGAGAGCCCGCTCGCCTTCGATGGCCGTGCAGCAACGCTTGCCCACCATGTCAGCTACAACTAGTGCAGCAGCTCAAGAACAACCGCTCTTGAAAACCGATATCTCTGTGAAGTAAATCATTTACTAAATGACCTCGTTTTCCGGCATCGTGCTAAGGCTGTTCTGTTCGTTCCCCAGATACCTCGCTGTCTGCGCTCAAACGGTGCTTGTTGGCTCGCGCACTAAAAGCCCCATGGTCGCGTAAGTATCAAGCATCGTAATAGCCTGCGGATCCGGAACTCAAAGAATTAACCAACAGCCGTGTATCTATCACTGACTATCGAGGCGAAAAAATCTTCGACACATTTGTTCAACCAGGGTAAATCGTAGACTGTCTTTATCCGCAATTATTCCCTGAGTGTCTTTTCCAGGGAGCCTGTGACGTGTTACATGCGCTCAACTACTGGTCTCACGGCCGAACATTTTTCAGACGGTAGACTTTCTGCGCTTAAGTCTAGCACATCCATGAATTATAGTTCATACAGCTCCGTCGTTCAGTGTCATCCAGCGCCAGGTTGCAGAGTTAATCCAAGGCAAGATCATTGTTGGATACAAGCTCTGGGATTTTTTATCTGTACGCAAACACATATTTTGAATTGTCCTATCCGTTGTTGAGTTGCTTTTCACCCCAAGTTGATGGACATACCACATCCAGCAATCGACACACGTGATGTTGCTGTGTTCATACCCTTCTGGCGCAACCTCAATTGTCAATCAGTAATACCATTGTCAGCCCTGGTTAGTCTGTTTATTGGGCGAAACATTGGTTATGGATATGATCACCCGGTAGGCAAACACACAAGATCATTCATGTTGTCTAATCATCCATTTCAGCTTGAAAATGCACGAGCAGCTCTTGACCTTTTTTGCTGTTATGCAGAGATGTGGGAGGGTATAATACAATCAGGATCATGGCCCTCCTTTACTCCGTCTAAACAATATGGTCATCTCTTTAGTTAAATTCAGTGTAAAGCAGCTGTTGCTCCAGACTCCTTCTTGTGCACTCATTTGAGCCTATGGTGCACAATTATTAGGAAAATGAGATATGAGATATCTGAGTTTTCCTGTACACTTTTGATGTTAATCAAAAATTATGGTGCTTAGGCTTGAAGAGTGACTGGCACATTTTTTCCTCATGTAATATCTTCTCATTCCTTGTCAGAGCATTCTCAACAGTGCACATCACTTGAACATATTAGATAATGAGAAGATCCCAAGTACCATCTGCCATCTCACATGAGTGCATAATGTGATATTCATGTACATATTTTTAGCAATTACATCATTGCCCACAGAGCATCTAACCTAAGAAGATTATCACACAATGAGAACATTGATGAATATTGTGACAAAATAATTGTAAGGTCAGGAGTCTTCACTATCATCAAGAACCCTCTCAACATTCTGAGCTGTCTGATTTTGTCTGAGCTGTCTGAGATTTGTCTGAAATCAGACACTCAGAACATCAGAAAATGTGTCTGAAATCAGACTTTAAGTTCTGTTATCAGATTGAATATCTGACTTCAGACAAGTTTCTGATTTCAGACACACTTTCTGATATCATAAGTATCTGATTTCATAAACTTTTCTGATTTCAGAAAATTTCCTACTTTCAAACTTTTTTTCTGATTGCAGACCAGTCAAACAACTATCAGATTAGAATTTAAGATTAGACTAGAAATTCAAGTGAGACATTTCCCTGTAATACAGTAGTACTGCATACATACAGTTATCTACACTGGCTATGTACTACTATACCAACATCTCTCACATCTGTAGGCACAAGAGTTTATTACTCACACTATACAGCATGCACAGCCTGTATGCAACATGACATGAATACACATGACATGCAAGGCTCATGTGAAAGATATCAGGATGCGATGGCCTATGCACTATGCAAGGGCCATGCAGGGGTGGACAGAGCCATGTACATGTCACACTGGCTTGCTGCTCATCTACTGACATGGCTGTCCATAGTGCACAGCTATTCTCATGTCATGCATACATGGACACCAGCATGCATGCACTCATGGTACCACATGCACACATCCAGGGCCTTATGCAAGACAGCATGGTCACATACAATGTGGTGGGTCTCAGCCAGAGGCAACAAGTCCAGGCACATAGGTGCAGAGGCCATACGGATGCCATGTGCCTAGCACAGAGGGCACAAAGGGTGCAATGGGCATGGGCATAGGGTGTGCAGCTAGCACTGGGATGCTGCACAATGCCACACAGAGGGTGCACGAGGGCACGCAGATGACATGCAGAGGGCATGCGAAAGATGTGCAAAGGACATGCATGGCATGGGCGGCCCATGCGTGATGGGTGGATATTTGTTCCTGGGTCATGTGCAGCTGTGTGGAGTCATCTAGAGTCATGAGCAGTGGTGCACACCCGTGCGAGGCCATGCACGAGAAGGTGGAGGCATGCGAGGATTGCGCTGGGCCTGAGGGGGAGATGAAAGAAGAGGCCAATTAGGCGCAGGGTATGTAGCACAGAGGAGAAAGCGAGAGGGGCACCAAGCACAGGAGATGCAACGGAAAGAGGCAGAACGTTCAATGGGGAGTACTGCTCAGTTCGATAACGAGCAGTACTCTGGCATTAGCACGATAGACATGAACATAACAATAACATATACTTACCTTGGGGTCCTCTCAAACTTGGAAAAGGACATGGAAGACATGGGAGACATGGGAGACAGAGGACATAGAGTACTGTTCGATAATGAGCAGTACTCCCAGAATCAGTATCATAGACAATATAATTGTATTTTGACTCACCTTTGCTTTTAGAAAGCCTCACGAGCCTTCGGTTCATTCCTTCAGCCTTCACTTCTGTGCAGGAGATGACAGGACCGTGCGCGCTCATCCGAGGTTGTGTGCATCTGTTCGGGGTCATACGGATGGGTGCAGAGGTTGTGTTGGGCATGAGGCAGGGGAGAGGCAGAGCCGGATCATGCACCAGGACAGGGGACAGGGAAGGCAAGGGATAGGAGAGGGAAGGCGAGCCCATTCAGTACTAATTCCTGTATGGGAATGGTGAGCCAAACTGACACCGTCACATTCTAGATTGGTGAGCTCACGTTGGCCAACGTCCTAGTGTAGTCATAGTAGTATGGCCAGAATGACAATCTTGATTATCATACCGCGTTGCCCGAGAATGTTCGCCTATGCCCCTATACCTGACAGCATCAGGAAAAACCGGAGTTTCACTAAATCAGATGATGTGCCTATAGAAGCATTGATGTGCCTATAGAAGCACTGATGTAGATATAGAAGCACTGATGGTAGCTACCAGTGTTTTCCGGCTGATCCTGTAGCTCTTCTATTACATACTGTATGACTGCATTCAGGTCCCATAGCTTGTCTTGTCCTACCGTAGTCTCCTGTAGTTTTCTGTAGTGACACTGTCTTTTTAATCCATTATATTGCTCAAAAGTCTTTCAAAAGTGATGTGAGACTTGTATTTCATCATATGATCTGCCAGTTTTGATTACTAATGTGCTATCACCACTAGTGACATGTTACACACACATATGTGCCTCTAAGCAAGTCCTGCTCATACTGTGTGTCTGCATTTTTTTGCGGTTCCAAGGCAAGCAGGAAATAACTCAGAACAAATGTGAGTGTATTAAAATACTCTTGACTAACACTTTTCAACAAGTCTAGGATAACACCCTTGTATAGACGACTTCAAGTTTCAAAAGGTATGTGTGGCTAACGCTTTGACACCATAGATTTTGATGTTGTGCACCAAGCACTACACCGATTTGCATGTATGTACATGCGTTCGAAGCTACTGATTGCCACTTTCTGGAACACCAGAAATGTTGCCGGTGCGTTCACTCATTGTAAAGATATCCTCAAAACATGTTCTTGCTGACAGGTTTTAGAGATTCTATTGTAGTGCCTCGAGTTTTTCACCCATCAGGGCGCACGATAACTCGTTCGAAAGCTCTTGATGAGCTCCTTTTAATGAGATAAAGTTTTTCGTGGTATGTCTAATATTCGTCATGATATATCCAATTTTCGCTCATAGGGACGATTTTTAAATCTTCTCGGATCAGGTTGTGTAGGGCACCGTTCGAAAGCTACGCTCAACCGCATTCAGGAATGTCTGAAACGTCAGCGGTGCGTGTTCTCGTTGTGAAGATATGCCAAAACTGCTGTTTGACCCCCATTTTCAGAGATTTTGCCACTGGTGCACGAGTTCTGCACCTAACGTAGCATATGAGGGCTTGTTTGGACGCTACAAATAAGAACATTCAGATGAGCCAAGAAGATATGTGGTGCATGCAATATTCATAAAGTTATATCACTTTTTGTATCTACTAAATGTTACTTATAGCATTCTGGCCATAGTGCCTTTGATATCCAACAGATCATGGCGTACAAGGCATCGTTCGAAAGCGACGATTCGTCCGGCTCGGCCCATACTAGGTACGTGTTAATCAGATGAAAACTGATGTTTGTAGCAGAGAAATGCAGAACTCTCCAGGGGACCCGGATACTCTCCCACGCTCCTTGCAGCTAAGGCGCACAATAGGGCAGAACACAGATGGCCATATCTGGCAATCTGATTTCTGCCAGCATTGGACAAGTGTAAGTCAGTGTAGAGTTCATATCTATAAACACTGAAGGAAATTTTGTAAGTAATGTAACTTGCAATGTTTTTATTTTTCGTGCAGGAGCCAGAAACCAGATTGCCAAATATGGCAATCTGGTTTCTGCCTTTGGTGTTGTTTGGCCTCAGGATTTGCCAGCAGCGCGTCGTCTTTGCCACTCTTTCTAAGTCTCTTCTCTCTCACTCTCTCACTCTCTTACTTCTCTCTCTCTTGTTTTATTGTAAGTCTGTTATTCTTTTGTTCTCATCTCTTTTCAGGTTAGAAGGGTGTAAGAGAAGGCTAGAAGAGTGATACTGGTACATTGTATGTATGTTTGTTTTTATTTTATTGGTTGTTTCAGCGCTGACATGCTTGCTCATCTGCCTCCTACCTGCCCGCTCACCCATGCAACCATCCACATGCATGTCTGCCTGCTTGCCTGCTCACTTGCCTGATGGCTTGTCCGCTTGCCCGATGGCTTGCCCGCTTGCCCGATGGCTTGTCTGCTTGCCCGATGGCTTGTCTGCTTGCCCGATGGCTTGCCCACAATCTGCTTGCCTGCCTGCTCATCTGCACACCTGCCTGCTCACCTATGTACCTTTTCACTTGTTCACATGCTCGTCTGCTCACCTGCTTGTTTGCATGCTCATCCACTCACCTGCTTGCCTACATGCCCACCTGCTCACTCACATGCCCACCTGCTCACTTGCATGTCTGTCTGACCTACGTATGTACTACAGTAGAGGGGACTGGTGTTTATATATCTGTGAGATGACAGCACAAGTGGCCTAATGTAGTACGGAGTAGTAATTAGCTAGCTCATGTTATGTAGTTATTCTTAAATAAAGTTTTTGAATGTTCTGATATATTGCAATTGAGTGAAATATAAGGATATCAACAGTTGTTTATACATTGAATTGTATAACTACTGTAAAGAGATTCATTGCTACAGTAGAGACATATTCACTACAGGTCACTACGGCTCACTATCGGAGCCACGGTAGTAGGGGGGGGTCCTACGAGTACTACAGGAGCTATGGGAGCTACAGGTCACTACGGTAGGATTCTAATCACTACTGTAGCTCATGGTAGCCCACTGTAGCTCTTCCTGTTTTTCCAGATGAGTTAGTTACCATGCAGTATTGTCTGGCCAAGTATACCATTTCTGCAATCGAATATGCCTGGCCAAGCACAAAATATGCCTCAGCCTACCGCGGCATATTGCGGCATATCAGTATGCTTGGCCAATATCCAATATGCCGCAAGGCTGCATGATCTTATGATTGGCCAATGTGCATATCCTTTCTGCACCAACATGCCGCTATGGTTGACCAACATCCCATATAATTATACGCTACCATTCTGGCTTGATTGACCAACCTCACATATCTTTAACTGCGGCATGCCTCTGCGGTTGGCCAACGTCCCGTATATTCATACGGTGGCATTCCGGCTTGGTTGGCCAACGTCGCGCTGAAATAACTCAATCATGCCGCCATGGTTGGCCAATGTCCTACTGTATTTGACTCAACCATTCTGGCTTGGCTGGCCAGCGTCTGATATTATATACCCCACCATTGCGCCTTGGTTGGCCAGCCTCCGACATATTTTACCGCGGCATGCCGCCATGGTTGGCCAAACACGTACATCCTGCCTGCATCATCATCCCGCTATGGTTGGCCAACATCCGAAGTACTATACCATACCATGTGACGTTGGTTGGCCAACACAAATATTGGTTCTTTTGTGTCATGCCCGCATGGTTGGCCAACACAAATATTGGTTCTTCTGTGTCATGCCCGCATGGTTGGCCAATGTCAGACATGGTTTACTGCACCATGCCCCTACGGTTGGCCAACATATGAAATAGTGTACCGTACCATGCTGGTATGGTTGGCCAATGCGGACATCCTGTCTGTGTTGTCATGCTGCTATGGTTGGCCAACTCGCATATTCTCTCTTCAGGACCATGCCCGCATGGTTGGCCAACAGCCGAAGATACTATTATACTGTGTGACATTGGTTGGCCAATGCACGTATTATCTCTTCTGTACCGTGGCCGCATGGTTGGCCAATGTCTGACTCACTTTACCGCGGCATGCCCCTATGGTTGGCCAACATCTGACGGACCATGCTATACCGTGCGACATTGGTTGGCCAACCCACATGTTCATTCTCCTGTACCATGCCAGCATGGTTGGCCAATGTCTGACTCACGTTACCGCGGCATGCCCCTATGGTTGGCCAACATCTGACGGACCGTGCTATACCGTGCGACATTGGTTGGTCAACCCACATGTTCGTTCTCCTGTACCATGCCAGCATGGTTGGTCAATGTCTGACTCACGTTACCGCGGCATGCCCCTATGGTTGGCCAACATCTGACGGACCATACTATACCGTGCGACATTGGTTGGCCAACCCACATGTTCGTTCTCCTGTACCATGCCAGCATGGTTGGCCAATGTCTGACTCATTTTACCGCGGCATGCCCCTATGGTTGGTCAACATCTGAAATAGTATACCATACTATGCTGGTATGGTTGGCCAACACACATTATAGATTGCACATGCTCATTTCTTAGCATACTACATACAATGTCTATTTACCGCTATTTCACGCCACACTGCCATACCTACATTGGTTGGTCAGCCATGAACTCACCACTGCTTGTATGGATGCTCTACATCAACAGGGAGGTGATGCTGGTGGTGACCGGCTCCTCGTGTTGTATTGCAATACGAGCGATGCTACAACCTTATCCAGAAGACCGTACCCCATGCCCGTAACATCCCCAAGCAGCCACGTCCCGTGATTCTCTGCATACCTCTGGTCATCATTCGTTCCATTGTATGCTCATATGGACTTGTATCGCAGACCGAGTGCATGCGTGCTAATGTACTATGCTTCCCAGGTATGCCGCGGCATACTTACAGCATATGCCGCGGTTGATCTCTGGAATGTACAGGAATACGAGCGATGCTACAACCTTATCCAGAAGACCGTACCCCACGCCCGTAACATCCCCAAACAGCCATGTCCAGAGATTCTCTGCATATCTCTGGTCGTCTGTGGACTTGTATCGCAGACCACGTGCGTGCGTACTAATGTACTATGCTGCCCATGTATGCCGCGGCATAATCTCAGAATATGCCGCAGCCTAGCTCCAGAATGTACAATGATACAAGTGATGCTAGAACCTTATCCAGAAGACCGTACCCCATTCCTGTAAAATCCCCAAGCAGCCACGTCCAGAGATTCTCTGCGTATCTCTGGTCGTCTATGGACTTGTATCGCAGACCATGTGTGTGCGTACGAATGTACTGCATGACTAATATATGCCGCGGCATAATGTGGACCAATCTCATACAGATGCAATGAGTGGCAGTTCGGAGTTTGATGAACATTCAGGAGCCCGGTCTCATTTACTACCTTTTGATATATGTGTTGCATTTGTTTTCGATTTCAGAAATTGCAGCGTCCTTGCACTTTCAATATCGTCTGATCTGTCTTGATTCTATGCTCTCAACGACTTGAAGTGCCCATAATATGTTTCGACAATCCCCACAGATGCCGCCTCAGCTGCCGCGGCATTTGTACGATCTCTGTCTGGCTTGCATGTAATTTGAAACACATTGTAGGAGGCTGTCCATGTACTAATTGAAGGAATACAGTTTCCGTCTATGCCGCGGAGACTTCTGTATAGCATATCCATCCCCATGTCGTACAATCATTATAGAATGCCGCCAATGTTGTTATCATTCATGCGGCATTTTGCTGGTATATGAACCTCAATCTCTGATATAAAGTATATCTACCCTACAAGAATACTAAGATACGGATAGCCACCTAGTACTTTTCAACTGCCATTCGGTAGCTATCCCGTGCATCCTCTAGGTAACTCTTCATTCTCTCATGGCCTTTCGCTAACGTTCGGAAGAGGTTTAATTCTGTCTCGAACCATGCTGCTTCCGCTGCCATGACCTGCTGAAGTACCATCATACCGACAGATCCCGGATGGAGGCGACGGGACATGCTGAGATATCGGTGAAACGGGAAGTCCTGTGATATTTTGACCATCAGCTATAGGGACAGTCACTCATCTCAAGTTAAAACGCACCTCGACCAATGGTGGCGGACTGCTACTATCCTGTTGGCCAGAAGAGAGGCATCATTAACATCTCATCACACATCAGCACAAAATGTCCGCACCTCAGCCTGTTCAGTAGCCATGATTACCAGTCCATCACCTTTCTCCACCATTCTCTCCTTTCCCTTTCCCTTACCGGATACCTGGATTAATTTAGGACTTAGTATATTGGCCGTGGTCATAGCCATAGTACATACCGATCCCGTGGGACTGCCTACTCCAGCCTTCGCAGGTGTCGCGATGGCATTACGACCCGCCTCGCACTGCACATCCGGGCTTATGCCATCATCACGAATGACACCGCTGATCATCGTTTTGGTAAGCGCAACTGCAGCCGATATGTCCCCTGGACCTCGCGAGGCATATCCCACCCCATCCGCAGATGCAGAATTCGGTAAATCAGTTTAAATTCAGGTAGAATGGGTTGACAACATACCTCCTCACCCAGAGTAGGACTACCGCATATGTCCATAAACATGCCCTCCATCTCCCGTAGCTCGTCCATTGCTCCCTGAGAAATATCAGCAACCAATTTCCCAGGGCTCGCACCCTACTCACCTTTTCAACTTCCTGGACATCGGACCCTGTGCGCTCGTGAGCTACATTCATAGTCGGCAGATCAAGGACACCGCAGAACATGTCCTCCATCGCCTGAATGTCATCAGGATCTCCCTGCCCGCTATAAGCGTTGAAATCCAATGCTCTAACAATAGCACTCACCTGGTCCCCGCGTGCTGCCTGGCCTGCGGGCATATGGTTCTGCGGGTTGTCAGAATACATATCCGCATCATGTTCAGACTCCTCAGCGAGTCCTACCATGAATGAATCCAGGTCGTCAGCGTTCATTGTAGTAGAGAGTCAACAGTGACACCAGCACCAATCTACGCGAGTTCACCGTGCGGCGCAACGGTCATGTGATCTGGCTCTCACTTCCCCGCGGACGCGGCTAAGTCGACATCCTGTCCCACTCTCACTTTGCACTCACCACCATGTCATCCCCCTACACCCCACTTGAAAAGGATGTCATGCGCTGTGCTCTTCGTGTCCTCCTTGCCCTTGGTTCTCTAAAGCACCGGGACATTATCAGCAGGGATGAGTGGGAGCGATGTTTCACTGCGGAACAAGTATGTTTTCAGTTCTTAACTTCATATGCTGCTGACCACGTTACGTCTCTGCAGAAATCTCTAGCACAGGCATTTCTGGCCGTGCAACAAGCCGGCGAATGCAAGATAATCCCGCCGCTTGTCATCAGCTGGATGCTTGAGATGGTAGATGCCTGCCGCATGTCCCGGCCAGTGGACTTCGCTTCCATCTCCTCTGCGGATTCCCATCTCAAGGAGGAAATGATGGGGCACTACCACTCTGAGTTGTGGCCAACAAACTACCATGATCTCGACGATTCCCAGGGCGGCAGTGTGCTTGAAGGTGGGTGGTGGTTAGAGCTAGGTGTGTCGGTATTCGGTCCTGCATCATATTCAATCCATTGATGTATTGTTAGATCGTAATGAATCCCCAGTTTCCATTGCATCGTCATCCGACCATCCTGCTGGTCGTTCCTCCACTCAGACCACCCGCCCCGCCGTCGTACCTACTGCGAAACCTCCCCAGCCTGATCCTGAACGTCGCCAACCCCCACGACCTCGGCCTAAGGTTGTGCTCCAGCCCACGAAGAATGGCATTCGCATCCAAATCCCTGCAGATGATGCCGCCGAGATCCAAGAGCAAATTGATCGCAACCGCGCGCAGGTAGAGGCTTCTAAGATGCCCTCAAGGCCTGCAGAGCATGTCCCTGCCGCGCCGACCCCACCAGAGCCCCGCCGAAGCAAGCGCCGTGCGGAAGCCATGGCCTCTGATGACAATGCCTTACCCGATGCCGCCCAACCAAAGACAAAGGTGCAGAAGACGAAGAACGTGCCTGCATCCAAGAAGGCTGCACCAATGAAGGCTGGGGCCAGCAAGACCACTTCTGCCTCGAAGAAGCCAGCAGCAGGCAAGACCGCTGCGAAGCCCCAAAAGGGCGGACGTGGCTGCAAGAATGCAGCGGCGACCAGCCAAGAAGTCCAGCAGTTGCAGGCCATTGAGGACGCCAGAGAGCAGGAGGAGAACCAGCAGGGAGATCAGGGTGTGGAGAGCGAGCAGCAGCAAAATGAGGACCAGCTTCCTCCACAGGTAAGTCTGTAATTTGTTACCATATTCTTCCAATGCTCACATATACCTTTGCTCCAGCGGGTATTCACAGCTGACGAGCTTCGATACATCAAGCAGGCCAAATTGGTAGCGGTACGCTTGCAAATTTCATTGTTACTTTATCATAAGCAATACTGATGAAGGTTTCAAATATCTTAGCTGGATTCCTGCGAGCACTGCGTAACGGACCAGAAGCCTTGCTTCCCCAGGGGCCCATGCAACGCCTGCCTCGCCTGCAAGGGCCTCAAGCACAAATGCTCCCACCGGGCCCAAGGCACAGGCAGCGGGAATAGGCGTAACTGGGACCCAGAGGACTACTATGATGTGCTCTGGCGGCATGCAGCTGGGCCGATGCCCAAATGGCCCCTGGACCGCTCTGTCGACTGGGAACCTGAGGTGCAGGGTAATGTCTCATCATGGGGCTACTGGTCTGACGCAGCCTCGGCGACAGCTGCCGCAGCTCAGGCAGCCTCGGCTTCGAAGGCGGAAGCACAGCAGGCCGCAGTTACTCAGGCACCCGCTGACTTTGACGTCGACATGGAGGATGAGCCGCATATGCCAACACTGCCAATGCAGGTCAACTTGGATGACCGTGCTCCTGGACCATCTTGGCGTAAGGACAAGGGCAAGGCTCCAGTGCACGCCCAGGACCAACACTTCGACAGTCCTGCACACGCTGATCCAGATCACCAGTCTGAAATTCCCCTGGATGTCACCCCTCCTCGCCGACTGAATCTGTCTCCTCATCCCCCTATTGCTTGCATTGACGATCCAATGCCGCAAGACCCGTGGGAATACGACCCACACTCCCAACAGCTGGTTGAGGATCTTGCCGTGAATATCAAGCGTATTCGCCTGCAATTGGGCACGCACAAAGGTGTCATTCAAGGCATGGCCCATCTCTCCACGGACGTGCAACGCCTCTCTGAGCGAGTGTCCAGCATTGACACCACACAAGGCTGCCATCAGGAGTCAGTGGAACAGCGACTCAAGGAGCATGAGGACCATCTTCAAAACATTGATAGGGGCCTCACCACACTATCCAGCAACCTGCACACTGACATCTCCGACATGTCCTCCAGGATGGCCTCCTGGTTCGAAGAGCTGCGTGGCATGGTCAACATGGCCCCGCAACAAGTTCTGGTTCCCGCGGGACTATTTGGTGGGCGGTTTAGCACGGCGGCGGCAGTTCAGTGGGGTGGAGCTACTGATGCAGACCGCGGCAATGCTGGGGCCTTATCCAGCCAGTCTAGCACAGGTTCAAAACCTGCCGAGTAGGTATATCCATGCCCGCGGCATCCGGCGGCATTTTCACTATTATTTCATGAGTCCTGCATGCTCTTCGCCCTTGTACTTAAATAGATAATGAATGATCAATCTCTCCTATCTAAGATAAAATGTGTGACCTGAGATGAATGATTCTTGGGCTTAAGACAGTTATATAACCCGTTTCAAGTCTCGCATGGCAATATCTGTGTATACAACATCCTGAACTGCGACCAGATATGAGTATCTATGATATGATGCACCAGAGTCTACATCACATGGAGTATTGACCCCGCCTTTCTCCATGTTCCACACACTGCTTTGAATCTCTGCGGCATGCTACTGACAACCTAAGGACATCGCCCGACAGCACACCACTGATTTATCATGCCGCGGCATATCTATTGACGTAGCCTATGCTCCTGCACCCTGCTTCGGGACTTCCAGAGCCATCACCCTCCTCTCTATATCCTACAGCCCACTGTAAATGTTGTTCGCGTCGGCCCACGGCCGCGTGAGGCATGTTGAAGCCCCTATCGTTCGGTATACAATGCCGCGGCATATCTGTTGAAGGATGCCGCATGCCGGCGAGAGTCCAATGGGCTCTCTCAAGCTTTCCTGCCACCGGATGGACGTGCTGCAGGGATCGCAACCTCCACTGTCAGCTTCGGATTGCGGCCAGAACGTGGGGGTTGTCTACATTGTGAATCAGCAAGACGCCTGGGTGCTGACAGCAGCATAACTTACTCAAGGGCCTTAGCCGTCGGCCGCTTTCTCCTAGACCCTTCAACAATGTTCTCATCCTGCACTTCAGGCTTTCTTTGCCGCCTTGCAGGCGGCTTGATTGGGGGATGCATCGAGCTCGGCCCAGCCTTTGGGGGACTATCAGGAGATCGAAGACGTTTCCCTAGCAGATGGGGGCCTCCACGATCATTGGCGGCATTGCTGGCCCTCGTGACATTGGCATTCTGTCCAGAGGATGGAGCCTGCTGCCCGGATAGTTTAGCATCATTGCCGCATAAATAAAGAGATAATTAATGTTGCCTACAGTTTCGGTAGTGCCTTCCGGATCATCTAACGCCTTGCAGGCTTTCGTAATTGCAGGGATTATCAGACTCGCAATGTAAGCGAAAGCAAGAGGTGATCCGTTCAAATAGCCAGGTCCTGAGCTCTCCTTGTCTGCGTCCTCTGCGAATTGGCCTTCATGCATATCATGTATAGCACTACCCATGGCCAAAGCAAAGGTTTCCATGCTTGTCCTAGATTGGACACTCCTCGACCTGTTCTGCGTTGGTGTAGAAAGCCAGGGCTTCGTACCAATCCATGTGGTGAGGTCCTCTAGCCCCTCCTGCCTATGAACTTCAGCAGGAAGCCACATTTCCTGGCTCTCCCAGTCTTTCCAGTGCGTTCTCCAGCTTGCTGGAAGTGGAATTAGTGGCGCAGCACCCATTCCCTAAGTCCAGTTAATGTTTGAAACTTTGAGATGTCATAATAGCATCACTCACTCCTTGCATCTGTGCAATCAGCTCCAGAAGCTTGCAATACTCCTTTTCATTGGATAACGAGGCCAGGTATTGCATGCGGAGTCGGGTGTGGCGTCGTGTGTCTGCAGGGCATTCCAAAGTGGCTGGACGATTACCACGGCGTTGCGGAGCACCACCTGCAGCAGCGAGAGACCCTCCGGCAGGGCCGCCTGAGCTTCCAGTCCACCCAGGAGGTCTCTCCAGCTCCTGTAGGCTCTGGTCTGCCACTTCGTCCACCATGATCAACACCTCATCCTCCTCATCAGTCGATGGAATTCCAGACTCCTTCTGCTGTCCTTTGGTTTCCTTTGCCTTCTTCCCCTTCCCAAGCTTCACCAGATTAGCCTTCGTTATGGTCAGTCGTTCCTGATAGGCTTTATTCTTCACCTCCTTCGCTTTCGTCTTTGCCTCCCTCGCCTTTGCCTCCCTCGCCTTTGCCTCCCTCGCCTTTGCCTCCCTCGCCTTTGCCTCCCTCGCCTCCTTCGCCTGAGCCTCCGCCTGAGCCTCCGCCTGAGCCTCCGCCTTCACCGCGGCCTTCGCCTGGGCCTTCGCCTGAGCCTTCTCCCCCATGGTCTTTGCCACCGCGACTTTGGCCTTCATGGCGTTTGCCTTGGCTGCAATTGCCTTGGCCTCCATCGCCTTGGCCGCCTTAGTGGTTTTCGCTTTTGCCTGCGAGGCATTCTCCTGAGCCACCTGCACCTCATGCTGTTTGGCCAGGGTCTGCGTTGCCGCCTTTGGATGCTGTGCGTCACTCTCCAAGTCTATATCAGACGGGTTTGCCTCCTCTACTTCTGCTTCGGAGTCCTCCTCTGCTGCTGCAGTAATGCCGCTGTAGTCCGCATCAGATAGAACATCCCCTGCCTTGGACGCATCAGTGTCCGAAAGGTGGATGATGTCTTCACCACCTAGTGACGACGAGGTAAGGTCCTCATCGGTGTCGTAATCCCTTGGGGGCCTGTCCTTGCCTTTCCGCCTGATTGCAGGTGGCGGGGTGTCTTGTACATCTGGTGACGATGGGGTCTGGTCATCCTGGCTGTCGTAATCAACGTGCACCCGTTCCTTGCCTTTTCCCAAGGTCGCCATCGGTGTACGGCTTTGTGCGGAGGTATTGGAGAACCCAGCGGCATTCCAGGACGCTGTTGGGGGCCTGTCCTTGCTTTTCCGCCTGATTACAGGTGGCGGGGTGTCTTGTACATCTGGTGACGATGGGGTCTGGTCATCCTGGCTGTCGTAATCAACGTGCGCCCATTCCTTGCCTTTTCCCAAGGTCGCCGTCGGTGTACGGCTTTGCACGGAGGTATTGGAGAGCTCCGCGGCATTCCCGGACCCTGTGGAGGGGGACATGGCATGGCGGGCCTTCAATGCGGCTTTCCTGCCTTTAGCAGGAGGTCCCTGCATTGGAGTAGGAGCTTTGGCAAAGCATTGAACAGTGTCATCACCGTCAACCTCCGGAAAATAATCCCACTTGAAGGGAATCAAGCCTTCGTCTATGCGGTGGTGCCAGTGCCTGTATACATCTTCAATGCAATATTGGTTCCACTTTGACGGGTGAATCCAGAATTGGTATCCTGGCGGGAAGCAATCTAGGGAGAAGTAGTCGCTGTCCTCGGTAAAAACCAATCCCCATGGCACCGCACCCTTCACTTCACCTATTGCAATATCTGATCTACATGTCAGCTTCTGCTCCACGAGATGATACTCTGGCTTACAGAAGTGTGCAGTCATCCACTGAGTGATCAAGGCCTTCCGCTCTTGCCTCTCCAGCTTATCGAATACCTCTAGCGATGGCAAGATCGGCCAGCCTTCATCGTCATAATCCAGTTCCGGGAGGTCTAGGCTTTCGCTTGGAGCATCTGGAGCTTCACAAAGCAGGGGATCTGAAGCATGGCATCAGCGCTTGCCAGCCAGATATATTGAAGTACTCACCTGATGCCTTTGTTGACCACTCCGTCCATTGTGTAAATATGCCGGTGTCTGCCCAGTTCAGATTTGCCTCGCTGAACCCCTTTGTCCCAGACAGGTCTTCTGTATAGTCTTGCCTACTCGGGGTTAACTCAAGTCAAATGTTAAAGCAGCAAATGACTTACATGGCATGGGCCAGACGGCCATCAGGGCATTTAAAAGATGTGAAAATGATCATTTGCATGCCGCACTGCTGATACATTTCTTTGGCAAAGCCGTGCATGTGGGCGACTGCATATTTGGATGCATTTCTATTCAGGATTAGCCCCCGCGGTTGCTAGAAGAGAAGTTTGACACGTACTTGCATTGCACATCAGGCGGGGGGCCCATCTGATTCCACTCATTCGCCATCTCCTCATACTTCGCCTTATCCGCGTCACTGAACTTCGCACACCACGCCATTAGGGTGTTCTGTCGCAATCCAACCCACTTCGGGGACCCGACTTTGACCCCGTTCACCCGCTCGAAGTATGCATGGAACGAATCCTTCTGCTCATGTGCGGCCACGTTCCTCCAGTCTGCCTTCTTCACGTACTTCTTGACCTGGGTACTTGCGGTCTTACGGCCATTATTTCGGAACCAGATCACGACGCGCTGTGCTGAAAGTCAGAAAGGGAGATTTCAAGTAAAACAGATATGGACCTCCTTGACCCGATGCCTCCACTTCTTCCAGGGAGCAAACTCGTGGGCAAATTTGACCTCCAGGTGGTCCACACATTCGTTTGCAATGGCTGTCTTTCGGGCAGAGTCCGCCAAACGATACTCGGCCACTCATGTGAAGAGATATGCAATGTGGCGGGGCTGGAGGGTGAGCTGGACTTCCAATGCTGCTGAGGTGCTTGCGGTTGCCTCATCCGCGGCTTTGGACATGTGCTTGTTGGCTTTGGTTATCTTTTTCGCCCTAGCCATTAGGAAGGGGAAATGTAGGGGATGGCCAGAAAGGACATGCGACCTTGAACGAATTTTTGCAATATAATTCGTCCGTCTTCCATCACGCACCGGCCAGGATCGAATTGGGAACCCATCCGATCACACCATGGCAGGTATTGAAATACCGGTAAGGCAACCAACAGGGCCAGCCGAAATAATCCTTGCCGAACGGAGAGCAACGGGCATGTTGCTCCATTCGAAAGAAGACAGGTTTCCCGTTGTCACTCACTACAACAATCACATGCCCATCGCTTCATTTGCCAACTAGTACTGAGATTGAGCATAATGCTAGCTTGATACACATATTCCATCCGTATATCATGTATTTCTGGGAAGAGAAGTCAGTAGGATCTTTGAATGTGTCTGTGGATCGATAGACGCAAATAAGAAGTCCAGCGCGCCAAACATCTGGGCACGGCCCCCACCGGATAATCTATCCACAATCAATCGGTTACTCGTCATAATACATAATACAGCTATCAAGTCTGGTCCGAAGTCCACAATCGTGATGCGAGAAAGCATTAATGAGCCATATACACAATTGTGTAGTATCAAAGACTGTGGAGAATGTTGGGTTATTGTTAAGTTTATAGTGTACAATTCCCGAAACATAGATTCATGCTGATTGAGTCAACCGCTGGACAATAGAAAGGTACAAAAACAGCGGTAGCTTCATAGGACAATAGAATGACATTGGCAATTCCAAATTGATGGGACAATAGAACAATGTAATATGTGGACAATGGAAGCTCGAGTACGATCATGGCTGCCTCATTGTCCCTGCAAGTATTTCAGTCTGCGGTATTCCAGAGACAACTATACCACAGAGTCATCATGTCTTCTGCACCTACATCCCATGCGGCATCTTCATCTCCTTGTCCTTATGCCTCAGCCATGGCAGAGTATCTCTCCCACCGATTTTGCAATGTGCTCAGACAACGTCAATGCGCGGTATTGAACCGGGCTGTGCCTGGTGATATTGACCGTCCTGCTATGACAATACCAATTACTGTTTTATCTGAGCTCGACTTCGCCGCGGATATGCTTGTCACTGCCTTTTTGGATCGTGGTATGTAATTATGTGTATGCGGCATTCTCCCCCATTGCTTAATTCCCATTAGTTGTGATCACATCTGAGAAAAGGACCAGTGGTATATGGCACTATATAGTCTACATAGCTCTGATAGGGCCATAGGAGTCCTCTTTTCTACATAGCTACTCCATAGTAGTGAAGTAATCTATATAGAGCTATCATAGCTATCATAGCTATCATAGCATAGACTATAAGCTATCATAACTCTCATAGCTGCTATAACATATGATGGCTATCATAGCTATGTCAGCTATGTGGTATATCTCTGTTATCATATCATGTCTAGCTAGTAAGGCTGCTATCTACTCTATATCACCTATGTCTTGTATGCTGCTTAAGAGTGCTAAAAATATATTTAAATATACATATATAATATATTTGAATCTTGTTGCATCTATAACATTTAAAACATCAAAAATTTAAAAGCATTATATTTCAAACAATATTAAATTACAACACATTTAGCACAAAGCTACAACTACACATCTATGATACACTGTAAAGATCAACACTTCAAGATAAGATAACAAAACATACAAAGATAAGATGAGATAAGATACAAAGATAAGATAAGATAGAACTTAAAGATAAAACATAGACAAAAAAGATAAGATAAGACTTACTCTACAGATAAGAAAAAGCGAAAATAATCTAAAGGCAAAGTCAACAAATTAGTATACAAAGATACAGATATAGAAAAACATAAGACTTACTTAAGATAATAAAGCAAAGATATAAAAGTCTACAAAGAACAGTAGGGTTAGTAAACAATAGAATAATATAGCAACAATATAACAACTTACCGAACATTAGAAAGTTGAAGCAGAAGAAGAGAGAGCGACGAAAGACGAGGGATGGTAGTGGTAGGGAAGAGAGAGAGACAGCGCGTCGTGCATGTCTTATATAGACGTGGCAATCGGAGCGTCAAATGTAGCTTGCCGAGACCGGGCCGGGCATAGCCGGGCATCGTGCCAGAGGCTGGCCGTTAGATTCTATTAAGTGGATTTTGATACCTGCGAGCGTGTCGTAAAGTAATTACATAGATGGCTCATTCATTGTATTTATACCGGTGTGCTATATCTTCTCACTTTTTTCGTGAATTAAACGGATTTTATTCGATTTGTTAGAGTCGAAACCGCTGAACGCGCGAGTTGAATGCTGCTGTGGCTGTAAGTCGTCGCGTGACTTGTATCTATGCAACACTCCCTCCACCCATCTCCCCCTTCGTCTGCCTCTCTCTCTCCATACGCACGGCGTCTTCAAGACTCGGGAGGACTTAGTAGACGGCTTGAGGGGCTAATAGGTATGTTTAAAAACTCTCTTTCATTTGTTTCTTGTACTAACACAGCGAGTATCGCTCGTTCACCGAGCGATACTCGTGCTTTCGTTCTTGCAACCGCGCGCACCACGCCCCCATCGCCTTCGACAACCCCGCGGTCCACGTCCACGAGCTCGCAGCAGCCCCATCCCCGACAACAACGCCGTCCACGTCCGCGTTGTCGTGCCTCGTTGCCGTGGCAACGGGGCACGACACGTCGCTCGGACTCCCGCGCTCACCCTCAACGACACCCGCACGTCCTCAACAGGTTCGTGCGGGTCATACAACCACCTCGCCGTCGACAATGCGCTCGCGGCCGCGACATCCGGCTGTGCGCACACAGCTACGCAAGGTCGCAAGCCCGCGCGAGGTCTGAGCTGCGCGTGCACGCCGCGGACGGCCTCTCCAGCCGTTTCCCATGCGGGCGCACACTCTCGCATGCCCGGACGGCACGAACACGTCCGCCCCAGCGTCCGCACGCAAACGCGCGACCAGGCGGGTCTACACGAGTGCGCGCACGGCCAGCACGACCGGCGCACCCCGCCTGCTCCGGCATCGCCTGTGCGCCGATGCCCTGCCCCGCACACGACCCCCGCACCCCGCGTGCGAGCAAGGCCACGCAAGACCGTGCCAACTCACGTGCGGCCATGCACGATCCGTGACACCCCGCCCCGCCCCGTCCCGCGCATGACCCGTGCGCCGACACCATGCCCCGCACATGGCCGCCTCGCCCCATGCACGCGCGTACAGCCAGGGACGGCCGCGCCAGCTCGCGCGCGGCCACGCCGATCTGCGCCCCCCCGCCTCGTCCCATGCATGGCCCTGCGCCGATGCCTCACCCCGCACATGGCCGCCTCGCCCCGTGCGCGCGCGCACGGCCAAGCACGGCCATGCCAGCTCGCGCGCGGCCCGCGCACCCCGTTTCGTCGCCCTCCGCCTGACAGCATGCATCCGCCGGGCGAGAGCGCACCTGTCCGTTCACACACAGATGGTGATGCGCAAGAGGTGCGAGGGCGCGAGGTCTATTTAGGACCTTCGTTTGCTAGTGTAATAGTGTTAGATTTTGTATTTTCCTTGTTTGTAGTAGTCTACCCCTTGAATATAAGAAAATTTTGACTTAAATGTCTTGACTACCTATGTGGCTCATCATAAGGAGTATAGTAGCCATAGTAGTCATAGTTTCCCTTGGTAAGTATCATAGTCCTATGTATATGACACCCCTAGCTATAAAGGCTATGACACCCTATGTATTTGACACTTCATGCTATGGAGGCTATCATAGGCCCCATAGCTCCACATAGCTAAATAGTCCAAGTTCATAGCCCTCATAGCTCACTGATAGGGCCCATAATAGGACTTGCTGCTATATACAAAACAGATTTCTCAGATGCAACTGGGACATGGAGCGCTATGCAGAATGTAAACGAGAGCAGGACTCTCCAGTATTTCTGCAACGATATCCGCAGGTATCAGGACATCCCGAGTATACCAAGCCCTGCATCGGCATTGATCGGCATGGACGAATTTTCTTCTGGTACTTGCCTGGTCTTATATCCAAGGAGCGCGAGGTATTGTCTTTTGCAGGTACATACAATCAAAACCACTAATTTCGTTCACAGATCAAGATGGCGAGGGCAACAGAACATTTGAACGCACATGTTCGAAGGTCCAATCCATCTCGGAAAAAGCCTGGAAGCACCAAGGATGGCACATGGAGGGAATCGCCCCAGCTCTTTCATCCTGCAGAGGCATGTAGCCGATTCACCCCAGGGACGGTGTCTGTGTCTCCTGCATGGTTTCAGCAGGTGCACACTGTGTGTATCATATTTCCCAATTCATATCTATGTCTCCAGCTCATGCACTGGTTCATATAGGGGCCCAACGATGACTTGTTTACTTCGCCACTGATAAACCCGGCAAAACGCAACATTGATGGTGCGAACTGGGTGGCTGACATTGCAGAGTCGGCTGCGCTATTCAGCGCTATTCTAAGCATTGTTCATCCAGAGCTCTACGATGCCGCGGCATCTGTCATGAAGGAGCTCAAGGGCATTGAACGACTTGCTCCAGCCCTTCAGCAATGGCCATCTGTGTTCAATGGAGTTGCGGTCATATCTAACCAGCAAACACCAGCTCATCGCGATGGGCAGAGTCGTGCCTCATGGTATGACATTCTCTGCACCATCGGTCCCTATCAGAGCGCAATGTTTGCGCTTCCAGGAACTGGCCTAGAACTGAATTACAAACCCCGCACTGTCATAGCAGTGTCTGGCAAAGCCCTGGAACATTCAGTCTCAGACTTTGTTGGGGAGCGCATTTGTTACGCATGGTTCATGAGAGATGCCGTGCATGATCGCATTGGGCAGGAGGCAGCCGGATGGATGCGGGTCAGCAGGTATGAGACCATGCACGCTGAGGCGGCTGTTGGCGATTCCGAAGATGATCTGGAGCAATCGGTGCTGGATCTCCGGAGATTGGCGTTATCTTGAGATCATATGGACATCTAGAATATACCACGGCTTCTCGGAAGCATGTCATTTGCCACCATTTGTTCCTTAGTAATGAGTGTAAAACTGAGGGTCCTAATCGTTCAAACATTGTGGCGTTATTATATGCGCCTTAACACCAAGGCCCAT
The DNA here is from genome assembly GCA_033439255.1 of Hericium rajendrae. Taxonomy (NCBI): domain Eukaryota; kingdom Fungi; phylum Basidiomycota; class Agaricomycetes; order Russulales; family Hericiaceae; genus Hericium; species Hericium rajendrae. The sequence goes on from JAVRDV010000018.1 coordinate 326,464, forward strand.
GCACCATCAGTCCCAGCATGGCCCGCACCAAGCCGGGCAGGAATAAAGTACGATATACTGCACCCCTCCATGGCAATGTCCATGTCACCCTGGTTGTGCAGAAGACGTCCCGCGGGTGGAACCAAGTCGGAATTGAAAAGGCTGGATCACGTAGACTGCTGAGCGAAACCCCTTCTAACCTCACTCCTACGCCTGACAGGGAGGGAAGTGGACCATCCAGGGATGCTGTCTTCAATGCTCTCCCAGGGCCACGTACTGCCGACTATGAAGTCATGAACAATGACTTTGTAGAGGAGGAGGACGGGATTCGTGACCCATTAGCAGATGTACATCACAAGGTGGGTAGGATAACCTCGGCATGCTGCAGGACACGGTGCTGATGCCGCGAGCAAGGGACAGCATGATTACTTGCGCGAATGGCTACCCAAACGTTCAGACTACATCCATGCCATGTTGGATACCGAGTGCCCACCAGTTGATACCCAGTGCGTTACCTGCAAGAGTCAAGAAGGTGTCTGGCGATGTATGGACTGTCTAGGGCAGATGTTTGAATGCACTCCCTGTTTCTCTAAATGTCATACGGCCTTGCCATTCCACCACGTCGAACGCTGGACTGGCGAATTCTTTTCTCCATCATGGCTTCGCTTCGCCGGTGTCAAGATTCATGTAGGCCATTCAGGACATCCTTGCCCTTATGCCAGTCGAGAGGACGTTGAATCAAGTGTGGATCTGGAGGAGGACGCTGAGGAGGATCCACCAATTGACGATGAGGATCCTACTGCACCATGGCCTGCTGATGATGAGGACCTGCTGTCCTTTCAGACTGACGTCTTGCCGAAGAAGGCCCGTGATGCCGACGGGAATCCAATTCTATGTATTGTGGACTCGAGTGGTGTGCACCGCATGCCGGTTGTCTGGTGTCAATGTCCTAATGCAGATCCCCTCCCCTGCAACTCTTCCGTATGCAGATGTTCCCATCTACATTCCACTCACCTGAGACGGCATTTACCTTCCGCGTTCTGGATGACTTTCGGCTGGACAACCTGGAATGCAAGACGACGGCTTACCATTTCTATCATAAGTTGCAAAGGCTCACGAATAGTGCATTTCCGTCCAGTGTACCAGTATGTGTCTGTCTCGACGTGGGCCATCACCATGCTGACTGTAATCCAGGATAGATACCGGGAGTTGTTGCGGGTTGAGCGGCAATGGCGGGATATGAAACTCAGGAAGTGGTTTGGTATGGGTCACGACCCAGAGGATTCAGAAACACCAGGATGCTGCACGATGTTCTGCCCTACCTGCGCACAGCCAGAATTCAATCTACCAGATGACTGGAAGACAGCTGACCCCAGACGGTAACTCGCTCCTCACATGGTGCATGACCTATGGCTTACCGTCCTGCATGTAGTTGGATTTTTCTCAGGACGTTTGTGATGGACAGCAACTTTGAGTCCACAGGAAGCAAGATGCGCAGACCGGCCAATGACGTCCAGCTTAGCGAAGGGGCCGGATTCATGGTTGGACAAGCAGAGTACAAGAAGCACTTGAAGGTGGCTAATGACCAACGCGAGGTGCGCATCATTTGACCATATCACCAGAACACCGTTGAGGTATCCCGCGGCATATAGCGATCCACCTGCAATGAGCACCGGGCGGTCAATCATGTCAATGCTGATCGCCATCACGTTGAACATACCGGAATTGGAGCAACGGCTTGCTGCCATGGGTGCTTCTACCCGCACTCTACAGTTGATTTTCAGAAGGGCGAGCGGTTGGTCTATGATTTCAGCCATGTGGAATGAACATGCTGACCAGTGTAACAGACAAATGAACATGGACTACTCCGCGTGTCAGGCCATTAACTTTAGAAGCAAAGGTATAGAAATCGTCATGAAAATATACGACATCATATGCCAGTGGCGCAAGAAATTCTGAGAACACGTGGCTAACAGTGAATTCCTATCTCTTCCTGATAGCATCGTCAAGATGAAGACTGCAATTGGACTGTTTCATGTGCATGGGCACAAGGATGAATGCATCCCAGCATTTTCACCGAATTATATCATCGGTGCACGGCAATTCGATGGTGAAGTTGTCGAGATGCTCTGGGCTCCACTGAATGAGATTTCTAGAAGCACCAGTGGCATGTCGACATCCCACTGTCGGGAAGTTCTAGACGACCATATGAATGATTCAAACTGGAAGAAGCTCATTGGAATGGGTACTGATCTGAATCGCCATATCCTGTTTATGCCGCTGACCCACTATACAGTGAACTACCTATCGTGGCGGTATCGGGCTGGAAAGGTAGAATTAGAAAAGGCAATCACGGCATTCAAGAGTATCAATTCCACGGTCTCACGGGATAAACGGGATGACTGGGCGAACGAGGAGGAAGAGGCACAAAGCAAACGGGAAGATGATCCCATGGTGATGGTCAAAATCTATGACACTACGGTAAAGAAAGGTACTGTGGTATCCTGTCCATAACCTGGAGCCAGTACTAATATATTATATGTTGTGGAAGGGCCGACAAGAGCCGATATCCTCGTCAGGCTAAACAAACTAGAATTGGACCGTGGACAGGGCCTTGGTGCTGCGGCATGGATAACACTGGGCCTCCGGATTCAAGAGACACAGTTCGTTGTTTCACCTGATGTATTTGATTTGATCTCAACCTAAATCTCAAACCGCAGGCTGTCTATTGTATCGCTTGTCTGCAAAGTGGGGTCGAGCCCTACCTCGGCACAAAAGAATGATCTCGAGGACAAACGAAGACGTCTGCAATCCCGTGTGACAACCTTTGAGCATGCTGCATGCCAGTTTTTACCCTACGACATTGATACGGCTAATCACGGCATCCCTCTCTCCGCTGGAGATGGAGATCAGTTTGATCACATTGGAGAAGAAGACGAGGACAATGATACCCACGCTACTGCAGTACCCCATAGATCTGGCGGTTACATCCCCATTGAACGCGTGGCTATCAGCCTACCATCTCGTCTTGATAAGGAGGTTCTCCGTATGCCTCAGATGAAGACATTGGTGGAAGCTGAACTGGAATTGCGGGAAGGCCAGGCCAATGATGCATTGCAAAGCTTACGACTAGCCTTGGGATACAAGGCCTATGTTTTCAGGACTGATGTGCGGCAGGCCAATAGTCAACGCAAGAAGACACGGGCATGGGAGGGTGTGACCTCTATCGAAAGCACCGTTCAACACCAGGCACGTGTGTATTCAAGATGTAGAGAGGCTATGGAAGATCTGGGTGCTAAGGAGGACATGCTCGAGAGGTTCCAATCTCTCCTTCCAGAGCATCTGAAGGTCCGCACTGCTGTCCTGGATCCATCGGTCAGGGGTCTACGCAATTCAACTCTGCCTTGGTTCTGGACGATGGATGTCTCTGGTGATTCACTTGAAGGCGAATGGCTTGCAGACTGTAAGTCGGACATTCAGTCTTTATCAGAGACGTATGCCGCAACATGATTAATTCACACTATTCTCAGTCCACCGAGTTCAGTGGCTTCGTGCACGGGCAAGGATGCATCGTTGGCATGAGGAGATGGTTGTTCTTCCATTTGAAATGGATTGGACTGTGAGAGGATTTCAGAAGCGTGCAGATGATTGGGGGAGCAGGGTGGAGAAGGCCGGTGAAGAGGGGTTGCGCGGCCATGCGGCATATGGTGCACGGCAGAAGGCGATGTGGAAGGAGTTTTCTGGAAGCGCAGACACAATGTTCAAGTCTGTGTTAGGGGATGATGAACGTTCTAAATATGGTCTAGACTAATGTACATGTACTTGGCTGGACATACTATGCTTCACACAAATGTGGATGGATTCTCACTGTGATCACATACCGCGGCATATCAGAGATCATTCGAACTGGCCTTTAGTCATGCAGAGACCTATTCAAGGTTTGCCAGGCCCCGCCTTCATCCTGCATCCAATCCTCCATATGTTGCAAGTCGTCGAGGATGACGGAACGCTCCTTGCACCATGCATCGATGTAATTGGACAGATTCTCTGCCACAGATACAGCCTGATCCAATGCATAGTAGATGCGGTCTGCACGTCGCACCTACCGCGGCATCAGCAAGATAGCCAATGGCATAGGAGGTATGTACATACCGATTCCACATGGGCACGTACAGATAGGGCAAGAGTTCCTAAAATATCAGGGGGCGATGGTGTACGCTGAGCTGCCATCTGCCCTTGGCCTCCATTACCCCTACAGTCTGTTAGCAGTGTTCTGTGACGCATACCAGACAGGTTCTGCTGACCTTCCGCTCTGCGCAGGTCTGTGCGATTGACCTGCCGTCCTAGTTGTGGTCCGGAGCTCCTCCCTTATATCGTCTGGCCACCACTGGGAGCGGGGAAGCCACCACCGTGGCATGTATCGCATAATCGGGTCACCCCACGGGAATGTGGGAGCAGGTGGCAGCGCTGAATGACGACCTTCGGATAGAGCACGACCAAGGATATCTAGGTGGGTCCCAGTATCCCGTAGCAATGTAGGAATGATAATCGGCGTCTTGGCGAACTCCGCGAATCCAATGATGACAGCTGCGGCATTCTGAACACATGCTCAAATGCTGTTGCATTATGTGGTCTATGCAACGTACCAGTTCATTTTGTACTGCATTGAATGCATACCAGTACTCATATGTGCCGGGGGGAGTGGAAATCGTCTGCATTGCATCGTGAATTCGCCATGCGATTTCGTTCAGTATGGCCTGTCCAAGCGATCCAAAAGGTGGTCTGGAAGTAAAGGCAGTCGTAGCATTAGGGGTGGTCATTGTTAGCTCACAATACTTGGCACAGTATTGAGTGAAGGTGAGTAGTTGAGCGGCGAACGACTGGTATTGATTGCCGCCCAAGGGGGATTGCAAGCACGTGCAGCACACAGACTACGTCATATTCCCACGGCATGGAACAACGGCTTCAGGCAAAACATCAAAGGATAGCATAACATGCGAAATACGATGCGACAGGTTCTACTGAGTCGACCCATGAAGGAGACAAAATCTTCCAGTCTTATGCAGCTATTCCTGGTTCTCCCTTTTCATCCTCATGACGTCCTGCAGAGCATCATTGGCCAATGTCCGCTTCAGCTGCCATCAGTCCAATTGGTCCTTTATGGAACCAGCTACATATTTATGAAGATGTTCTGCCTGGGTGATGTCGTCGAAGACCTTCGCACGTGCAGCAAGAATGTCTGCGGGTGGCGTGGGCGGTCCTTCGGCATATGTGCCACTCTAAAAATGACTCAGGTTGAGTTTTTAAATGGACGAAAGACTGGTGCCTACCTGCGTGAGAAGTGCGGGAACATATCCCAATATCCCTCTTTCATTGGCTGTGTGAGCATCAACTGCCCGGCGAAATTTCTTCGACATGCGAGTACGGATACGGAATGGATCAGGTTGCCCATCAGCCTGATGGAGTTTGAGCAACCCAATATCCCGGGATAAATCCACCTTGGTCGTAGTGAGCAAACAGAATAAGTCAAGGATATATTCGATATACCCATTGTGCTGCTGTCATCTGGGGATCCACATCGGTGGAGGCAATCTGCAAGAGTGCCTGCTCCACGCTTGCAGAGATGGCTGAGATATTTGGGCAGGTACAAGCCCATGTATTGTCAAGAGACATGTTGGAGTCGATAACAGATCCGGTATCACGATTGCAATCACACTGGTGCCTGTGTCCCACAACGTCACATGACTTTCATTTATGTGTTTGGAGTCACGGGGCATTGTTCTGGCAGACGGGCATCAGAAGCATGGTGGCATGCCATGGCATATTGCCCACCTATGCCGCGGCATGATTCCGGACTAGCCTGCGGCATATGGTAGAATTACGGTCGGGCATACACTGGCGGCATAGTACCCTAGTACATACTGAGGTGCATTAAGATACAAGTCCATATGAGCCTACAACGGAAAGAATGATGGCCAGAGGTACGCAGAGAATCATGGGACATGGCTGCTTGGGGATGTTACGGGCGTGGGGTACGGTCTTCTGGATAAGGTTGTAGCATCGCTCGTATTCCTGTACATTCCAGAGATCAACCGCGGCATATGCTGTAAGTATGCCGCGGCATACCTGGGAAGCATAGTACATTAGCACGCATGCACTCGGTCTGCGATACAAGTCCATATGAGCATACAATGGAATGAATGACGACCAGAGGTACACAGAGAATCATGGGACGTGGCTGCTTGGGGATGTTACGGGCATGGGGTACGGTCTTCTGGATAAGGTTGTAGCATTGCTTGTATTGCGGTACAACACGAGGAGCCGGTCACCACCAGCATCACCTCCCTGTTGATGTAGAGCATCCATATGAGCAGTGGTGAGTTCATGGCTGACCAACCAATGTAGGTATGGCAGTGTGGCGTGAAATAGCGGTAAATAGACATTGTATGTAGTATGCTAAGAAATGAGCATGTGCAATCTATAATGTGTGTTGGCCAACCATACCAGCATAGTACGGTATACTATTTCAGATGTTGGCCAACCATAGGGGCATGCTGCGGTAATGTGAGTCAGACATTGGCCAACCATGCTGGCATGGTACAGGAGAACGAACATGTGGGTTGGCCAACCAATGTCGCACGGTATAGCACGGTCCGTCAGATGTTGGCCAACCATAGGGGCATGCCGTGGTAAAGTGAGTCAGACATTGGCCAACCATGCAGCCACGGTACAGAAGAGATAATACGTGCGTTGGCCAACCAATGTCACACAGTATAATAGTATCTTCGGCTGTTGGCCAACCATGCAGGCATGGTCCTGAAGAGAGAATATGCGAGTTGGCCAACCATAGCAGCATGACAACACAGACAGGATGTCTGCGTTGGCCAACCATACCAGCATGGTACGGTACACTATTTCATATGTTGGCCAACCGTAGGGGCATGGTGCGGTAAACCATGTCTGACATTGGCCAACCATGCGGGCATGACACAGAAGAACCAATATTTGTGTTGGCCAACCATGCGGGCATGACACAGAAGAACCAATATTTGTGTTGGCCAACCAACGTCACATGGTATGGTATAGTACTTCGGATGTTGGCCAACCATAGCGGGATGATGATGCAGGCAGGATGTACGTGTTTGGCCAACCATGGCGGCATGCCGTGGTAAAATACGTCGGAGGCTGGCCAACCAAGGTGCAATGGTGGGGTATATAATATCAGACGCTGGCCAGCCAAGCCAGAATGGTTGAGTCAAATACAGTAGGACATTGGCCAACCATGGCAGCATGATTGAGTTATTTCAGCGCGACATTGGCCAACCAAGCCGGAATGCCACCGTATGAATATACGGGACGTTGGCCAACCGCAGAGGCATGCCGTAGTTAAAGATATGTGAGGTTGGCCAATCAAGCCAGAATGGTAGCGTATAATTATATGGGATATTGGTCAACCATAGCAGCATGTTGGTGCAGAAAGGATATGCACATTGGCCAATCATAAGGTCATGCAGCCTTGCGGCATATTGGATATTGGCCAAGCATACTGATATGCTGCAATATGCCGTGGTAGGCTGAGGCATATTTTGTGCTTGGCCAGGCATATTCGATTGCAGAAATGGTATACTTGGCCAGATAATACTGCATGGTAACTAACTGTCAGGTATAGGGGCATAGGCGAACATTCCCGGGCAACGCAGTATGATAATTAAGATTGTCATTCTGGCCATACTACTATGACTACACCAGGACGTTGGCCAACGTGAGCTCACCAATCTAGAATGCGACGGTGTCAGTTTGGCTCAACATGGTCTTATGGAAAATCAGTACTGAATCATGTGCGATTGCTTGATTCATCACGATTCGAAGGGTAGAGGAATGATTTGAAAGTGGTAGGGGGTTGAGAGAACACCGAGGTAAGTAATGAAAAAAAAAGTTTACTCATATCTGTCGTACTAATGCAGGGAGTATTGCCTGTTATCGAGCAGTACTCCCTGTTCCATGTTTGTACTCAACATCCACATCCCCATCTATTGTCTCTCCCTTTTACCATGCCCTGCACCTCACCCATCGTGTGTCCAGCCCCTGCAAACATTCCACTCTCCTGCACACTCTGTGATATGCTCACTGCATGTCTGCGTACCCAGCACTTCCCCACAAATGGCTGTGCACAGACACCCAGTCATATACATGGTTGGCATTGCATGCACAGCATGGCTGTTGTATGCTTGGCCTTGTTGTCACATACGTGGCCTTGCCATTGCGTGCATGGTCTCTAGGTGAGTATAACACCTTTTCTTTACTTGTTATCATGTTAACCTTTCTGTTTCTCCCCATTTCTGCACCCTGCACCTCGCACGCACCTCTGCTATGCCTCATTTCATATCATCCGCAAGTCAATGTGTCCGTTGTATCCTGCTGCCCTCTGTGCCTCTCTCAATGCCATCTTCGCATCCTCCAAGCTATCATTCGCAAATGTATTCTTGGATAAACCTAGTTTCTTAGCTTATGATGGGGAATCTAACATTCAACTTAGAGTTTACATAGCATAGTTCGTATAAGTCTGTCTGACTGAATTTGAGTCCGAGTTTCAGTTTGAGTTCAAGTCTGACTTGAACTTTGATTTTGAGTTTAATTTTTAATTATGTCTGAAACATCTTAGCATTCTTATACTTATTCTGATGTCTGAGAGTAATATGGAAATCTTATAAATCTTATAAAGTCTGATTAATCTGATTAGGTCTGAATATCTGATAACAATCTTTATATCTAACAATATGTCAAAGTCTGAATTGTCTGACTTTGTCTGAAAGATAGAGATCTACATGATTATATCTGACATTTGTTATTTTTCTAAAGGTTTCTAAAATGTCTGACAATAATTCTCATATCTGACAATATGTTAAAATCTGAATTGTCTAACTTGGTCTGAAAATTTGAGACCTACATGATGATGTGTGATATTTTTCATTTGTCTGATAGCAGTTCAAGTCTCTGATGATATGTCAAAGTCTAAAAGGTCTGACTTTGTCTGAAAAATAGAGACCTACATGATTATGTCTGACATTTGTTATTTTTTTGAAGGTTTTTCAAATATCTGATGACAATTTTGTTATCTGACAATATATCATAGTCTGAAAGATCTGATTTTTTCTGAGAGATAGAGACCTACATGATTATATCTGGCATTTGTAATTTATCTGACTACTTGTTCAATGTCTATGGTGTGGGACACCTGTAGGTCGCTACTTATGTACAACCAAAATAAGAAGGTGAGTTTTTACCCAATTTTCTATTCCTCTAGCCAAAGTGCTCCATTTGAGGGAAGAAACAATCTTGCCAGAGCAATTGTCGCTAGGGTCAAAACTGACAGACTTATTAATTTTGGTCCTGTAAATTTGGCCAACCACATAAGCATATATCATATTTGGCACATATACACATGATAATTGCCTAATTTGGATGGCATCTAATAGAGAGCACTGCTCAAAACTTGCCCGAAACAAACTATTTAGAGGGAAAAGCACCATAAAATGAGTTCGAATCAGCATCAGCTTGCATTCTAAAAGTGTACAGATGTGTTAATCAGCAAAAACTCATATATCTGGGCCCTTAATAAAAAAAAATTTCGGCTGCACTGATTTGGCCACAGTACAAAAGTAGCAGTCTACAGGTGTCCCACACCATAATAACAATTGAGATTTCTGAGAAAACTTTCAATTCTGATAGTTCTGATTTGATTTGAAAAACAGAGACCTACATGATTATGTCTGATATATCAAATTTTTGCTGAAAGCATGTTCAATTTCTGAAAAAAATACTTATTTCTGAAAAGATTTAAAAATCTGATAGCTCTGACAGCATCTGAAGCATGTCTGAAGTCGAAAAACTATCTACTCATTGTTTTATTCATATTTGAGTATCAGACATTAAAAAAATTTCAGACCAGTCAGATTATCAGACCAGTCATTAAATTTGGCTCTTTCTGATGTGGTCCAGTTGTCCTGGCATCTTGGGTGCATCTTGGGACTCTATCCCTCAGTATCTGATGTCCATCACAGGTGGTTCTTTGGCATAAATTCTACTCTGAACATTGTTGAATTGGTCTTTACATATGCCAAACAGGACTGGTAATATTTACATACGTGTGTGAGAAAGGCAGAAACATTTCCAAAGATCTCTGCTATCACTGCGGCATAATTCTGCACTGACTGGCAGAATATCATGAGAATGCAGGAGTCTAGCAGTCCTCTGATGTTGTAAAGTTTCAATAATTCAATATCACAGGATAACTGAACCTTAGAAATAGTCAGCATTGTGTGTATCGAGCATATATTGATATATTCATTGTGTTCTTATCATCTGTTTATCAGATGAGGATGCTATCTTAGAGAGCAATGATATCACATGTATATGGATGGCATGGATGTCAGGGGTATGGCAAGCCCATGTATTTGCATTTGGTGATTGAGACATGATGGTGGGTGGGAGGAATGTGTTATTGCAGTTGTAAAGACTCTTGTGCTTGCAGCACCTAATGTCATGTGACAGTACCCCTGAGCAGTTCTCTTATTAGTATGCTGCAACATATTATATCTCTGTTCTATCCCTTCATGATGATAGCAATTGAATATGGCAGAATACCCAGTGATATCTAGTAACATATAGCAGTTATTATGCTGTATATAAGTTGTTGTCCTAGCAGGTATACCCTAATAGGCAGCAGCATACATGAGTGCATGCTGTGGGATACATGGAAAAATGCTGCAGGATACATGGAGGAATGCTGCAAGTAACAATCTGATATGTTTGATCTGTTGCAGGATATACAGCTGTATGTGGCATCTAAAGGGATATGGTCTGATATGTACATATTTGCATGGTGGCCTATACCCGAGATAACCAGGATATGCCATGGCATAGAATATGGCAAAGAGCTGGCCATACCACATGATTCCAATGATGATAACAGGATGTGCCATGAAATATCTGAGTTTCATTTAGAATGTGTAGATGCAGTGGAGACTGTGGAACTCCTCAAAAAATCATATAGCCCAATGTCTCATATGTATTTATGCAGTCTGATTATTATATTGAAGCACACAGACATGCAATGGTCAAATGGTAGCTTTTACATAAACTGAGATAGGCAAAGCTATAGTAGCATGTGATATTGCACATTGACCAACCCATAGCGGTATGCAATAGGATGCAGAATTGCATGCTGGCCAACCCATACTGGCATGTAACAGTTGCAAAATTCCATCTTGGCCAACTCATATCAGCATGGAGGTGGTTTCAGCATGCTGTGATATATGGCATTATGAGTAGGCCAACCCATAGCAACATGCACACTACTTGGAATATAGTACATTTGGCCCAGGCATATATCATTGCAGAATTGACATGTACCTGACCAATCAATGTATCATGGTGATTAACTATCAGAATGAGGGACCCTAGCCCAGGATTTCTGAGCAAGGAGACATGGAGAAAGTTATATTTATTCTATGCATACTACTATAATTACACTCGAATGTTGGCCAGTGTGAGCTCCGTGATCTAGGATGCAATGGTGTTAAGCTGACTCACCATACTTATATGAGAATTACTGTACCATTTCGATCGTAGGCTCATGTCACAGGTCACAGCGACCTCTGAGCTACGCTAAATTGCACTTTGGTCACGGTTCATATAGGCTCATGAGCCTAAGGGGTCATAGCTAAAATCTAAAAAATTTTCACGTCTGTAAATCTGTATGTAAATCTCAGATGTTGTGTACATTATTCAAGTAAAGTGAGTACAAAAGACCAAAAAGACCTGTATTTTTTTGCAACAAGTCTTTGTGCATGAAGAAATCCATCATAATGAGTCTAAAATCACCTTATACGACAACTTCAACAAGTATAATGTCGTAGCCAGACCGTGAGCCTAGTGCAAAATGAGCCTAATTTTTTCTCGGTCACAGGTCACATCTATGCATGAGCCTACCAGGTCAAATGAGCCTACTAAATTTTCGGTCACAGCTCAACCCCCATAAGCCTACGATCGAAATGGTACAGTAGTACTGAATGGGCTCACCAACAAATGATCTCAGAACCACCCTTGAAGCTCAGTAGCTCTGAATCAGTTTGAGAGTGGCAAAAAGGCCAATTTTAGCTCTAAAAATTTGATTTAAATTGGTCATACATGCACAAAATATGCATTAAGACCATGGAACAGGACCTCAAGCCACAGAAATAGGTAGAATAAGCAGAACAAGGTGAGAGGTGAGCCAGTGATGCAGTGGCATGGTGTGCTGTGCAGGAAAATTCAACCATGGACTCTCTGGTTGCTATGGAAGTGAACCACAACATACCGGAGACAACCAGGAGACTCGAGCAATGCAGAAGGCGGCATCAGGATAACAGGCAAGTCCTTGAAGTGTCTTGCAAGAAACTCAAGAGCCCAAGCACATTCAAGGACTCTTATGTTCTGGATAGTTACTTTCAAGCTCGAATGCTCTTTTCCAGCACTTGCAAGAGCTGTCAAGACACCTTTCCAAATCTGGAAGAGCATCCTAACACGGCAGTTGCAGGCTCTTGAGGGCTCTTGAAGGCATTTGAGACAATATTTAGTTTGAAAACAGCATTATATTTTTAATGATACAGACTACAATATATACACTACTACAGAAGAAAGCAAAACTCGAAAGCAAAGACAACTATATCTCTTTACCAGCCCCGCATCGGCATCGAGTAGCCACACGCACATGCGCTCAGTCTCGCGCGAGCCGCAGAGTGTGCCCAAAAATGCGGGCTTGTAGATGTGGGAGGTTACGGTGGGCATCCGCGCCTCTCGCAGCCTCGTCACACCACATGGCGCATTGTGTTTCGCCCTCGCCCTCGCCCGGCGCGACATCACCCACGGACCTCGAGACGTAAACTGCACCACATGTGCAGTCGCTACGCCTGCGGCAACCACTCATACACATCCAGATTGTGGAGAAAAACGCAGCAGGCGAGGAGCGCCAAATGCATCCCGTGCCGAGATCCGTGGGTGGTAGAACCGCCAGTTCCGCGGTGACGTGCCGCACGCGCACCTTGGGCTCAGCACGGCCGCGCGCCATCTAGCACGTGCACGATGGAGAACGACGGGTCGTGCCTAAGCACATCCGCTGCCGCCGCCGCCGCTCTCTTGCACTCATGCACGCCAGCCCTGCACGGTGTGAGCTCCTGCGGCTGGATAGCGAGCCAGCGCCGCCCAGCACACCCACACCTACACGTGTGTCGCTCTTTGCTGCGACCCCGCGCAAAAGTGGATAGAGCATGGCGCACGGACAGCGGGCGAGCAGCGCAGTGTGTGGCCATGGTGCGCGATTGTTGTCGTCGTCGTGATGCCGAGGCTAAGCAGTTGTCAGAACAAGTGTAAGTAAGACACTCACTTACCAGTCGCGAGTGCCCCATGCATCACCTCCTTCTCTCGTTTTATCTCCATGTACACAGTGAGTAGAGGCTGAAGTTAGTTCTTTGGAGATGCGGGAGAAGGCGTTGGATGTACGAAAGCAGCGCACGATACGCGATGACGTGGCGAAATCCCTCGTTGAAGCTGACTCGAATGAGCTGACACATCGGTGCGGGAGTCGTCAATTGGAATAGGGATATCATTTCGTGGTAGGTGGGTGCGGGTGCAGGTGGGAACATGGGTGTGGTCCTGCATATGCAGTCAGTGGTGTAAGGAGAGATGAGCAGAAATTTACAAGACAAGTCGTTGAACTTCGGAGTTGCCCGAGATCAGTCGACACTCCATTGAGTTAAACATCTTGAAGGTCTCTTGAGAGCACTTGAAAAGAGAGACCGTCGTGCCCAAAAGTACTAGGATGAAACCAAAATCGAGCGACGTCGTACTCTTTAGGAAATGACCAAATCTCACGGTAACTTGCAAGTGAACTTCAAGAAGCGTCAAGCGCTTGAGCTCTCTTGGAGCTCTTGAGCCTTCCCGACCGTTTTACTGATGAATACAGCTCGTCAAAAACATCTCAGAGATAGCTGTCCTTGTCACCCGTACTCTCGCTTGTTGAGGCTGGGTGCTGAGTTCCATCAGGAGCAGTCATAGCAGTGGGACCCATGCCAATGGATCAGAAGTGCCTGCGTTATAATAAGAAGCCGAGATCGGGATGATGGTATTTTGATTGTGATAAAAAAAAGGACCAGAAATCGATAGTGGACTCGACAAAGTATTGTATGTACGCATTTCGAGCCCGTCACGCATTCGAGTCACGTCATTGTAGAACCACTGCACCCCGCCCTCGCCCCTGCTCCTTGCGCTGCTGACAAGTCCCGCTAGAGGACTCGATCAACCGCTAGAGGACTCGATCAACCGCTAGAGGACTCGATCGACCGCTAGAGAACCCGCAACCTTCCGCTAGAGGATCCGTCTTCCTCCGCTAGAGGACACCGACACCAGTAGCGTGCCCGAAAACGCGTTGGAAGGATTGCATTCACTCTGGGTAGATGTCAAGGTAGGGAACGGCGAGCCCGAGTCTGAGACGAGTCGGTCACACTGGGGAGCTTGAGCACGTTGATTGCGGTGTACGAAACACGCACGTACCTCTGGTCATTGGAAGACGAACCCGAGGGGGGATTCGAGGTGCATGGATGTGGTTTGGGAGGGCTGGCTCTGGGTATTACAGCTCTGCAGGCTCTGGGTTGCCGTTGCCATTACTGCACCTGCGTCACTGCCCTGTGAGGTACCGACCGGGGTCACATGCTCCAGGAGTCATCGAGCGCGTCCACACAGACGATCTTGGCACGCTCCCTGCAGCCCGCCTGCGAGACCAAGACACAATTGCAGAAGCCATCTGCGGTGGTCATTGAGACAAGACAGGACTTGCCGTCCGCATCGCCGGTGCATGTCGTACCGGCGGGCAGCGCGGCGGTAACCTGCTGCTGACCATTGTCAGTGAGAGCCTGGGACGCAACATTGTCAGCCAAAAATGCGAGTATGTGGACGTGAGCAGAACGAAACAGGTCGCTATTCTTAGTGATCATGCAACCCGCTTTGAAGCTCTTCCCGATGCCGGTCGCATCGACCTGCATCTTGACCGCGATGATCTGGCGCGAGTGGTCCTCGCCACTAAAGTACTAAAGCCTTGTGCTGTAGGCTCCACAAATATATGCATTCCACTGCAATTAGCAATGAGTGGTTTTGATGTACTTTCTGCGTGAGTCTTCATGGATGTTCACCACATAGAAACCAACTAGGAAAGGTGTTATAAGGTGTCAATTGAGCGAGGCGGTGACTCCATCGATTCTGTCCTGCTGTTATGTAAATGTCACGGCACGTCACAGTCATGACGTTTTCGTTCAAGAGTCATGCAAATTTACAACTGTTCTCTGACATGTCATCCTACAACAAGATATGTGTATCATAAACTGCTGCTACAATATAACAACTGTAGAAAGTGGGCATTTCTCGTGTTTCATTGTGAAGACCTTGTTGGAAGCCGACTGTTGTCATGCCAGCCAGAAGGAACGACGTGAAGCATCGTGATGCGTCGTGCCCGGTTAGGAAGTCATTGGCACGTTTTAGGTACTGTAAATGATCGATAAATTCCTTGATGAAAGACGGAAGCTGCGCTGGTTTAATTACGTACGCACACACTGTAACAGGTATTGCGATGTGCTGCTTGTACAAGTCAAGGCGGTCCTGACCGACAGAATTCCCATTGTTCTGCCTGGGCTATGAAAGATCTGCGAAGAAAGGTGGTGAGGATGCAGGAACTAGTACTAGTACATGGACGATCAACACGCGACTCCGTCCAACTTGAAGTGCACTGGTGACGTTTAGTTTGGCCTCCACCAATCAAAGCATTCGGCTGAGGGTATATCTGCCTGCTTGGCCAAATCTTGCCCTTCCTCTCTTTGTCTCATATTAATGCGGCAGCAGCTGGTGCGCCGGTTCTCATTTCCTATACTTCGACGCAGCTCCCACTTGAACCTCATCGAGCGTTGCCGCCAGGCCGTCCTAATAGTGAAGGCTCAAATGTTGTATCCAGAATCGAAATATCCCCCTCTAGAAGAGCGCCGTATGTAATACCGGAGGCATCCTCTTAAATCTGGCTTAAATCCCTTAAATCTGGTGTAAATCCACAGCCTCGAGCTCCTTAGTTGAGTACCTTAGTTGACAAGATTTAGAGCGATGCTTCCCCACGAACAGAATATTTTAATAACGCCATGCTGCGTGGTTCGGTCGCCGTGTGGTTCAGTCCTTGTGATGACCATCTCCTCTGCAGAAATGTGACTTCCTTAAACGCCTGACTGCAAGGTGTATCTTTCTGACAGGTGTCTGCGCAGTTAGATTTTGACGCAGCTGGAACAGGCATACTTCTAACGGCGTTCGCTCCGTCAAATTCCGACGCCTTGTGGCAGGGTGTCCTTCTGATAGCCGTCGACTCTGCAGAGATCTGATCTTCTCGAGGCCGTCAGATTCCAATGCCTGGCTGCGAGGTGTATCCTTTTGACAGATGTCTGCACAGTCAGATTTTGATGCGGCTGGAATAGGATACTTCTAACGACCTTCACTCCGTCAAAATCCGACGCCTTGCGGTGGTGGGGTGTCCCTCTGACGACCATTGACTCTCTGCAGAAATCTGACCTCCTCGAGGCCGTCAGATTCCAACGCCTGGCTGTGAAATGTATCTTTCTGACAGGCGTCTACGATTCTGACGCAGCTGAAACAGGCATATCTATATTTTAATTCCCGACGCCTTGCGGCGGGGTACCCTTCTGACGACCATCTGCTCGGTGGAAATATGACCTTTTTAAGGCCGTCAGATTCGAACGCCTCGCTGCGAGGTGTATTTTTTTGACAGGCGTACGCACAGTCAAATTTTGACGCAGCTGGAACAGGCATACTTCTAACGGCGTTCGCTCCGTCAAATTCCGACGCCTTGCGGTGGGGTGTCCTTCTGATAGCCATCGACTCTGCAGAAATCTGACCTCCTCGAGGCCGTCAGATTCCAATGCCTGGCTGTGAGGTGTATCTTTCTGACAGGCGTCTAGGCAGTCAGATTCTGACACAGCTGGAACAGGCATACTTCCAGTTAAATTCCGACGCCTTGCGGCGGGGTGTCCTTCTGACGGCCATCTGCTCGGTGGAAATATGACCTCTTTAAGGCCGTCAGATTCGAATGCCTCGCTGCGAGGTGTATCCTTTTGACAGGCATATGCACAGTCAAATTTTGACGCGGCTGGAATAGGCATACTTCTAACGGCGTTCGCTCCGTCAAATTCCGACGCCTTGCGGTGGGGTGTCCTTCTGATAGCCATCGACTCTGCAGAAATCTGACCTCCTCGAGGCTGTCAGATTCCAACGCCTCGCTGCAAGGTGTATCCTTTTGACAGGCGTATGCACAGTCAGATTTTGACGCGGCTGGAATAGGCATACTTCTAAGTTCGTTCGCTCCATCAAATTCCGACGCCTTGCGGTGGGGTGTCCCTCTGACGACCATTGACTCTCTGCAGAAATCTGATCTCCTCGAGGCCGTCAGATCCCAATACCCAGCTGTGAGATGTATCTTTCTGACAGGTGTCTACGCAGTCAGATTCTGATGCAGCTGGAATAGGTAAATGGCATACTTCTAACGGCGTTCACTTCGTCAAACTCCGACGCCTTGCGGCGGGGTGTCCTTCTGACGGCCATCGACTCTGCAGAAATCTGACCTCCTCGAGGCCGTCAGATTCCAATGCCTGGCTGTGAGATGTATCTTTCTGACAGGCATCTAGGCAGTTAGATTCTGACGCAGCTGGAACAGGCATACTTCCAGTTAAATTTCGACGCCTTGCGGCGGGGTGTCCTTCTGACGGCCATCTGCTCGGTAGAAATCTGACCTCTTCAAGACCGTCAGATCTTCAAGGCCATCAGATTCCAACGCCTCGCTGCGAGGTGTATCCTTTTGACAGGCGTATGCACAGTCAAATTTTGACGCAGCTGGAACAGGCATACTTCTAACGGCGTTCGCTCCGTCAAATT
This sequence comes from Hericium rajendrae, assembly GCA_033439255.1. Taxonomy (NCBI): domain Eukaryota; kingdom Fungi; phylum Basidiomycota; class Agaricomycetes; order Russulales; family Hericiaceae; genus Hericium; species Hericium rajendrae. The sequence goes on from JAVRDV010000018.1 coordinate 344,455, forward strand.
CCGACGCCTTGCGGTGGGGTGTCCCTCTGACGGCCATTGACTCTTTGCAGAAATCTGACCTCCTCGAGGCCGTCAGATTCCAATGCCTGGCTGTGAGATGTATCTTTCTGACAGGCGTCTAGGCAGTCAGATTCTGACGCAGCTGGAACAGGCATACTTCCAGTTAAATTCCGACGCCTTGCAGCAAGGCGTCCTTCTGACGGCCATCTGCTCGGTAGAAATATGACCTTTTCGAGGCCGTCAGGTTCCAACGCCTGGCTGTGAGGTGCGTTCTGCTGACAGGTATCTGCGCAGTCAGATTCTGATGCGGCTGGGGCAGGTGCGCTTCTAATGGCCTTGCCCGGCTTAATCGGATGCCTTGCGGCATGGCGTCCGTCTGACGGCCATCTGCTCTGCAGAAATTTGACTTCCTCGAGACTGTTAGATTCCGACGCCTGGCTGTGAGTTGCGTTCTTCTGACAGGCATCCGCACAGTCAGATTCTGACACAGCCTGAACAGGTATGCTGCTAACGGTCTTTGCCCGGTCACGTCCCGAACAAGACTGCGTGACGTACTCTTCTGACAGCGATTTTCGCTGTAGAGTTGCCAGCCATCGAAGAGGGCAAAGTAGGTATCATTCAGACCTTTCTGGCTCCCGTCAAATCATGACAACTGATCGTGGAATGCGTTCTTCCTATTACCATCCGCAGTCGGGTTCTGACCTTCGAGGAGGCTGTCAAAGTCGCACCTTGCGCTGAATCATCGGGGCCCCACACAGCCGGTATGACCTGCACCCCTCGTTCATTCTGTATCTCATCCTACGTCTCCACCTTACCATGAGTTCTCTCCAACTCGTCCAAGAGCAGTTGGATGCTCTTACGCTCAAGGCCTCTTTGTTTGAGAAAGCTGGTAAGGATAGGAAGAAGAGAATGGCCCGCGGGATGGGGAAGAGCCCTTCTGGTAACGCCTCGTCATCCTCCCATTAATTTCAGCATTAATGTTCTGGCATCGCGCACTGAATAGGTTACAAAGACGAGCTCAGAGAGAAAATCAGGAACCTAGAGGCCCAATTGAAGGATGACGGAAAAGGTACGCATGCGCTCCTATGTCCGAATTCTCATTATGTTCAACTTCGTATCCGCCGATGGTTCAGAGCAGGAGCGCGAGGACTTACCCCAGGACAAGTCTTCGGGCGAGCACGAGGATGAGCGCGAGGATGAGCGCGAGGATGAGCCAGAAGACGAGCCTCAGGACGAGGGAGACGGTGAGCTATGGCATCTCTTAATGGGACCCTGTCTTCGGGTAGATTCTCAAACGTGGTGATACAGGTCTGTCCACCGTGATGTCTATCACGAATTCGTGTTCGCCGGAGGCTATGGAAACCCGTGCCGATGGACAGAGGCCCGTGTCTCTCTCTCCTGCTGCTCTCGTCAACACATACGGTGAATCAGAAGAAGACGATATTCAAGTCGAAGACTATGAAGGCCATCCAGTAAGGTTTTTCGTGAATTTATTTAATCCCAAGTTAATATCCATTTTGTCAGGGCGCTTCGGATGATGGTGCTTCGACGACCGCTTCATCGACCGTAAGAGTCCTGTCTGAAGCTGGTACAAGTAAGGCATCTCCCATAGTTATAAAAATGGTGCTGAGTAGATCGGATTCTACAGAGCTACGCAAGAATATCCCTCCAGCCATCCTCGCGGACTTCAAACGGGCCTTCAACATCTGGCGCATCCACCCCAGTGGCAATTCTGTTAGTGAAATCACTGATCCGATCAGGAATCTCCACGATACCGTGGTCTTCGTGGGTAACCAGCTGGATATCAGTCTGAGCGATGCGAAGTGGCCGCTCCAGAGCGTCGGCACTGGGTTCAACACCACCCAGATTGACGAGGTCCATCGCTGGCTTGAGGGCCCTGGCTATCAAGCAAAGGCAAAATGCTTGAAATTTTGGGATCATCGTGAACAGAAGTACCGGGACCTTACCATCCGGGTTGCTAGTGAAGCTCGGTCGCACAGAGATCTGCATATCGGCGTAGTTGAGGCGGGACGGGAGACGGCTCTGCGCGTCTTTGTCAATCAAGTACGCTCCGCTTTCTCCGGTGCTCAGCGGGCAGACCCTCATAGATCGTTCTCCAGAACCAGAGAACGAAATGCATCTCATGCACAGATGGTCCTCGCGGAAAATCAGCATCAAAGAAGGCCGCCAGCCAGCGTGGGTCTGGGCAGGGATATCTAGACTGCATGTGTCCTGAAGACACCGCTCTTTTAGAGCTTTGGCTCCTCAAAACCTCGGCCAAGTACGAGGTACCCACTGGCGATACTGCGCCTGAACTCAAAACAGGCCACCACAAACTAGATTTCCATGCTCTCAACCTCCCGTACATTGCAGCGGGTATCAAGGAGGTCTCGGGCCTTGGTGTAGAAGCTCTGTTGCAGTCGAAGTCGCGGCGCCTGGTTGATACGCTCGTTTGGTCAGCAGTTCAACTTGGTGGGGAGATGGGGGCAGGCCACAGGGCCGAAGACAAGTACAACAAAGTTATCGAGCAGATTGGGTTGCTGGTTGCCGGCTTGAATGAGATGTAGAGTAAGATATCTTGTCGTTACAATGTTTCGAATATACATTGTTTCCTACGTTGTTACATGCAATGCCCCATCGACAGCGATGGCAAATGGTGTTTGGCTTTTGAACACTGCCCACGGACTCGTGCAAGTCGAACTTGTGTGAGATACGGTCGATTTGACGAAGAGGAAGCCCTCAACATGGCCCGTTCCTCGTGAACACATATTGATCCGAGTTCCACACGAAATTGACTGAATTGACGTGCAGGAGGTCCAGAAAGACCTAAGTAAATGACCAAAGCTCGTATTAGTATGTGAAAGTGGTAGGCAACCCGCGGTCCCGGATACCAATGCATACAGTAGACTAGGGCGTCGGGCACGTAATGCAGAAGACAGGGTCCACCTAAAAACGGAGACAAGAAACAAGGATGAAGAAAGAGAGACCGAGAGAAGCGAGGAATGATAACATGAGAATGAAATAAACGAGAGAAACGAGAAGCAAGACCGGAACGAAACTAGATCGATAAAGGAACCGAAGGTGCAGGGGCTCACATGGTAATCGAGACTGCAGGGAGATGGTAACGCAGAAATCGGCCCGCCGCATGCGCGTAAGAAAGCCAGCACACCTGCATGTATCTGCTGCGTAAAAATGAGATCGGTGCGCAGAGATGTTCCCTCCGACCGTTGGCCCGCAGCTGACATCAGGCTACTACATGCCATGGGGACTGGGTGACCATATCAGGCACGTCGCACGTGTTGAAATCAGCGACCTTGATACCCCTGGCCTTGACGGTACACAGAGAAACATCAAGCTGATGCGCCCGGTACGAATCTGCACGGATTGAAACTGGCTTCCACTCATGCTTCAATTCACATATAAACATTTGGGCGCCAACTCGTGAGAGGCCTAGGTTTGAGGTGGCGAGTAGGACCGCTCTTGAGGAAGAACCGCTCTCGGCCAGCCGAGAATGTGTAGACCCGCACCCGCTCCTGTGCAGTCAATGCCAATCCACTAACGGGGAGACAAGCGGCGGACCAACGAAGGTCATGCGAGAGTGGCGAAAAGTGGTCCTGGACACGAGGAGATACATATACACATTCTCCTTTGTTTCAACGGTTGAGCCACTAGATAATAGTGTCCACCACTCGAGGATTAAGCCTACCTCATGCCATAGGCTTTTCGCCGTTTCAAGCTCTGGAAGGTATGCAACGAGATCTCGCCTAGACGAACAAAGAGAAGAGCTGGAAGAAAGGGCGACATGGGAAAGAGGAAAGTGAACGGCCGGATGCATGCAGACACCACGGTGAACGCGAGAGCCTTTGCGAGAGAAACTCGGATTCAGATCCGCCAGCCAGAATTTCTTCCGGTCTCGCTTCTAGTCTCGTCTCGCGAGATCGAAATATCATGAACAGAGTTCGCGCATTGGGCTTGACACAGAGCGGCTCAAGGTGCGACTTGCAAGGCTGTTCCCGAAAGCGAATGGTTTTCTCCGAGCATCCCCAGTGTGCCGCATCCATGTCACGCCGTACAAGTGCTTCCTGCAAGGCTAGTCGCCCCAGGGTTCCACCAGACACAGCGTCGACGCAGCACACAACACTGCCACTAACGCCTGGGATCCCGACTCTGAAAATTGTCCTAGATATAGCGCCGGCAGAGCGTCCTTGGCGTTGACTGTGCGGCGGATCGCCAGAAGATGATAGTTATATGACACCCTCAGCTCATTGACAAGGCCCACGCTACCTCGCTCTCAAACTGTTCGGGAGTAGCAGCATGCTGACGAAAGCCAGGGATAACGGGCGAGGACCATCGCGAGCATGCCACACTTGACGATGGTGCCCTTGGCGTGTGACGGAGGTACAGATGAGACCGAGAATCCCGCGCGGAGGTCAACATCTAGGGAAACGCGTCTCGCAGCACCATCGATGGCGAGGGAATCCAGAAGACAAGGACGCGATCCACTTGAGGAATCTCAGCGCGAGTTCGAATGCGCGTCGCACGGGGGACACAGCCAAGAGGGGTGAGTAATATGCGCACATGGAGTAGTTGTATACGTGGCTGAGCAGGGCAGGCATCTGCTCAGCCGTGGATAAGGGAGGGAGCGGATTCATGACGGACAGGTAGGTGATGTACGGCGAAGAAGACGTCAGACAACCATGCTCGGTAGCGTTAGCGAGGGCAAGCGCGCCGTCCATGGCGGGGCGAAGCAGCCGTTCCCGCGATAGAAGGAGCGCGTGGTGGAGAAAACGAAGAAGCAGCTGCAGCCGCCGGATAGCGCAGGGGTTCCAAACCAGTTTCGGTGGACGATAAGCATAAAATTGAGGCTGCACCAAGCAACAAGGGCGTCGAGCTGGTGTTGAAGAGGCAGTAGAACAGCGTCGTCTAGGCAGACGCGGCAGCTCTCATCCCGCGAATAGCCCAGAAGAAATCGACGGAGCGACCAGTAAGGCGAGCGAGATGCAACGCTAGGCACAAGTCGCAGTATTAGGAGTATTTTGATTTTGTTGGCTGTGATTCAAACAACAATCAGTCACGATAGCCAGCTAACACAACAACGGACTTTCGTCTAACCTATCTCTGGAGTTCGTGGGAGGAAGATGCGATCTTGAAAACGACCGATTTTCTTCGACATCCTCGCCAACGCTGTGCCATATACGTCGCGCCGTACAAGGTGCCTCCTGCAAGGCTAGCCGCCCCAGGGTTTCACCGAACACAGCGTCGACGCGACACGCTACGGTCGATGACCCTTCTTCGAATCAAGAGCGACGGTAAATGATGTTGGTATTGAAGGCATCGAATGGGCGGAAGAAGACTGTGGATATGGACGGGGAATGTTTCGATTTCGTTGGCTGTGATTCAAGCAACAATTAGTAAATGGTCACAATAGCCAGCTAACACAACAACGGACTTTCGTCTAACCTATCTCTGGAGTTCGTGGGAGGAAGATGCGATCTTGAAAGCGACCGATTTTCTTCGACATCCTCGCCAACGCTGTGCCATATACGTCGCGCCGTACAAGGTGCCTCCTGCAAGGCTAGCCGCCCCAGGGTTTCACCGAACACAGCATCGACGTCACACGCTGCGGTCGACGACCCCTCTTCGAACCAAGAGCAACGGTGGGCGACGCCGGTATTGAAGGCATCGAATGGGCGGAAGGAAACCATGTAGACACGCGCTTACGATCACCGCCTTACGTGGGAAAAAACGGGCGCACGCCGGCTCATGTGCCGCCTGCTGCATCTACACGCCCGCCGCCGCCCGATTGCTCCCCATGAACGTATATTACCTCCACGACTAGTATACCTTGAGTATACCCGCACATACCTGTTCGCACCGAGGACCACCTGTTTCCCTGTTCGCTTAAGCTTCTACTAGTTTCTCTCCCTGACAGAGATGAATGCCAGCAGATCGGTTTCGAGTGCGCTGCGAACGCACTTGAACCAGCATATTGGGACGGCAGCGAGGAAATCCCAGAGTCACATATCTACCATGTACATACCTTGTTTTTCGCATTCTCGCTCCCCTGAAAACTGCCTGAATTTGATTTATACAGAGCTCAAATATGTAAATGATCTCATCAACTCGTCGCTGTATCTTCGTAGAACACGCATCTAATGCGGAGTTCGCTGCGTTCTGCCTGCCGATATCATGCCGCTACGCGATATCAGCATAACGCGTCCTTATACGGATTTCTGGATGGTCTCCAAGACTGCGAGACTGACTCTGCCGAAAGAGACGACGTGTACACCTTATTTGCAAATTTGCAGCGGTTACTAGTCACTCAACATTATGGAAGACAACGTAGGCTCCAACTTCCAACGCGCGGCGGACAGTCTTGTAGGCGGTCAGGTCTCTGCAATATTCGCTATCTATCCCAATCTTAGCTAGGCTTTCCAACGGCGACAGACTGATCCCATGGAATCCGTCCTGGTAACTTCATCACGCAGCATCCCCGCCTGTTGTACCTCTCACAGTTTCAGCGACGAGCGGCTTTCATTTGAAAGTTGCGAATATGGAAGTTGAAGGTAGCACATCTGTGCCTGGCTGCCCTGTACGTTCCCGCTATGTTCGTCATTGGGACCGCTGCGGAATATATCTTTCTTTCTTTCTTCCTTCCTTCCTAAACAAGCAAACCCGGTGTTCTTCTGTTACGCTGTTATAGAATTCAACGAACTGCCCTTAACGCACCTGAGCGGCGACTGTGGACTCGCAAATGCTTATCATGGATGTCATCCGGCAAGCCATGAGGTTCCAGAAAGCCCGCATTCATAGACGGTAGATGATCTACTACTTCTGGCTAAGGCATCTACGCTCAGCCGTATATATGTAGGGTATCTACTGTCGCCTATCAGGCTCTGGTTCCACTGTACCTCCCCCTCGAGTCTCCCCTCTTAGGACACCACGTCGTCCTCGTTATTTACATGTCTTCGGTGTCTCGTTCCTCTTCTGCTGTTCGTGCCGCAGAGGAGGATGACGACCGGCAGGAGAATATACTGCTGCATGCTCACCGTGTCTTAGGTAGGTAACTGTCGTCTTTGAAAGTCGTTTCTAATGAATATAACACAATCGCAACGACCGTATAGGAAACTGGATTTTCACCTTTTTCTTATGCGACTGTTACAACGGCTTCAGATGCCACCACGTCGTTTCGCATGAAGAAGCCTTGGCCTTTCGACAACCTGAAAAAGTTGTCACCTGGCCCTCTTTCCTCAGCCGCCAGCCGCTGGGTATTGTTCTTAGGCGGAGAATTGAGTTCGTGCATAGCACAGAGACGAGCTGCCTGCTGAAAGGTGGGCTAGCATACACGTGCTCATCCAATAATTGACCCCATTCCTGAACCAGATATCCAACGGGCGCAGGAGTCGTATCACCTAAAGTCCACCGAGCTCCTAGGTTCCCGGCTGACATTCATGCCGGTGGAGGAGTATGCGATTTTCTTCGAAGAAGCTATAGACGGCCTCAGGAAGAGCGGCCTGATTATGCCCAGCAAAGTGTACCATGAGGGAGACGGGCACGGCGTGGAACATATCAACACCTGGTGCACTGTCGCGCCTTGTGAAGAACACGGCTGGGTGGAGGATCCCCCTCTGAACTATGCGGCTAACGCCCCACTCCTCAAGAATAGAGACACAGAAGGTCACTTGCTTGTACCGGTCCTCGTTCGGCCGGCCAGCGGCTCCTGGAAAGAGGTAGAAGAAATCGCGGAGCTGGACATTGTGCATCCGATGGAGGGCAAGCTGAAATGGGGTATATAAATGCACTTCAGAGATTGTATCTTGCCTTGTTACCGTATCGGATTCTGTGATTTTTGGTCAAGGAGCTCCGAACGCGATGAATTTGAAATCGCCTACTAACAATCCTCTGAGTTAGGGGTGGCCAGGACTTCATCTTGGGTTCTACAGAGCATAAGACCAGGTCAAGTGTTCTCGACGTGAGTAAAAACATCTATGCTCTTGCTCGGTTTAGAATCTTGGATCCAGGAGCACCTCCTTGCAGCCGTCCATGACTACCGTCTTTCGGGAGCTATGAGATTGCCGGGACTGAGCTTTTGCCTCACGTTTTGGGAGAATACTTCCAGCGGAAGAGCTAAGGCAAAACGGCACCTTCCCTGAAGGAGGCAACCGGACAACCAAAGTGGACTTGCGGGCGCATCACAAGGGACCACGACTGATACAAACAGGCGAACGACAAAATAGAAAGGTTTACATGATAATCGCAGCGGAGGCACGAGGCGCGGCAGCATTTTGAGCAAAGCATAACAAGTATTTGATATCATCAAGTAATACCTTGGATAACACGGATAAAAATTAAAAGCAAATAAACACGTTCATCAACATGCGGCGAACAGATGCTGTATAGATATAGGCTATTCAGAGCGACATGAAGGGCGAGAGCTGAGAAAGCACGCAAACAAGGTCTAGGATCAAAATTGAATGCTGTGGTATTTACCATTGCCATTCACCAAACCGCCACTACCGGGAAGGCGAACTGTCGGTACCCAATTTTCGACCGCTTCGAACAACAAGACGCGTCCGATGAGCATGAGATGACAGTGGGCATTCCAACTTCAACGAGCTGGACAAATGATGCCGAGGAAGGTCTTCCGGCGATGCTGTTGTTGTATGGAGGGGTGGTAAGGGTGTGCATAGGATAGTTTGAGCTGTTCTGTTCGGCGTTGCGCCGCGTTGTCGTCCATGTCGTTAATGCAGGCCATTCCCCGAGTGAGCCTGTGAAAAACGGCGTCCAGAACCCTGACCTGGCCTCGGCATATGGAACGGGACTGCTCCTATTAAAAATTTGACTAGACCCCTGCGGATGCACGTAACGACCGTCGCCGAAGGATGATTTGGAAGTCGGGATGTCCATATGATAGTTGGAAAATGGAGCAGGCATGGATAGGGTGAAGTGTAGTTGGGGGGCACCAAAGTCTCGACGGATCTCTGCCTCGAAACTGTGCAACGTGGACGCATCGATGTTGAGCTGCCAATCAAGGTAGTGGCACAGCTTCCGCTCCATCCTATTGATCTCGAACAAGCTGAATATCCCTTTCGCGATGATGCACCAGGACCTGTTTGAGTAGGTGTCGTCGGAGATGACCTTAGCTGCCACCATGAGAGAAGCGATAAATAAACGGTGGCTTGCCCAGCCCTTCGCCAGTGGAAACCGAGCATGCAATCGCCGGAGAAAATGCATAGCTGCAAATGTGACAGATGAATGAAGTTGTGTTCGATGGAGGGCATAAGCGATGAAATGGTCCAGCCGAGGAATTGGCAGCCAGGCTGAGTGCAGCAGGGTTGTTTCTGCATCTGGACATGCGAAAAGGTGGATAATGAATCGAGAACATAGGGTTGATATATGTTCGTGGCCATGGTAAGGGCCGGCGGTCGATGATTCCTAGAATATACAGGCGGCATTTGAGAAAAATGCAGAAGTGTATATCGCCATCGTGCGCACCTTGGAAAATCGTGGGAGCTCCCATGGTAGAACCTCCTGCTTCTCTGGAGAAAGCCAATTATGGCGGTAGATGATAACTGGGCTGCTTATGCTGTCCATGGAATGAAAAGCCGTTGGTAAAGGCTGGAAAAAGAGAGTCGAGCAGCAATTGAAATGCTAGAAAAATGTGCTTGGCAGCCGACGCAAGTGAAAAGGGCCCTATCCAGAAGAGCTGCGCCCTCGGGATCCAAATGCTCATGCCTGGCGATCACTAGTGGATCACCGGTGGATCACCGTGTCTAGGGATCTGCTGGAAGCCAGAAGACTGCTCCCGGAAAGCGACATACGCGTCATTCAGAAGTCTGATTACAAAAACTGATGCATCAGTAAATCTACTTTCAGAACCGCGATGCCAGGTTTCTTACAGAGGGTGGTGTATCGGTAGAAGTAATAACCAGGTGAGTTCGCGTATGTCCTCACACATATCAGCCGGACCAGCCTGGCGGAGTCGGGATACGTCAAACCAACACCTCGGCGCAAGGTAATAGTAGCCAAGTAGTCGACCGATAGCAGAGTTAAAATGAAGACCCATGTAGTCGGGGCCGGAGTAGCTCAGGCCAGGAGACAGACGATCCTGAGGTACGAAGCGTTGAGTCCTGTCTACTCTGCCTCTGGGAGACTAAGGCCAGGGTCAGACTAGTGAATCCATAGCCGGCCCTCTTACCCGCTTGTTCACGCGCGTTAGCGCTGCCGCATTTGACGATTGTCACACCCAGTATGAAACACAAAACAAAGCTCGTATCGAGGATAAATTTGACCATGATACATGCATTTACTTATATTAAATGATAAGGCGAGAAAATGAATATGAATGCAGCATGGGCCCCGGCCTCTTCATTAGCGCTCAGCCCCCGCCCATCCATCGGTCGGTACGTTGTAACAGAACTAGGATGCATCCTTATGATTCATTGACTACTCTAGTTACATGCTGACACGTGTTCTACTCCGATCACTGCCTTGGAAAATCCAGTAATTCCGAAATGTACCAGAGTCAATGAGCCCGATGAAGGCCTTACGTTCGGAAAAACTGGTATTGTTACAGAAGCCACAGCTATGGAAAAACCAAGTCCAAGAGAAGCTGTCAATCCTACGCAGTATCCCATAGAACGTTTTGTGAGCAACTGAGATTAGTCGCAATGCCACGCCCGCCAAAAGAACCATAAATGCATTATACTCGTCATAAGCCAACGCAAGGCGATAGACAAGAGCTGGGGCACGGAAATAGCTGCAGGGCAGTATGGAGAGGTGGACATGACTGATGAAGGTATGATATATGGAGAGATCCAGCCACGCGAAGTAGTCAGATTACGCACGCATTCCGCGGAGCGCAAGACAGGCGCTGAAAGCGGTTGGCGGGCGATGGGCAGAGGCGGGACGAGAAGCACGTGGTCGTGAGTGACAAGCTTTGTGGCCGTGAGGCCAGCGGGAACGAGCTCGGTGATGTCAGAGGCGGCAGCGAGAATGTGCTCAGCGCCATGAACGACAATGGCGACAGCATGACCTGTCCCGCGCTAGACGAGAGTCAAGCCAGCGTGGCATAGCTAAAGACCTCAGAGCCAGACAAGGGGCACAGTGTAGCGTACGACTCAGGAGGGGCAAGCCAACACAGGGCAGACAGCCAGACCCCTGAGGGGACGACGAGCGCATTGTGCCATACTATGGCAGTAGAATTTGATAACGTGAGTCACGCGCAAGATATTGCTAAGCGATTGGACGTCGGCAGCAGCAGCATGAGCGCACGCTGAGGCCCCAGCGACAATCGATGATGGCTCCGTGATCACCAGCGATTTCATAGCCAGAGTAGAGGACTGCACGGCATCGAGGGGGCGGCGAGAGAACGTGTGCAGTATAACTTGAACCTGCTCGCATTCTGTGGCCCCGACAACAGTGAACACTTCGAAGCGTCGAGGACGGTGGTGAGAACGCACTCTGCGGTCAGGCATAGCAGAAGGCAGCGGCGAGACAAGGTCGACGACGAGCACGGTATAACTTGAACCGGCTCGCGCTCTGTGGCGTCAACGACAGCGACGCGGGCGAAAGCTGTCAGCGGCGAAAATACAACATACTGCGAGATGACGAGCTTGGTGTAACTAGAACCTGCTTGTCGCCTGCTCGAAGGCGCGAAAACTAGTGCATGCTGGTGACGCTAGTGTACCGAGGTATACGGCATCCAGCGTGCAACGACGAGTTTGGTGCCCGTTATCGAAGCACGGGCCTCACACTGACAAACTCTGCGGCCTTGACGGCGAGAGCAGGCTCTGCGATCAGGCGTGCCAGAAGGTGGCAAAGAAACGACGAGGACGGTACACTTTAGACCGACAAATCATCTGCAGCGCCAACGACAGCGAGCGAAGAAGATAGCTCGAGACAGCGTTACTGCGTGCGCAGGAGCATCAGCATGCCAGAAGACAGTGGCGAGACGACGAGGACGGTATATCATTTACCAACATGTCGTCTGCGGCGCCAACGACAGCGGTGGTGTCTCGACGTCGGCCTAACGCATGATACTACTGTGCGCCGACCACGCGGCTGTCCCGAAGAATGAGGAAAGGGAGCATGGGGGCATCGAGCGCGGCGTCGAAGGCGACGACAAGAGTAAATTCTGCGGCCTTGATGGCGGCGGGAGTGGGCTCTACGAATTCTCAAGCTGCATACATGCATGTAGATTTCTACAACGCGGGAGCGCTTCACAGGCTGCATAAAAAGGCGGCGGGCTGGGGAGCTTCTCAAGAAGTCAATTCAACAACTCTACACGGACCTGGAAGGGCATGCCACTGCACAATATGCATGATTTGAAGTTAATTCATCTTCCGCACCGCGAGATAAACAGCTTACTCACTTGACTTGGATGGTACGGGAATGCTGATGCGCCGCTGGACGTGTGTAGCCCTGCCCGGAGACTGGGCACCGCTGCAGGAAACGAGACGGGCGAATTTCCCGGACCATCCTCCCAGGACGTCACGAGGTGGAAGAGGCTCTTCGGCAGCCAGCATGCGCCTTCATTAGGCTCAAAATTGGATGAAGGGGATGCCGCGTGCACCAAGGGCATGCCTAACGCAGGGACTGTGGGGTGTGTGCGGATGTGGCGCTTCGCATTCGAGCGGACGTTGAACGTTTTACCGCAGGATTCGACAGGACACTGGAATGCTATTTCCAATTATCTGGTCAGTGAAAATACCCAAACATCGTAGATATAGATACACACGTCTGGCACCGGAGTGCTTGTTCATGTGTGTGGAGAGCCCACTTGGACGAAGGAAACTCTTGCGGCACAGAATGCACCCGTACTTCTTGGTTTTGCGTTCGGAGCGTCTTCTGGTTCTGGAAGGTGTTGATGACTGGACGGGCTGGTCCCCCACTGCAAGGCTGGGTACTGTAGGGGAAGCATCAACAGACAAGGGAGGGAACGACTGTGATCCAGGGGCTTGACACAGACCAGCTCGATCTGTGTATATATCGAAGTCTGGCTGGATGGTGTCGTCTGATGTAAAGCTAGGGGCCGGGGAGGAGGGAATGGATTGATTTATGCGCAGGCGAGACTCATCTAGGGCATGGGCCAGCTCAGATGTATATGATGTCCCATGAGGGTGTAAGCCGAAAACTTGCGGAGAGCTAACTAGGGTAACTGACGCAGAATCACTGTGAAAAAAGAGTTCTAGATTAAAAAGTAGGAAGACACGGCCGCAGGAGCTCACCGCAAATACGAGACGCTGCGGAGGTCGTGATCTAGGCTCGCCGCTGGAAAGGAGAGGTGCTGGAAGCAGTTGGAGAGCCCCATATTTCCGACCAATTCGGTGATAGCTGCAGGCCTCGTTGATTTCTGAGTACACGAGATGATATAAAGCTTCACATCCAGATTTGAAGGCGGAGAAGAGTCAGACGCATATTTCTGGCGTTAAGGCCGCTCAGAACCTTGCAGCGCAGATGCCTGTCAGAAGCACCCATGAGCATCACGGGCCCGGCGTGTCGGGATGTAACGGTCTTGAGAAACATCAGAATTATAGATCGTCGCGATAGGGACGCACTAGCACGCGGCGAGGTGTTGTGAACTGACAGGGGTCAAGAAGGTCATAACCATGCCTGTTCGGTTGAGGCCAGGTCAGAACCTTAGCGCGGTTGCGGATACCAGAATTGTACAACGCAGATAGCTGTCATGCACCATGCAGCGAAGCGTCGTGATTTGACAGGCCTAAAAAGAGGGCCAGTCCAAGCAAGTCTGTTCGTCAAGGCATTTACAAAATCTCTAAGTATCTACAATTAAAACGAGGGTTGTGACGTGACAAACAGTGTCACAAACAGAAAGACAAACCGGAATATAAGCAGAAGCCTCGCAAATCGTGATGCAAGCATGGAACTGTTAGGGTATAGCGAGCTGTATCCCATCCTTATGTCTGTATGTTGTAGATTTAGCCAGTCACGGGAAGTAAGTGATTCCGCAACGGTAAGTAGCTGTAAGCAGGGGGATTTTGTGCGGTCACATTATGTCACAACGGCAGCAAGGGCAGGACGGCGAACATATTTGCGTGCTCTTGAACGTCGATTGTTGTATCGCTTATAAGTACGTGTTTCAGGATATATCACGCAGTGGACAGTATGATTCTCTGACAACGGGATGCAACTCTACGGGCAGAAGCAGTAGGCTGTATATGATACTGTACCTACGAGCAGTAAACTTCAATTACAGTGAGGGCTGTATTGAATTCCGGCCCTACGGAAAGTAACTTTGCTGCTGCAGAAACCAAAGATTCAAGCTAAAAATTGACCTTGAAAGTTGAAACAATGAAGGCCGTGCGACAGCACGGGTCATTGCTAGTCCCTACCATAAGTAAACACGGTTGTCTCGAGACAAACGTCAGAGACAAACGTAAGCGAGATCCGCGAGATAATCAGACAACCTGATTGGTTGACCAGTTAGCCGAGTGGCAAGCTCGGAGATGTCTAGAAAGTTCTCCATACCGCTGTCAACGGAAATAGCTCAAGCAATCCTGTATATCACGACGCGCTCACACAACACATCCGATTGCTACTGGTACTACGAAAACTAAGTTTTCAACTGATTGATGGTGTAAGTATAACAGAACAAGATAAGTACGTCACGGTATTCGTCGCGCAGACGTCGTTTCAGCCGTGCTACAGGCAAGTCACGGGAGCCGCTTCAGTAGGACGGTTGGAACAGTCCAGAGAAATACTCACGTTAACGATCTACCCGTACAGAGTATTTGCACAGCCACAACCAGCGCTAACACGCTGGTGTCACCCGTAATACAGATGCAACGGTCTCGTGCCGAGACCGATGAATCCGTATCGCCGCAAGCCGAATTAATCGAGCAAAATAATGGCTTGTGCAAGGATTGAACCCAGAACGTCGCAAGAGAGTAAATATGCTAAAGCCGCTGTACCAAGAGGGCTATCTATATTGCTTTATATATTTTTGTATCTATATGATAGGATATCACTTCGACTTGGAGAATTTCGAAGATGTAAATGCCAAGGTCAGTGTAAAGACCGATATATCAGTCCCACTTCCGAGCAAACATATACCTGCCAACTCAACCTAAACCCAACCCCAACCCAACTGCCAACCCCAACCCCAACCCCAACTCAGCCCATCCCAACCTCAACCGGTGTTATAGCGTACAGGAGCGGACAAAAGTATGATGGCCTGGTGCGTTGGAAGTTCGTATGGAATTTCGACTTATGTGGGTGTGACTTGACTTCCGCCGTTTGGCTTTGACTTTCGGCAATAGCCGGACACATTCCGATGGATTCCCGTTATGGCAAGTCACGGCGCTCTGCGCCGAGCGCGCCACGGTTGATATTGCTTGTTTGACACGGTAGATGACTGCAGAAAGTTTCTTACATTCAGTAACCTAATGAGTTACAAGGCTTGAGTATTGTGGCATTTTTAATACCTCTCTCCTGCATCAGAGGTACGAGCCCGCAACATACTGTGGCCGATCGCCGGCAGACGCCGCTTATCTAAGGCTGAGGCAACTGAGCCCGGCCGCTCTGGCCGTTTGAAGCCGTTGCTCAGACGGGATATTTTTTTCAAAGAATAAGTACGAGGGAATGTTTCCTTGCTATAGTTCTAGTTCAAATACAAATCGATGTTCCAAAGACTATTCTGCTCTTTAAAGTCGAAGTTGAAAGCCAAAGTACGTCGCCGAAAGCCTGATCCGCACGCCCAAAGCGGAATTTTGAACGCCGAAAACGAAAAGTCATGTAGTTCTAGTGCTAAACCCACACCCTTCGCAAAGGCTAATCCTGTTTCCAAATCCCAAGTTGTCCTCCGAAGCCTAGTAATTTCGTCCGCTGGCGCCCCTCATACGGTGTGCACGCAAACGAGAGTATCCAGTTACCGATAGATCTGTCTCACGGCTGATACTGATAGATCTGTACATTTGAATATTAGGGCATGCGACACTACACAGCTAATATAATATTTGATTATTATCTAAAGCAATCTGCCTTAGTGGCTGAATTGTCTACGTTGTGTTTATGTTTTCTTATCTGAGGCGTGGTTCGAGTCCCGCTCCAGTCTCTTTTTCAGCGGTAATGGCTATGATTGTGGCTGTGCAAATACTCTGTACGGGTAGATCATTAACGTGAGTATTTCTCTAGACTGGTACAACCGTCCTACTGAATACCTTCGTCACGGGTCAACTGCAGGGAAATGGGCTTCACAGGTGTGCTCGAACTGGACCGGGTTGAGCCCCCGTGTGGGATAAGCAGTAAGTAGTACTCGCTGGATGGAGGTTATGATTCCAACTGATCTCAACAGGACAGAGACAATGTGTACGGCTATGATTTACGCTCGCAAGGGTCGACCCGGTCGAGCATGATGAGGTCTACATGGAGCCGCTGGCGGCATCACATACTTAAAGGACGACCAGCTCAGGCATGATGCATGCACACAAGGGTACTTGCAACTGAATTCTGGCAGGAAGGCAGTGTACATTTTAGAGAGGTACGTCGCTAGGTTTTCATCTCAGTCTTGACATGGTGGGCTCCCGCTGTAAGTGTACTACTGAAGAAGGCTTGGTATATAGGCAGCTTAGATCATACTTTTATAAGTAATTGGCAGCGTGGTATGTAGTATTCCACATTGAATATTGATTCGGTAATGAGCCGGTCCGAATGGCTACTTACCAGACCCTTCGAAACACCCATTTTTTCATCTTTTTTTTTCAAGGTCCATTGGCTCACGCTGAACGGCCTCCACACTCATAGGACAAGGTTCGGAGTCAGCGGCGACAGAGGCCCGTTGATCCTGATGATGCATGTGCGGGCACCTGGCATAGCTCGGCACATGTTCTCACATTGCTGATGCTGATCACGTCTGCATGCCATATAGTGAGTCCATCGCACTGACATGAGCTGAGTGAAAATAGGACTTACGAGGGCCTTGGAACATCAATCTTCATCCCTTTTCCCCCAGAATTCGAAAGCTTGCGATGAGCGGCACTCGCTGCTGAGGGACGGTAGTTCATCATCGAGCGATCCGTTGACGTCAATGACTCCACTGCGAGCGCTGGATGCAGCGCGGCGTGAGTGCTTCGGCGTGGGTGCTTCGTGGTGCGTGGACAGGTGAGTTGCGGCCGTTTTGACATGGGAAGTATACTCACCTCATTTTACTGCCTGCCCATACATTTTCGACATCTATTCCACCCTGCAATTCGATCGGTACTTCACCATGGGTATCATCGTCAAGTACGCGGTGGTGGACCGAGGATGAGGGGGTGTCATCGTCAACTATCGGAATGACGCGTCTCGCTGTCAGGTTCTGCGGTGCTTGGGAACGGCACCGTCATCTGTCCGTCGACGAGTGCGTGTGAAGACCGCGAGGCCACGACGTCGTGGCATTAGTATTCGCCCGCGATTGTGGCCTGGATCCGTGAATCATGCTCAGGGGCAGCTTCTATCTCGCCTGAGATGCCGCCGGGCGTTATCGTCAAGTTTGATCCCTTCTGTCTGCGAGTCGAGTCGCAAATTCGTCAAGGTAAGTAATTATTCACAGGCGTATACCACTCGGTACATGTGATTTGCATGGAGGTACCTGGGACTCGGGAGAGTAGGATGTCTGGATGCATGCTGACGCTGCACTCACGGAGCCACAGTGAGATGGGCATCAAGGGCGACTTGAGTCCGATGCCATTATCCGCGGTTTCGCCTGAGCATGAGCACGTACTCAACTTAGCACTGAAGCTCGGCAACAATGGCATTTTCGGACTTATTGTGAGGACCATGGTATGCTGTGGTGGTAAAGCAGGACAAGTTCATGACACTCGACACCATCGTAAACACTTAGACTATCATGACTACATACAGTGAACAGGTTTTCCAAGTCATCTCAAACTGAAGTCACCGTGCATCGCACGGGTAACGGCTAGCTATTATATACAGCACACAGCTATGTATGTGGGCAGTTGAGCCACCCGTAGGCCGAACTGAGAATTTCCTTCTTAGGGCTTTCTTAGCGAAGGACGCTGTGCGAAGAGGAGCGCCGCTCGTCCGGATGAGCTATACTTAATAAGAATCTGGTTGACGATGCTTTTGGCATGTGCATCCCAGAAGTGGGTCACGGCGACTTCCTTGAAGTTCCCGCTCACTTAATTCGTTCTCTACATAACCGATCGGCCTCGAAAATGTCATAGAGCACTAGTAAAACAAGCACAGATTAGAGATATGTAGTGCACAGATTTAATAAGCACGACGTACGAGTATTACAAATATTTTGCGGCGAAGAGCGCTTCTGCCCCAGAAGTGGGTCAGCGTGGGGATCAAGCTATCAGCACGTCCTCCCTGCATGCCGATGACCCGAATAGAGCACTGTCTCCCACTCGCCACGCATTTATCTACGCTTCCACTCGATTTATGCCAATTTTCGCTCGATTATCAGGAAGCTTCGATTAACCCGGATGCTGTTATCGAAACTTTAAGGCTTGAAAGCAAACCAAATTCCGGTGACCAGCCAAAGAGTAAAACTAAGCTCTTTTGGGGCAACCTGGTTACAATGTCGATCTGCCGTTACTTCCTATCTTTTAACAAATTGCCAAAAAATGCCTGCCAGCATACCATTTATATTCGCATTTACGAACGGCACTCGCGCCAGCACGATCTCGCTCTCGGCCCCGGCCACACGGTTCTCGAGGCCCGGGACGTCGCACGTCTGCCCCTCCTGTAGGGTTCGGGAAGGGACTGTGGACGGTGCGATGTTCAGTTACCTTGCTTGTCAAGGTATCTCGCACCCCCGTAATTATTAGCGCCCCGACTCACATCGTCAATAAGGACAAACAAAGGCTCGGCACACCTACTCCTCTGTCTAGCGCTCCAGTCATGTACCGGAACCATTTCTCTCATCGTTATTGATCATTTTTATGCTTAAAATGTGATATATCGCCTTGTTTGTCTTAAATTTGGACGGGCAAGAATTTTTTTACAACTCGAAGAGCCGACATTGTGACTGGTCACAAAATCGGTGACTTCAGTCACAGCTCCCATTTCTCGACAGTCGGCAAACTCGAAGACAACAATGATCCTACGATTTACCAGCATCCAGAGCAGTTGGTGCTGCCTAGTGCATATTTTCGACATCCCATGAACGAGTAAGTGAATTTGAGGCAAGTAATCTAACAGCTCCTGCAGCAAATATGAACATGCCTATGCCGGTGGCAATCTCACCTAGCAGACCGCAGACCGTGCACCTGCGCATGATCCAGTCCCTCAGCAAACTGCCTGATCCCAGCTTCATTTTCCCCTCGATACTCACTCACAAGCTCCCCGGGTGCAACGTTGCATAAGCTGAACACGCACGGGACGATCTCCGACAGGGTCTCAAGGTGTGTCTTCCAGACTTACGCACGTCTGCAGCGTGCAGCAAGGTGCAGCATTTCTTCTCAGCCTCCAAAATCAGCAAAGGCCTAGATCACGTCCTCTGCGGGACCAAATGTGAGAAGTGATCGGTTACTCCTCAGAGTCCGTGTGCAAGCGCGACTGGCGGCGAAGGAGAACACGGGCAAAACGAGGGCGTCCGACGGGGTCCACGAGTCGGCGTGCTGGGGCTTGTTGGCGAGGGCATGGTGACGATGGAGGTCCGTGGGCGGTCCTGCTGCTCCTGCTGTTCGTTCGGGATCTGCTGGTCTGTGAATTCATTGCTTGCACAAACGAGGCATTTACCGGCACTGCGCGGCCTATCGTAAGCTTACTATTTGGAAGTCCACCCTTGTCTTTATTGGCCCATAGCTGACACTGATTAAAGAAAGAGGACAATCATCGGGGGACGTGTGCTGGCGTGCAATGTCCGAACTTGTTTTCGAGCTATTTGTAGTAAGACACAGACATACCACGCGGCGGCACGCCCGAACTTCTTAATAGTCTTTAGCACCCATAAGAACCACCAAGGATGAGGAAACTGTCTCTTCGTCAAGACAAGCAAGGTTCATGCCGACGCAGTCGGTGCTTCCCTAGTTCTGCTTACTATAGAAAAGAAGAAAGAACACCCTTCGAAGTTCGGCGACAGCCGGCGACGCGCCACAACCACATCACGTGTTGTTGGCCAGGACAGCCAATGCACGTGACCACGACGCATCGCACGAGAGAATGAGAAAAACTTCCATAACACAATCTGGAATACGGTCACTGAATCCTCCCAGCCATCTGGAACGGTTTGCACATCGTCACGTGCCACTTTCGGTTTGCCGAATGATGGCTTTACGGATGCGCGCAACCAAGCCTTTGGGTCGAACAAAAGGTTTCCAGATGGCGAGTCTGACTGAGTTCTGTGCCCTCTCCATGCACAGATAAATATGAATAATGTTCCATGATGTGTCAAGGTAATTTAAAAGCCTTCTGTGGAAGAAAAATGAGAAATTCACCATTAGAATCACATAAATTCAATTTCTATTGAGGAACAATTGAATCAGGACAAAGATCAATTGTTGGAGGCCTCAGAGACCCACAGAAATCAGAATATGAACAAAAAGAGGATGGAAATAAGGTTCAGCTATTCAAGAACATCTAGATTAGCAATAAACAGAGTTTTAGCCCCTCAGGATGCCTTCCACAGGCCCCTTTTCAGAACCTTCCCTTTTTCTATCTTCTGTTGGTTCATATTCTGGTTTCTGTGGATCTCTGAGGCCTCCAACAATTGATCTTTGTCCTGATTCAATTGTTCCTCAATAGAAATTCAATTTATATGATTCTAACAGTGGATTTCTCATTTTTCTTCCACAGAAGGCTTTTAAATTGCCTTGACACATCATGGAACATTATTCATATTTATCTGTGCATGGAGGAACATTGAATCAGACAGAGATCAATTGTTTTCAGAGACCCACAGAAATCAGAATATGAACAAAAAGAGGATGGAAATAAGGTTCAGCTATTCAAGAACATCTAGATTAGCAATAAACAGAGTTTTACGTTCCCCCCTCAGGATGCCTCCCACAGTCCCCTTTTCAGAACCTTCCTTTTTCTATCTTCTATTGGTTCGGGACAGTCTGGATTTGCCTTATTCGGACACCTCTTCGAGTTGTCCACCACGCATCCCTTTTTGTCGCTGATTCACGCCGGTTGGGGTTGGGATGGGATGGGTTCGGTTGGGTTGATTCGGTTGGGTTGGATTTTAGTTTTTGGGTTGGCGGGTATATTGACGATTTTCGCCTTGGGATGTGAGATATTGAGTTTGGGTTGGGTTGGAGAGGGCGACAGAACTCAGTCCCAACCGTCCCAACTGTCCACAATTGAATGGCTTACTTAAGCATTTTGGGATGGTTGAGACGGTTGAGATGGTCGAGACGGTTGAGACACTTCTAGAAACCGTAAACCCTCCCGCATAACGCGGTGGGAGGATTGCATTCAGTGCAGGCACAGCGTCCTCGAACAAACAAATGCCTTATTAGGATAAAATTTCTATTTTGGCTGGCAATGACCTCAGCGACAGTCGTGATCTCATGCTGAAGTCATCGTGCTGCGCACCGACTGCCAGCCTTCCAGCTGAACTCGAACTCGAATCGAACTCGAACAGTACTCGAACTCGAACTCCGAGCAAGGGCTCCGCCGTCCCCGGCGGCACTCGAGTGCAGACAAACTGTTACGGAATGAACTCAGCGCAGGAAGAGAAAACGCTTGAATTAGTATAACTACCTGTTACGGAATGAACTAAGGTAGTATATGAGCTAAATAGAACGGGAACGAGATACGAAAGATACTCACCTCAGCGCAGGAAGAGAAAACGCCGAGGTGCTACAGACACGCGGTATGGGCAAGTACAGTACGGTTCGGGAAAGTCCGAAAAGGGAAAACGTGCTTTACGAGTGGCGGTCTGACTACAGTACTACTCTCAACACAAACTCAGCAAATGACCGACGTGCTCGTATCCTCAAACTGCTTCCAACTCCGGAGCCGAGCAAGGGCTCCGCCGCTGCGGGCGGCACTCGAGTGGGAAGGGAGAGAAGAGCGTTCGGCATTTGCCAATCCCTCCGATAGCAGGGCTAATAGCGCAAACCTCCGGACGGCCAATTGACCCGAACCAAAAGTTGGATAAGTTGGGCTCACAGGCTATAGCCCAAGGCTAGAGCTAGAGGGCTAATACCCTACTGTGCTGGCAGTCGGGCGGTTGGATGTTCTGCGCTCCACGGCCCTCCCAGTGCGCATATAATAATACAGTAATCCCCCCACTGAACTTGCCAGCACCGTCGCGAACAACTCGCGTCTCATCGGCTGCATTATGCGTGACCTTCCGGTCGGTCTTGAAGTGTTGGAGCAAACCCAAAAAAATCTTTTATATATCAAGCAAGTTAAGCGAGGGTAGATTATTGCCATTTGCAGCGAAGTTGGCGCCGCGTCGTTTTCGACGCGTCGCGCGATCTTCCGCGTCGAATCTTCCGGTCGCCATAGCTCCTCGAGGAGCCACCCGATTGCCATGAAAAAAAGTGCGCTGAACTCGCCTTGATGAGTACTTGTGCGCCCCGGCTTTTTTTGGGCGATTTGGTGCACGTAGTAAAAAGTCAATAAATCGTCCCTTCTATACGTTGTGAGCCCTGTAGGGGCGAAAGTAAGACATTTTAAAATAAACGAAAGCCATAGAATGGTGTCGCATGGTCCAAAGACGTGCGCCCCAACGTCGATTTGACGAAAAACGATTCAGAAATGACGGAGATATGGACTTCGCGGGGGGACTGCTCCTGCCCTGAGGTTGTGGCTGTGCTGTGGGTGCATACGGTGTCAATTAATGTCATTAGAAGAGGCTTCACTTCCCGGATCTAACATGGCATAGGAGTATCTTAAGTATGGGAGTATACTGGCACAAGTACAGTTCCAGTAAAGCAAGTCCAGGAGGCCTTAGGCGAGGAGGTCAAGCCGACAGCACAGCCACAACCTCAGGGCAGGAGCAGTCCCCCCGCGAAGTTCATATCTCCGTCATTTCTGAATCGTTTTTCGTCAAATCGACGTTGGGGCGCACGTCTTTGGACCATGCGACACCCTTCTATGGCTTTCGTTTATTTTAAAATGTCTTACTTTCGCCCCTACAGGGCTCACAACGTATAGAAGGGATGATTTATTGACTTTTTACTACGTGCACCAAATCGCCCAAAAAAAGCTGGGGCGCACAAGTACTCATCAAGGCGAGTTCAGCGCACGTTTTTTCATGGCAATCGGGTGGCTCCTTAAGGAGCTACGGCGACCGGAAGATTCGACGCGGAAGATCGCGCGACGCGTCGAAAACGACGCGGCGCCAACTTCGCTGCAAATGGCAATAACACAGAATACTAATCAAGGAAGAGCGACAGACAAAAGAGAGTGACAAGAGCAGGTGATAAGAGCCAGCAATAAGAGCCAGTGACATATCAAAAATCAAATCAAAAGCATGACTCCGAAAACAATGTCCAGATAAACCACACCAAAAATTTAGTGAAGTGACCATAGGATGGTGAAGAGTCGATCAAGAACCGATGCAAGTCATGGAATCATATGCAGCGGACGAGATGGTCCAGGATGGCATACGATGCACTGTGATGTGATGCCAGTGAAAAGACGACATTAACCCGGGATGGTGTGCGAGGCCATTGGGTACCTGAACTATTTTGAGCAGACTGTACATTCAATACCCACATGATAAAACTCACCTTCATTCATCTCTGACCAACTTGGCCTCCACCAGATCACGTCCGGTACGTCCACCTACTACTCCTGCGATGCAAGCCTTGTGACGGATAAGGAAAGGCCGGATATCGGCCGGGACAACCGGCCCGTCAAAGATCCCATAGCGAAGACGAATCTTGTCCAGCCACGACTGCTGGTAAGCATCTTTATGGACAATCAACTTCCTGGTGTCCCATTTGTTTGCTGTGTCCAGCTCGAAGACGGCCCAGTGAGCCTCAATGCCCAGCCTCCGTTTTACAACCCCTCGCACCTCACGACCCGAGTCACGCTCCATGTCCACTAAATGGACCCGCCTTCCTGACTTGACTCTCGTCTGCCCGTTTGTGTCACGGACTACCCAGATGTGGTAGCGGGGAAACGAGGCATGTGCAGGCAGCGGCTCGGGCATTGCGTGTACTGTGGAGATCAATGTCTCACTGATTGAAGCCAACCATGCGAGTTCATTTTCAATCATGAAGCGAGTAGGGAGGGCAACGTACAGATCACCGGCGATCTTAGCTGCAGAGGTCTCTGCTGAACTAGCAGCAGGCACAGTAGCAATGTATGGCTTGCTTTCTTCAAGCTCGAATTCATTGTTGAGACTAAGGATGGGAGGGTTGGTGAAAGAGGAGCGCATCAATGAAAGAGTGTGATCACAGTCAGCAGAGGCATAGCCACTGTTGTTCATGACGGTGGAGCACAGGAAGAAGAGAAAATGGTTGAGAAGGGGATCAGAAGTGCACCATATTTATAATGTCACATTCTCAGTAGATCCCTGTATCTCGCCTAGTTCAAATAACATGTTCAAATATTGTTATGGCATGTTGCTCATGCACCTTGGTCATCACAATGACACATCTTTCAATATGATCGAAATTACTTTGATCCCATCAGCCGCACACTCACCGCTCTCCCACATCTTCAACGGCGTTCAATGCTTTGTCTTCATTTTCTGAACATACTCAAAGTAGTATCTTTGTGATTTTTGCTGGATCACACCCTGCTGCATGACAGCCATTGTCCACCGTGGCTCTTCTCATGCCGCCCCTCATGCTGCAGAGTTTGTGCTTGCTGCCCTTGAGGCCACAGAGCGTCGTTCTCGCCGCTATGGGAGGCGCCGCGTTCGTTTTCGCGCCCGCCGTGCTTCTGCTCATGCCGCCCCTGATGCCGCCGCGCCATCCGCCCTTGAGGCCATGGCGCATCTACATGTTCCTACAACATGCTCCAACTACCTCCCTGTCCACCCTGCCCGTCTCGACGTGTCCTGGCTATGCACCGCTCACGCTGCCAATCCATACGTTGAGGAACAGACTCGCTTTGCGAGTCCGATTGGGACATGCGCGACAGTGTTCAGGCCCTCGCTCAGGCTCATATGTTGGGGAATACACTCGTTTTGCGGGTCTCCTTGGGCATCCCACGTTTCGGTGGTTCGTTGACGAACAGCCTTGCTCTGCAAGTCCATTCCACCCACACCACGAGACGTCACGCCGCCGCCCCGCGCTACGCGCCGCGCGGTGGCCTGCCTGCATCTTCTGCTACGCCTCGTCGTCCGCACCGTCTTTTTCGACACGTCGTCTCTACGTGTCCTGCGTACCATAGTCATACTACCCATGCTCTACGTTGCACCCCTGTTGCATGCCAATGCTCCTAAGGTAGGCCTCACTCATCATGGGGGACATCACGTGCCGCGGCGATGGACATGCTCGCGCGTCTCCTCCTCACGACCATTTCGTCTATTGCCTTCCAGTGAATCCCGAAACAGATAATCAGCCTTCACAGGCATTAGAAAATATCTTTCAGAGAACGATCACGAAGTCCGATTAGAATTAGAGTCGATATTGGTGGAGTAGATACACGATCTTTAAAACGACATCTTTTCTACCTCTCGAGACAGATTGGGGGTTTTCTCCACTAGCAAAACAGATATAAAAGATCAGCATCCGTAGAATTGTTATAACGACATCCTCTTCACTGAAAATGTAGTTTATCGGGCTCTATACCGAAAATCTGTAGAGGAAATAGACAATCTTTCGTTCTGGAGGCCAAATTGGCCTATCCGTTGCGAGAGATATGCTATCTGCACCTCGGGAAAATGAGATAGCACAGATAAAACTTCGTATTATAATTCTTTCGTCGAGAGACATTCCATCGCCGCGGCACGTGATGTCCCCCATGATAGGTGAGGCCTACCTTTATGGTCGCACACGGTCGCAAACGGTCGCAGACGGTCGCGTTCGGTCCCGAAAGGACCTCTCCTCTCCTGGCATGACGCAGCCGCCGACAGTTCGGACAGACTGGACGGACTGGACGGACTGGACGGATAGGACGCTTCTGGAAGTCGAACGACCTGTTACATCTGAAATCTGATGTCCAAATTTGGAAATCCAGTTTTCAGTGGCTCGGTGGCTCGGTGGCTCGGTGACTCGGCTCGGTGCAGCTGAGGCAATTTTTTTACAATGATGTTCTGAGCTTGTGTCGCGCACGGTTAATGGCTTTCAGGAACATCTGAAATGTCAGCGGTGTGTTCTTGCATTGTAAAGATATGCCTAAAACAAGATTTGACTCCCATTTTTCAGAGATTTTGCCCCTGAGGCATGAGTTCTGCACCTATCATGGTGGATGAGGGCTTGTCCAAAAGTGATTGATGAAATGAGGTCCTTCAGACGAGCCAGAAACATTTCTGGCAGATTACAGCCGTTTGCGAAATTATGCGGAATCGCCGTTCGTTTGCAGCAAGTTTGCAGCGGCGGTGGCGTTCTGTCCACACCGGTCCGGAAATTAGTAAGTAAGCGCAGGTCGGCACCAAAGGCAATCAACGTATGTTGCTGCCGGACAGTCGCAGTGCAGCTGTCCTGGATGACCATATTTGTCCTTGATACCACAGTGCAGTGGCTCGGTGCTGGCTCGGTGCTGGCTTGATGTGGTTTTGAGGCAGTTCCACCACCGCACTATAAGAACTACATGGTATACTGTAATTCCCAAAAAATGTCATGCAGAGGCTACATTAGGTGGATGACAGAATGTCCACAGCTTGATCCAATCTAAATGCAAGAAAACCCCTCCCAACGCTCCAGCAGCACTTATTCCAGCACAGAGAAATTGACCTACAATTTCCCGAGGTGCTCTCTGGAAGAGCAAACACCCTTTCGTTGAAACAATTACCTACCTGAAAAGGAGAACTGCAACCTGCCAGCATGAGCTCTGCATATCATCAATGGGCCATCCACTTACCCATAAGCTTCTGTCGGTTTGATCTTTTTCCATCAGTGCTGCAGCATGACCAAATTCTTGAGAAACAGAGCATCACCCAAATCCTAGCCATAAAGTCTTGTGGCACAATAGAAAATAAGATGCCTAGAACTGCAACAGTCGTGGGAATCAGAGACGAATGTGCGAACATCATGGCTGGAATGATTTACTTACTTCATTATAATCAGCAAAGAAGCGCCTTACGACGAAACACCAACATGCCCCCTTTCTCCTCAACCGTCCACCCTATCAACCCTGAAGATCTCAAACAGCATGAGAGATGGAAAACCTACCTTGAAGCTTGAACAACAGATGGAAGAAAAACCGACCTTGAACGGAAAACAGAAACTTGACACCGACCTTAGATAACAAGCAGAAACGCGGAACTGACCTTGAACAGCAGAGGGGAGGACTGTGTTCCTGTTCCCGCCGAGGAGTGCCTCCACCTCATGGGCAGCCAACGTCAGTCTCGACGCATTGGGGTACGGCCGGGGCGACGTCAGTCTCGACGCACTGCTGCCCAAGGAACGCTTGTAAGATGCGCCTCCTTCCTCACTCAATGAAAGACAGCTGCCGTGCGTCTGGGGAAACGCAAGGAGCTGGACCCAGGGGCATGCAAGCACGCCTCGAGCCAGAGCTGTTGCACCGGAGCCCACCACCCCCTTCCACCTAGGTCATTTAACATCGCCGCATGCATTCCCAGGTGCATATAGCAACGCGGAACAGCCTTTCCAATCCAACGAGCCAGAACAACGAAGGGCCTTTCGCAGCACTGGGGTCGTGGAAATGGCGAGTTGCCGTAGGTTGAAGACCGCATCCCCGCCGAAGCGCCGAGCTATTCAACAATTTGGTCACGTGTTACCCAGATCGACAACAACAAACCAGTTCAGATTGTGCAGGTTGTTCGACTTATGGAAGTCCGGGGACATGTCCGGGTTTCTTCCCCCGGACAGTCCGGATCCGGGTTTCGGGGGTTTCCGGCAAAATTCGGACGTCCGGGAAAAAACCCGGACAGCGTCGCTGTAACCCGGACGTGACATCTGAGATATGATGGTCACATCCTTATGTCAGCTTCCTTGTCCGGATGCGACCCGCGGGCCCTATTCTTGCGACCCGCCATGCTATAAGGCAAGTCCTCTAATTTCTTGCCAGTTCTTGCTCGCTTACGGTGCCAAAAATTTGCTCAACGCTTGCCTCTGTCTCAAGCGCAGACACTGCTGCGGTCTCTATGGTAAGAACGGTACCGACACTGATGCATGCGATGACCATAGGGTTAGTATTCTTCTTACTACTTCTGCGGCGAACTCTTGGTTGACATGTGGTTGCAGCTAAATTGAGGGCTTCCCCTCCCCTTCGTGCTTTTGCATGTCCTGCCCCCGGCTATGTGCCTGGGCATACTCGCCGCTGCCGCTCGCTCTCCGATGCACCTCCTGCCGTGGCTATGAGCCCGTGCGCCTCCCGCACTCGATTATGCAAGCCTCTTCCTGCGGCATCTCATCCCCCGCCGCCGTTGCCGCATCGCACACTATCAGCACCGTTGGCGCTGCTGCATCACTTGCGAGTGCCACGTGCGGCGTGCCACCGTTGGGGCCCGTGCGTGGTTGCTACGCACGGTTGCTGGGGCGTTCCGCGTTGCGGCTGATATCATGCGTGGCTTTTGGCATTGCGCGACGCGCGTGGCTGCTGGCGTGCTGGGGACTGAATGCAGTTGCTGGGGGAGGTACGCCGTGCGCTGTGTGCTGTCCCCGGGGCGCCGCACGCCGCACACGGGTGCTGGGGACCCGGTGTTGACTGATGCTAGAGGGTGTTGGGGCCCACGAGCGATGCATCATGCATGTTGTATCTCTGTGGCTTAGCGAAAAAATTTTAAAGCCTTTGAGAAATGTATACGCCGAGTTTCAATTTTTGTGGACTTGAGACCAGGGCTTGAGAGGCGTCTAAAGGCATAGTCCATCCAGCGAAAAACCATGTGTCTACCTAGATCCTAAAGATCAGACCCGTTAGAAATTATAAAAAGAAGGTTCGTTACATTAGCGAGATGTGCTGCATGAGACATGCTGCGTGCTGCATAATTGCAGCTCGAATCTTGTGCCCGACATGTCCGAGGCTCGATTCGAGCTTGACGCGTTTTGCATGTTTTAGACTTTCTTATCGGTGTCTCAGCATTTCTCGCCTCTATCATACTCTATTGATGACAAACTTCGTAGTATATTGTTTTCATACTATATACATCTACTGTATTAATTATAGGTTTTAGATGAATTTAGTTGCTCCTGAAAACCCTCTTCGACGACGAGGCATCTAGCCTAGTTCGGCAGTTGCCGAACTATGCCTCAAGGTCCGTTGCTTGAACCTCAAGTTCCTCCTCCCATCAACCGGGGATGCTGTAGGGCTCAATAGCTCATAAATTCCTAAGTTTTAATTCTCTTCTCCTCTCTACATGGTTTGCTGACGAGCTCTTCATATTTCAGCCCGTAAACGTGCTGACGTGGCACCGCACGCAGCCAGAACGACACCCACCCTCGTCCGCACATTCCCCTCCCCTTGCGCTTGCAAATGCGCCTCCATCATCGCCTGCACATTCACGCACTCGTGCAGTGCGACACACCGTCCTCACGACGACCCCGCGTGCGCCCTCGCAACCGCCCGTTCACGCCCGGGCCTCCATCTCGACCCAACACCGCGCTTGCAAATGCGCGTCCGACTTCTCGCACCATAGTCCACATGCGCAAACTACGCGAACGCACTATGCGGCCATGGGTGCGAGCTTCGGATGCACGAGCACCTGCAGCACGACAAAGAGCCCAGTGGGGAGAATGTCGATGAGCTGGAGGAGCGCGCTCAGCGGCCACCCGTGCGCGGGGAAGACGAGCAGCGTGCCGCTGGCGTGCGGAACGCAAATGTGTTCCGCTTATGCACCCAGGAGGGCCGGCGAGCCGAAGAACAGCGAGAGCTGTAGGGAAGTCGCCAGTAAGAAGTCGCCAGTACGCAAGACCGCGCGCTCGCAACCCCTCGTCATCAAAGTCCTCGGGTTCGCCCGCGCATGCTGCACGAGGTAATCTCATCCCCACCCCTGCCACGCCATGTCCATGTCCACGTCGACGCGTTCGCGTTCGTGTGTGCGTTGGCCAACTGCGACGCACGCCCCATCGCGTAGCGACGACCCGCGGACGCACACGACACCCTCAAGACACCCTCCACCGCCTGCGCCCTCCACCGGCTCCGCAACTATACCCTCCGGCGCCGGCGCTGGCGCCCGCACCCCGGCTCCTTGCGTACACTTCCCACTCCCCTGCGCACGCGTCCCAGCCCATACCCCCCGCTCCGTGCGCACGCGCTCCAGCCCCGCCGCCCAACCCCATGGCCGCGTGTCCCATCCCTGCGTACATACGCATACCGTTTATTCTGAGCTGTGTACAGGTACTTCCATATATATAAGTTAGGTCAATCCGTAGGCACATGTGAATGTGTAGGCACTCGATGTATTCATTTCTATGCCTATGGACATATAGAAAAGCATACAGATCTATTGATAAGTGTAACGAACAGATGTGACCGCGAAGACAGATGAGAAGCTATTGTGATGACGTATGGTAAGTACTGCTGCAAAAGCTACTTAAGTCGAGTGCAGCGAGACGGGAGCTTTTGCGAGGGCTAGCTAAGTGCTGCAAAAGTTTAAGTCGAGCGCAGCGAGACGGGAAACTTTTGCGAGGGCTATCTAAGGCAAATAGAGCCAAGCAACAGCGCGGCGAGGACAGTCGCTAACCGCCCGCTCGTCGCGCGCTTCAACGCTCAGCACCCCGGCTCTCTCACCAACGTTAGGGACGAGAAACTCGGTTTCTGCGTTTCCTTCAACGTCCATGGAGCCGAAAAGTGCAAGCCCGGTAGTCATATCACTAGCGTCAAGCATGCCTGCTCGATCTGCGGCAACGACCGTCATCACGCAGGCGCCTGCTCGGTCTGATTCGTCCGACAATTCAATTTCCACTCCTCTTTGCACGCTTCGTCTCCCGTTCGACACATCGCATTTGACACCAAAGTTATCAACTGTTTCCTCGATTTCTGACCGCATCATCGACCGCATCGTATGCCCGTATAATGCAGATGCCTTTGAGCTCTTCATGGATCAATTTCACCTCACGAATCGTTACCCTCATCTCGTTCATAGCCTGCGTTCAGGCTTCGCCATTGGAGTTCCGGATTCCATACTTGCCGACCCGATCATCCCTCCTTATCGTCCTTCAGACCAAGATATCCACATACACCAGTATTTGCAAGAGGAGATTCTCGCTGAGCGCATGAGCGGCCCTTTCACACGCGAGGAGATGGAGACGATGTGCGGGGGCGATTTCGCCGCGTGCCCCGTACATGTCGTCATCACGCAGGACGAGGATGGCAAGGTCAAGCGTCGCACCGTGCGTGACATCTCGAAGAAGGGTGACGTGGGCTATGCAGTGAACGACTTGCTTGACTCTGATGATTTCCCTACGCGATGGGGAACAGCAACTGAGATGGCAGAAATAGTGAGTCCTCTCTTTCGCTTTCACATACTTATTTCTTTGTTAGATCTATTCTTATCGACTGCTTGAACATCTTGTTCCATTTTTTTCGAATCTTGCATGGTCTCACGGACCCTCTGCGTGTATTTATCGAACTCGTGGTTTCGGGCGAGTTCAGGTGACACATGACAATTTCGTCAATCTTCGCGCGGATGCGCTATGGGATCGGACTCGTTGGGGTGCCGATGCCCGTGTACATATGCATACATGACATCTCGCGGAGATGATCATTGTGATGCGAGCGTGCGGTGCGCGCTGGGATCGGGCTACGATGTAGTACCGATGCCCATATGATCTCTTCGCGACATCTGGTATAGATGGCTGGCGACGCTGGCGCAAGAGCGTCGAGCATGGCGATTGTCGTGCTACGGCCGGCGATTCGGTCCTTGGGATGCATCGACTTCATCTTGTCGATTGTTATTGGGCGCTGACGGCGCGCCGATCTCGCAGGTTGCGAATGCTCCGGCAGGAGCGCAGGCGGCGACTCTCGACGTCGAGAAGGCATATCGCACGATCCCGATAAAGTCGGACGACAAAACATTTCTTGTCGTGGCACACAGGAACTTGTTTTGGCTGGATCACGTTGCTCCCTTTGGCTTGACGACGTCCTCTGGTCTGCAAGGCGAGGTTGCGGATGCCACTATTGATATCTGGGAATGCGCCGGCGTCGCTCCATCGCTCAAATGGGTGGATGATTTTAACATCTTTCGTTTTCCCATATTGTGGTTCATCGATGATCTCGGCGTTCCGGTTTACACCTATGCGTACGACCGGGAAGGCACAAAATCTCTCATTTCTGCGCTTCAGGTGCCATGGCACGTGTCGAAAGGGCAAGAATTTGCCTCGACAGTGGTTTACGTCGGTTTCCTTTGGGACATTGCAGCGAAAACAGTTTAAGTTGCTGATCATAAACTTCTTCGACTTTGCCAGAAACTCGAAAAGTTCATCGCGCTGGCTGAAAGCGCAAAGGTCTCGTTGAAGGATTCTCAGAGCATCAACGGCTCCTTGAATCATGTTGCGTTTGTATACCCTTACAGCAGGGCGTACCTCACATCTCTTGCCAACTTCATAACCGACTTCACACTTATTCCTCGAGGCCGACCTCTTCTGTGTTATGCAAGACCCTCATTGTTAACGGATCTTCGATGGTGGCTTCACGAATTCGCAACGGCTCCGCGGATCAGGTCTTTGAGCCCGCGAGGTCCTCGAAGTGACCTCGATATTTGGGTTGATGCCTCGACCGACTGGGGCGTCGGAATCGTTGTCGACGCCGGCTTCGCAGCTTGGCGCTGGGCTCCTGGTTGGAACGTCGGCGTGGGGCGCGACATAGGCTGGGGGGAAGCGATTGCAGTTGAACTGGCGGTTTTACAGGTCGAGGCCTTGGGCGTTCGGAACGCGGAAGTCCTTATCCACAGCGATAACCAAGGGGTTATTGGCGCCTTCCAACGTGGCCGCAGTCGCAACTGGTTGGTTAACCAGTGCATTCGACGAGTCAATCTGGTTAGCGTCTCCACCAATATTTCGTTCGTTTTCGAATATGTCGAGTCGGCGGTGAATCTGGCTGATCCCATCTCGCGCGGAGTCGGGGTTCCAGAGTTCCACCCGATCTTGGACGTCGTGCCTCTGCCCGAGGCTCTTATCAAGTCATTCCTTGATGAATAGTACGTCTTCGTCATCATCGTCCGCCTTTGCGGACGTCCTCACTGAGGTGGTGTTACCTGAGCCGCAGTGGTCCCATAAGTTACTATCTTGCCACTATAGTGGTAGAGAGATAGTGTCTTTATCCAGTGGGTAGTAACTTTATCAGTACATAGTAACTTTACTAGAAAAGTAGGTTGAAAGTAACTTTCTTAGTAAGCCTAAAATTAAAAATTTCGAAAATTGGGTGTAACAAGGATTGAACCTTGAACCTTATGTTAAGGTAACTTTAACCATTACACTAAATGGCCATGTTGTTTTTATAAATTTAGTTACTTTTATATCTAATCTAATATAACTTTTTATTAGTTTCAAGACAGAAAAACACGTTCCCTGCCAACCTACCAACCCCAACCCAACCACCAACCTCAACCAACCCAACCCAGCTCAACCTCAACTCCAACTCAACCCATCCCAACCTCAACCAGGTGACCTCAAATAAGGCTTTGTTGAAACAATGTTAATTCCTTTGTGGTGTAGTGGTTGATGACATGCTTTATAATAGAACAAAGTTACTATAGTTACTTTGATACTACTATTGATAAAGTTACTATTGTACACTTTTAATAGACAAGATACTACCCACTGGATAAAGACACTATGCTTTACCACTATTAATGGTGGTATAGTAACTTAAGTAACCTCTACAGTTGGTTACCTGCAGAGAGTCGCTCGGGCGGCTGTTTGGTGGCACTTCCGCGTACCTCAGGAGAGCGAAGGATTCGGGCTAAGAAGCCCAAGGCAGGAAATAGTTATATTGCTTCGGAGTATCATCCTCTTGTTCCCGCTCGTGATCGCCTTCTTTTATGGACTTCTCCCCATGGACTTTTACACGCCGCGCAATCACGCGCTCTTCTCTCTTCACCTGCATATGATCGTCTTCAACTAGTCAAGCTTTCTTCTGTCGAACCAAACACGCGCGAAGTGTACGGCGCGGGCCTTTTACGATTCACACAGTATTGTGATACTTTTAACATTTTGGAATCTCAGCGCATGCCGGCTTCTGATACTCTTCTGGCGGGATTTGTCGCGGCTGGTGCTGGCAAAGTCGGTTCCGCGCAACAATGGATTAGCGGGCTCGAATTATGGCACAAGATGTGTGGTGCTCCATGGCAAGGTTCTGGAGAACTCAAGGCAGCTCTCGCGGGTGTCAAGAAACTGGCTCCCAATTCATCGCATCGCCCTCCTCATCCTCCGGTGACTTATCAACATATGTGTGCCCTTGTCGACGGGCTTGACTTTTCCAACACGCTTGATTCATCTATCTGGGCTGTAGCAGCTGTTGCTTTCTGGTCTTGCTGTCGCTTGGGAGAGCTTATTGTTGTCTCTGGTTCTGATTTTGATGCGAGACGTCATGCGACGCGTGGTTCTCCGTTGACGTTTGGTCAAGCGCGGGATGGTACTCGTTATGCGACGTTACACATTCCCTTTTCCAAGACTACAGGCACTATCGGCGCTGATATTTCCATCACGAACATTCCCGACCGATTATCCCCTTTACAGGCGTTGGAGTATCACCTTGCGGTCAACGTCAATATCTCCTCGTCGGCGCCTTTATTTGCCTTTGCGCAGGATGATTCTTGGCTCCCCTTGACGAAGGATATCTTCTTGCAGCGGTACAATATGGTTTGGAAGCAGGCAGGTTTGGACAGCATCTCAGGTGGTCATAGCTTTCGCATTGGAGGTGCGACGGAGTTGTTACTGAGAGGTGTCCCTCCCGGCGGCCATCAGGAAAAACCACTGTGGCAATAACCGCACAATTGTCACAGCTTGTGGCAAGTGTGGCAATTGCTACGTTTTTGCCTCTCTGGTAATTGAATGGCAATTGCTAGTAATGTACCACAGAGCTGGAGAGGCCGACAAGACAATCACGATAGGATTCATTGACTCCTTAGAATTAAATCATAGGTAGTAAATAAGGCTCCAACCATTTTATTTACATTTACTGAAAATTCTAATAAAAATGGTAAATAGTATGTAGATAGTAAATAGATAGTAAATAAACAGTATAAATGGTTGAAGAAGTGTTCAAATTATTCCAGTCTAAGCAAGGCTATGACATCTGAGAAATTTAACAGTGGTATATAGCACTATGTAACCTATATAGCTCTGATAGGGCCATAGCAGTCTCCTTTTCTACATAGCACTCTATAGCAGCAAGACAATCTATATAGAGCTATCATAGCACTCTATAGCAGTAAGACAATCTATACAGAGCTATCATAGCTATCATAGGGTAAGGTAGTAACTATCATAGTCATCATGGTTATCTGTTATAAGATGATAACTATCATAACTGCCATAGCATATGATGATTATTATAGCTATATCAGCTATGTGGTATATCCTTAGTATCATATTATATGTAGCTAGTTAGACTACTATTGACTCTATATCATCTTCATCAACAATGTTACTCAAAAGATGCTATAAACTCATCAATAAAATAAAATAATTAGATCACATCTGAGACATTCAAAACATCGAAAATTTAGAAGCATTATATTTCAAGTAATATTTAATTATAGTACATCTACAAATAGTACTAACAAATCTATGATACACTATAAGATATGATAAGACTATTAGATAAAGATAAGATAAGATAAAAGATAAGATAAAGATAAAACTTACTATCAAGATAAGAAAAAGCGAAAATGATCTACAAAAAAAAGTCAACAAATTAGTATTACAAAATAAAATAAAAACATAAGGCTTACCTAAGGAAATAAAAGCGAAAATGCCAAGCTTGCAAAGAACAATAGGGTTAAAAGCATTCAAACAATATAACAACATACCAAAGAAAATAAAAAAGCGAAAATGCTAAGGTCACAAATAACATAAGGATAGAGACAATAAAACAATATAACAACTTACCAAACATAAGAAAGTTAAAGCAAAAGAGGGAGAGATAACGAAAGACGAGAGATGGTAGTGGTAAGGAAAAGAGAGAGAAAGCGAGTCGTGCACACCTTATATAGATGTGGCGAGCGGAGCGCCAAATATGGGTGACGCGACTCGGCCCGGGTGCTGCCGGATGCTGCATCAGAGGCTAAGGCGGCAGATTTTCTTAAGTTCGTATCACTGCCCGGTAGCCTGTAGTACAGTAGCTAGGTATATAGCTGATTCAATCGAATTATATTGATGAATTGTATACAGTCTCTTTTTCTTAGATTTGTTGCTATTTTATCTGATTTATAAAGTTCGAGACATTCGAACTCGCACGTGTTTGGTGGCTGAACCACCGAAACGCGCGTCGAAGTTCAAATATTCGACACGACTCCTCCCACCACCACTCCCCTCCCTCTCCTCTTCCTCTCCCTCTGTCTCTCCCGTCAAACCGAACACCGAAGGAGGGTAGCGGGATGCCGAGGGCCCCGCAGGTGAGTAAAAAAAGAACTCTTTATCTCCTTTTCGTGCTAACCTAGAGAGTATCGCTCGAATGAGCGATACTCTCGCCATCTTTCGCCCTTGCGGGCCTCCCTCACCGCCATTCCTCGCCGCCACCCCTCCCTCGTCGACTCCCCGTCCTCCGGACCAGACGACGCACGCCCCTTCGTGCACGGGCCAGGCGCGCCAGCGCATGCACGGCCGGCGGATGGCTACGGCCGGGCGCGGGCATGTCAGCCAGCACACGCACGCACGCACGTCGTGCGTGGCCGTGCGAGACGTGCTCGCACGTGGGCCCCGGTGCCTCGTGTGCAGGCCTCTGTGTCGCGCACGAGCCCGGTGCCTTGCGCACGCCCGCCACGCCCCGCCGCACCCCGCTGCACCCCGCATACGAGCCAGCGCCCGGAGGATGCCCGCCGTACCTCGCGTACGGGCCCGCGGCAGCCCAGCACCCCGCGCACGCACCCCGCGCCTCGTCAACGCTCCCCGCGCCTCGTCAACGCTCCCCGCGCCTCGCCCACGCCCTCTACACCTCGCCCAACCCCCCCGCGCCTCGCCCAACCCCCCCGCACCTCGCTCACGTCCCTCGCGCCTCGCTCACGCGCCTCGCGGCATCCCCAGGGCCCGCGATGCCTGTCGTGCCCCGCGGACACCCACCGTACCCCGCGGACGCCCACCATATCCCGCGGACGCCTGCCGCACCTCGCGGACAACGCCACACCGCGTACAACGCCGCCGCGCCCCACGGTATCTTGCGCATGAGCCAGCGGGAGCTCCACGCCCCGCGCACGCCCGCCACGTCCCGCGCACGCCCGCCACGTCCAGCGCGCGCCAGCCACGTCCCGCGCACGTCAGCCACACTCCGCGGCGCCCCATTTCACCACACCGCCCTTCACCGCATCTCGCTCACGAACCAGCGGCCGCCCCATGCCCCGCGCATGCCCGCTGCTCCTCGTGCCCGCTCCTCACATCCCGCTGCACGTCGCGCACGGGCCAGCGGCAGCCAGCGCCTCACGCACGGGCCCGCACGCCTCGCGCTCGCCTGCCGTGCCTTGCGTACGGTCCCCAGTATCTCGCGCACCGCCATGCGCCGCGTCTTCAGCGCACACCGCCGCGTCTCGCATACGGGCCCGCCGCAGCCCGACGCCGGTGCGCACGGCCACGGCGCCTCCCGTGTCTCGCGCACGGATCCGGCGCCTCGCACATGGGCCCAGCGCTTCGGCACGGGGCTGCCGTGCCTCGTACGCAGCTGCTGTGCTGCGTGCACGACTCGCGCCGCGTGCGTCCGCCGCGCCTCGTGCGCATGCGCACCCTTGTCGTGCCCTGCCAGCGCGCACATGCCTGTGCATGGCTCTACCTGTGCATGCCGCACGCCAGTGTGCACGCATGTACTGTTTTGTTCTGTAGTATACTTGATTGTAGTAACTGTTTTGAATATAATGATTTTGACTTTATATTTTTCGTACCTGATTGACTTGAGATAATGATATTAGTATTCATATCTCACTTACTGTAGGGGTCATAGGGACCATAGGGACCATAGAAAGCCAGTGAATTTATATAGCAGCTATAGCTGCCCCTTAGAAATATATAGCACTATATAATGTCTAACTACTGCTATATAGGCCATGATAGGCCTCATAGCCTTTTATAGTTGAGAAAGATAGCTACATAGATAGATGATGATAGACGTCATAGCATTATGATAGGACATATAAATGAACACTAGACTATATAAAATTTTAATTTCTCAGATGTTATCTTAGCCTTTGCAGATACTAATGAGCTCATTTATTACTCAAAATTCAACAATTGAGACTCAATAGATCCTGAAGCATGCAAAATAGCAAGAAATTTGTATGCAAGATAAGCAATGACTAAAAAGTCTTGATGGTTGTCCTGCTTTGTATATTAGAGGAGACTGCTTGTTATCTTTTTAGTAACTAAAAAATTATCAACACAGTAAATATGAGAATGTCTATATATTAAGAATAGTATATATAGACTATAAGGAATAAAATTAAACAGAACAATATAAACACATTGATAGCAAGCAAATATCACATGTCATAATCAGCAAGAATATAGTGACTCAAAACATTTTGCTACATTTTGAAATTGAAGTTCTTACAGTCACCTTGCTTCTCCTACTAGTAACAAGTATGAGAATGTCTATCAGATTGATTTTACTGCTGAATGTGTCCTGCAATGCAAACTATCAGTGCTCTTCAGAGTGTTTTTTATATTCTTGAAATAAATGTACTTAAAAAAACACTAGATCAGTTTATATAAAACTGAAATTACAGAATATGGATGACTCACATGTTGATTTTTTTGACCATCTTAGCATCTCTTAAGCACTAATAACCAATATCACTTACTCTTTACTTTACTATATATTTTATGTTTTCAAGGCATTCTGTAAATAAATAGTAAAAAGAAATAGTAAAAACCATTTATACACAGTAAATAAACAAAATAGTTGGAGCCTTAGTAGTAAAACTTATATTTGTCTACAAAAACTATGTACAAAGTATCTATGCTACTGGAGGGCATGGATGGCAGGCAAACAATGGTCTACAAGGCTGCGCAGGTCATACGGGGCCAGACACAAGCATGCACGCAATTGGTGCATGTGAGCATGCATGCGGGGCATGGCAGTGGCACGCACTCGTACGTGGCCACGCACACACATGCAGGGTGGAACGGGGTGGGTTTATGGTGTGGGGGTTGTCCAGCTCTTGGGCCGTGCATGCATGGTTGCGGGTTGGCGGCCATGCATGCACAGGGAGCGCTGCTCGGGTCTGCCTACGTGCTGCGACCGTAGGAGTCACTGATGCGCGTGACCGTTCGTGACTGCACGCACAGCGTGCATGCGTGCCCAGTCTGTGGCCGTACGTGGCCGGCAGGAGCACCCTGCGCCCGCTCGCACAGTGCGTGTGTGCTGGTGTGGTTGTATGTAGCGCCGGCTGCCACGGGACCGTGCATGATGCAGTGGGTCTGCACATGGGCGGTGCGAGGCATCAAAGGTGTGGACGAGGCACAGGGGGCGTAGACGAGATGCAGAGCCCACGTGCAAGGCACTGCACTGCCGAGGCCGTGCGCGAAGCGTCAGGTTGCCCGAGTTCGTGCACAAGGCGTCGGGCTCTCACGGGCCCGTGCACTACGTGGGAAGCACATGTACAGGCAGTGCAGCGCGAAACGTGCGTATGCGAAGTGCGGGGATGCGTGGGCAGGGCCTGTACGCGAAGCACTGGGTCACCGGGGCCCGTGCGCGATGCGACGGACTTGCGCGCGAGGCGTGGTATCCTTGTGAGAGGTGCGGCGGGTGGGCGCAAGCCATCAGGCAGTCGCGGGCCCATGCGCGATGTGCATGCTTGCATGTTTGTGCTGGCGTGCCCGTCCCGGGGTGTGGCCAACCGGGTGCACTCGTTGCAGCGAGGCGCGAGGCGCTGGTGACATGGCGGTGAGGCGGCGAGGCAGCGACGGAGGAGGAGGGAGGGAAAAACAGATCGAGAGTACATTCAAGTGATACTCTCAATGTTAGCATGTAAAAGAGAGAAGATAAGTATTTTGTACTCACCTTGGATATCCTCCAATACCCTCCGTGTCCAGCTTATGCCCTCCGACGCTTGGTTCGAACGAGCTGGAGAGGGATGAAAGGGAGCAGATGGGAAGGAGGACAGTGGTGGTGATCGAGACAGCGACATGTTGAAATTGCCTGGTGGCCTGTCTCGCAGGTGCGCGGCAGTTGCCGGAGTATGTTCAGTCACTTAGTGCATTGAGGTAATGCCAGGCGAGCTTGACAAAGTGCCATTGTTGAATGGTCATCCCGCGCCGGCCCGTCGGTCACAATGTAGCAGTTACTCAATGACAGGCCTGCTCCCCTTATGTACCAATAAGTCATTGTCTGGCCTCTGGTCATTTAATCTGTAGTGTCCATTTATCATTGACTGGCCTGGTTCACTATGTACCAATGGGTCATTGTCTGGCCCACTGGATGTGGTGGGAGGTCATTGGCTGGCCCGTACTCATGAAGTATCTACTATCCATTTCCCATTGACGGGCCTGTAGTATATACCAATGCATCATTGACGGGCCGGTTCTCTTACAATACCGCTGTACATTCATCATTCACCGGCCTGTCCTCTGACGTCCATTGGATCATTGACCGGCCCATTCCATCCCGCGGGTTGTCAATTGCTCAGCCCGTCTTCCAACGTCCATTGGGTCATTGACAGGCCCATCCTCTCATATCACCACTGTTCATTCATCATTCACCGGCCCGTCCTCCAACGTCCATTGGGTCATTGACAGGCCCATTCCATCCCGCGGGTTGTCAATTGCTCGGCCCGTCTTCCAACATCCATTGGGTCATTGGCCGGCCGGTCCTCTTACAATACCGCTGTACATTCATCATTGACTGGCCCGTCCTCCAACGTCCATTGGGTCATTGACAGGCCCATCCTCTCATATCACCACTGTTCATTCATCATTCACCGGCCTGTCCTCTGACGTCCATTGGATCATTGACAGGCCCATTCCATCCCGCGGGTTGTCAATTGCTCGGCCCGTCTTCCAACATCCATTGGGTCATTGGCCGGCCAGTCCTCTTACAATACCGCTGTACATTCATCATTCACCGGCCCGTCCTCCAACATCCATTGGGTCATTGACCGGCCCATCCTCTCACAATTTCTACTATCAATTCCCCATTGACGGGCCTGCAGTATATACAAATGGGTCATTGATGGGCCCGTCCTCTTAGAATATACCATTGTACATTCATCATTGACCGGCCCACTCGATCCCGCGGCATCACAATTGCTCGGCCCGTCCTGTACCGTCCATCGGGTCATTGACGGGCCCGTCCTCTCACAATAACACTGTACATTGGGTCATTGGCCGGCCCGTCCTTGTACAATGTCTCCTGTACATTCATCATTGATGGGCCCGTCCTCCACCATCCAATGGGTCATTGGCTGGCCTGTCCTCCTACCATTTTTACCATTTATTCATCATTGACGGGCCCGTCCTCTACCGTCCATTGGATCATTAACGGGCCGGTTCTCTCACAATGTCTACTGTACATTCATCATTCACCGGCCTGTCCTCTGACGTTCATTGGGTCATTGACAGGCCCATTCCATCCTGCGGGTTGTCAATTGCTCAGCCCGTCCTCCAATGTCCATTGGATCATTGACCAGCCCATCCTCTCATAACACCACTGTTCATTCATCATTCACCGGCCCGTCCTCCAATGTCCATTGGGTCATTGACAGGCCAGTTCTCTTATAATACCACAGTGCACGCTCGTTACTGGGGTGAAGGTGGGTGATACCGTGTTAATATATTCCATGAGATACAATGGAATTGCATGAATTTTGGAACCTAATGAGACAAGTGCGACATCATGGAAACATAAATTAGAACGCAGCAGGCTGCTCCTGGTCCGTGGGTAAGGCAGGGACAACCCACCTAGCCGCGGGTAAGGCAGGGACAACCCCACCTGCTGCGGGTAAGGCAGGGACAGCCCACCTGCCGCGGGTAAGGCAGGGACAACCCCACTTGCCGTGGGTAAGGCAGGGACAACCCACTTGCCGTGGG
The DNA here is from genome assembly GCA_033439255.1 of Hericium rajendrae. Classification (NCBI taxonomy): domain Eukaryota; kingdom Fungi; phylum Basidiomycota; class Agaricomycetes; order Russulales; family Hericiaceae; genus Hericium; species Hericium rajendrae. Next base: position 386,634 of record JAVRDV010000018.1, read on the forward strand.
TAAGGCAGGGACAACCCCACCTGCTGCGGGTAAGGCAGGGACAGCTAAGGCAGGGACAACCCACCTCCCGCAGGTAATCAGCCGCCGCCGGTGATTGATATATCCTGTGAGATACAATGGAATCTAATGAGACAAGTGCGACATGATGGAAACATACTGGCTGACTGGAGTGGATCATGAAGCCGTCGGTGAACTTCATCGACTTGGCATGGGCAGCACAAAGCTTGCCGGAAACAACGACTTCGCAACCCTTGGCACCGGACTCCATAACGAAGCGGAGCACACAGCAGGGACAACCCCACCTGCCGCGGGTAAGGCAGGGACAACCCCACCTGCCGTGGGTAAGGCAGGGACAACCAACTTGCCGTGGGTAATCAGCCGCTGCCGGTGATTGATATATCCTGTGAGATACAATGGAATCTAATGAGACAAGTGCGACATGATGGAAACATACCGGCTGACCGGAGTGGATCATGAAGCCGTCGGTGAACTTCACCGACTTGGCACGGGCAGCACAAAGCTTGCCGGAAACAACGACTTCGCAACCCTTGGCACCGGACTCCATAACGAAGCGGAGCACACCGTAGCATGCACTGCAAGAGGCTCAGATGCTGAACACAACACCCAAATCGATTGAAGCATGCACCGACGGATGGCGAGGCCACTAATGATCTTGTATAACATATACCCCCACACGCCGGTTCTCTTATAATACCACGGTTCATTCATCATTGACCGGCCCATCCTCTTATTACGATTCCTTAGAATCGTTTACTCTATACCGCCTTTTCATAGTGAAAACGACACCAAAACGATGACTATGCCCATTAGGCAGTTGGCTTATATAATCACATATCTTCAATCTAACGAGTTTGCAGGTTCAACTCCAGCTCTGGCCAAACTTTCTTGATTTAATGTAACTTGATCAGTTCTCAACCAATTCACCTGTTCTCAAATGCATCTGGATCTGCTCATTTATTGCTTTCTGATAGTATTTTTTGCACCCTGATCTGTGCAGAACTCATAGAATGCAATGAATTTCTACATTTTCCCTCTATGACACTTGAACTTGAGCTAACTCAGTCCATTCTTCACCGATTTACTCGTTCTCAAATGCGTCTAAATCTACTCACTTATAGCTTTGCTACCATACTTCATGCATCCAAATCGGTTAAGAACTCACAGAATGCAAAGTGTTTCTTTTTTCCTCTTCTAAAATGCTTGAACCCTAGCTAACTAGGCCAATTCTCAACCAATTTACTCGTTCTAAAATGCATCAGAATCTACTTATTGATAGCTTTCTGACGGTACCTTAGGCGTTAGGATCGGTGCAAAACTCGCAGAATGCAAATTGTTTCTACATTTTCCCCTAGAATGCTTGAACTCCAGCTAACTTAATCAGTACTCAACTGATTCACTTGTTCTCAAATGCATCCAAATATACCAGAAAGCTGGTCTCTAACACAATTTACTGCTTATAGAAAGATACAGCCACTAAAATGATACACAGGAAACAAATGTACATACTGCTTATTGATAAAATGAGCAAAAAATGCAATTTATCGGTAGCAGTGGGTCCTGAGAGTCGGTCATGTGATCCTACAAGACCTTGTGCGGCCGAACAAGGTCTTAGCGCCCGCTTACATAAGCATAAGTTGCCTACAGAGCCAATACACTGTATACAGTGATTGCTTTATAGCTCTGCAACGAAGCAATCAATCGACAAACGGTAAATTGTGTTCAAATACGTTTGATCACATCTTTCCAACCCAATTTAGAATATGAAAATCGGATCACTCCAAGCAGAGATATTTCTCGATTTATGTGCCACATCAGCAAAAGAGTATTGTCTCCTATCTCAACAACAAGTGGTGCTATAATGTTGTAAACTATACTGTTAGAAAGCTACTGTAAATCCAATTTCAATAAGCCCTCATACATTATGATTGATGCAGTATCAGCAGAGCTATAAAGCAATTAGTCTGCCACATCATCACGGACATATAGTTCAATAGATCAGCATTTTGCCATGCTATCTTGCTGTTTATGGCACTATTCTAAAGCTATTCTAAATCTGATTCCAACAAGCTTTCACTCATTCTGATTCATGTGGTATTGAGAGGGCCATGGTGCAATCTCTATGCCACATCATCAGAAGAGATCCAAAAAGTTGGTGATGGCCCTACACCATCATTGGACACCTCAGCCGCAACTCACTGTAGATGGGAACTGGGCGTGTCCAAGCCTTGTAGTTAGTGTGCACTACTGGTAGTATCACACTGACTTCAAAGCTATCTGAAGAAAAGAAGAGAAAGCAGAGAGCGCAACATCAACTACTGCTGACATAAGCTAAGCACAGCCACCAGACCTTGTGCGGCCGAACAAGGTCTGCTATTGATCACGTGATTGGTCATTAGCTTTGTTCAACAATACAATGTTTGACATTGATCATATATTCAATCTTGAATCTTGTTTGATTTGTAGATATTACAAGTATTTATAATATAAGCATATATAATAGTGTATATCATATATCGAGCTGATTATAATAAGATATGACAAGTGTGTACTGTATTACATACCAGATTATATATATAATCAGGTACTAAGATATATAACATAGCAGAAAATGTAGAGTTATCAGAGGTAGGAGCTGAACTACTCATGATTAGATTAGATTAAATAGTGTTTTTTTATATGCTTTAGGGTTCGACACGAGTCAGAGTCACCTGTAGATCAACATGGGTATACCCACAAAATTGACCTGCAGGTATCTAACTTGTAGATCCAGATCACCTGGTGGCTGAGACCTATACAAATCCAGATCAAGGTTGTGCTCAAACTCATTGACCTGTGAGTGACCTGTGGGTAACCTGCTATCCAAACTTTATTTTGGTTAACATATTATATTGCAAAGTTCAAATCTATATGTCATGATCCCTAACTAACTACATACTATATGTCATCTGCCAACACTAACTTACAGCTTCAATCACATATGCCCATTATCACTATATCTTGTCATACCCATGAAGTGTATAAAGTCTACAAGCAAGGCATGGATTCAAAAGGCTGCATGCGACATACTTGTGGCATCGACATGGGCATGTGCATGCCGGTGGGGCAGCTTTGAGTATGTGTGTGCACATGAGCTGGCACATGTGCAAGGGGAGCATATGTGGGTGCTGGTGTACTGGCATAGCTGTGGGCATGCACACACAAATGATAATCACCAGCTTGGATGAAAATTGGGAATGAGACCGGGAGGGTGCATTTTGATTGTTGAATAGCACTAATGGCATATAAAACTTGCCTCACATTGGGCTTCTGTCAGACGAATGATATGACAGCATGCATAGTGGCATGTGTGATGTCCATGGGCATGAATGCACACATGTAGTTTGAGCAATGGACTATGGGATGGTGGGGGCATGCAGTCAAAAATGTGTATGCTGGCAGGGCATGTATTGGTAGATGCACACTGTCTCAGACATGCAAGGATATGCAAAGCTGTTTGTAGACAACTGCGTATTGTTGAGGCATGCTAGACACTGCTCAGATGATCAGCAAAAAGATGTCAAGCCTTGCTGTTGTAGCAACAATGCTGTAGCAACAAGACCTGACAGGCATTGTGGGCCTTGCAGTTGCAGCGCTAGACTGGCACTGTGCATGCTCTTACTGTTGTGAGTGGGAATTAAATTTCTGGTGCACATGAGTGCTGGTTGTCGAAGATGGGTGAGGGCCGGTTGGCTGGTTGACCTGTTGATGAGGACGATGGGAGAAGCACAGATGGTACACGAAATATGGTGGATGATGTCAAAAAATGGTGGAATGTCATGAAACTCATCAAACATCATGAAACCTGTCGAAGAACAGTGAAAAATGAGAGCCTTGCCTGTTATCGAGTGAGACTCCTGAGATCAGCACAGTACAATGAAATAAAAGGCTTTTGGACTCACCTAGAAGCCTCTCGAATCTCCATAACACCCATCCTGCCATTGAATTGAGGAGATATGGTGAAAAGGGAAGGATTAAGATGAAAAAACAAAGAGGAGGGCATCGTAAAAGTGAGATACAACTTTAAGACCAACTGACTTGCAAGTGATCTGTGATGTCACAGATACCTGACCTGCAGCTCCAGATCACCCAGTGGTGCAAATCTGCATGGATCCAGGTCAGCACCTTGGACAGATTGAATACCTGCAAGTTCAGATCTAAGTCACCCACGAGTGCACTTGTGTTGAACCCTAATATACTTAAAGTGATGTTTGCACAATTGATGCTCTCAGGCATTTGTATAAGTTTTTTGTTACTCTAAACCTTCATGCTAATCGACAGGCAATTTTACCAGAAAGTAGTTGCCATATTTGGTCACTAATTTCTGCCAGTATACAAAATATGATTTGAAGGTAAGAATTCAATTTTTATAGTATTTTATGCATGTAAAATAGAAAAATACTGACTAGATTATACATTGAAGAGATATAAGCTCTATTAAAAAAAAAACTGATATGATTTATGTTATTTTTTGTAAAAGTCAGAAAAAAAAATCCAAATATAGAAATTAAATTCTGCCTTTGGTGCTAGCAGCAATGCATACAAATCAATAGAAGGTACACAGGCTAACAGAAAATGTATGAGGTAGTAGAAGCATACATAAGTTTGTTGTGATGCTCATAGGTTGATACATGTGTAAGCTAATCAACAAAAGTATGCATAGGTCAAAAAATGTGAGCCAAGAGTGCATATATGAGTTGGTGTAGTGTGTATCATCTGAAAAATTGAAATTTCATATAGCCCAGTATTGATCTATATGTTTTATCATAGCACTATAAGGTCTATCACTATTTATGCCACCACAGTTCTCAACTATGTAAGACTATGAGGCCTATCATAGCTATCATAACAGTAGTTGGACACTATATAGTGCTACATGTTTCTGAAGGATAGCTATAGTTGTTGTACAAATCATATAAATTCAAAGGCTTGCTCTGATCTATATGGTCCCTACTATGATCTCTGCTATTAGTACTGTCTCAGATCAATCAGGTACAAGAGATATAAAGCCAAAATCAATTATATTTCATATAGCTACTAGTACAATCAAGTATATTACAAGTTCAAACAGTGCACACATGCACAATGGTACACATCATGTACAGGTAGAGCTATGTGCAGGCATGTGTGCACTGGTAAGGCACAACAAAAGTACATATGTGCATAAGGCACTAGGTTCATGCACAAGGCATGATAAGTGTCATAGCTGTGCAGGAGGTCCAGTGGCCATGCTCACCAATGTTAAGCTGTAGTGGGCCTATATATAAGATGCAATGTGCAGTGAGGATGTGTGAGATATTGAGAGCCATGTATGAGGCATAGAGGGTGAGCATAAGGCATACAGGCCCATATGTAAGGCTGCTACTAGCTTGTACAGGAGATCAACAGGGTGTGGTGGCCATGCACAGGATGCTGCAAGCATGTGCAGAGTGTCAAGATGCTGTGGGCCTGTACATGAAGTACAGTAAGCATCTATAGGATGGTGGCTTGTATGCAAGATGTAGTGTAGCATGATGAGCATGCATAAGGCACTAAGCCTATGCATGGCTTGGTATGTCTGTGTATGAGGCATGAGGCACAAGGTACAGGCAGGTGACACACCTGCACATAGCAACACACAATGCATGTATATAGTTATGCTGGCTGACATGCTCACATTCAGCTGTAGTCATCTCTAAGCTGTCACTGGCCCATCCACAAGGTACATCGAGATGTGGTAGATCAGCATAGGGTGTGACCAGTGAACATGAGGCATAGTGAGCTGGCATGAGGTGTAGCAGGCATGCATGAGGCACTGGCCCCAGCACAATGCTACATGCCAAGTATAAGACATGAGGTACAGGCCTGCATGCAAGATGTCAGTATACCTGTACATGGCCATACATGATGGTAATTTATATAGCTTCATTGATGATAAAAAAAAAGGAATCGTTTTGCCATGCACAGCATTGGCCCTCTTCCACCAAGTGTCCAATGGATCATTGGCTGGCCCATTCGATCCCACGGGTTTTCAGTTGCTCGGCTGGTCCCCTACCGTCCATTGGGTCATTAATGGGACCATCCTCTTAACAATTTCTACTGGTCATTGGGTCATTGGCCGGCCGGTCCTCTTACAATACCACTGTATATTCATCATTCACCGGTCCATCCTCTGACATCCATTGGGTCATCACCATGCCGCGGGATCAATTGCAGCGTGATGCTGTGGGATCAATCACAGTGGGGGGTTTCACTGCAGACAAAATTAGTCATTCAAAATATAAACCAGCCGTATGGTATATAACATATACCCGCACATGTGTGCATTGCATAAAACACTAACTTTAACAATCACAACTGGTATCGCGCACGTGCCTGAATTGTCATGTGGTAGGGTTTCGCGGCGAGGTCTACACTTCATCTCCATCCATCACTTTCCATATGTCAACGAGTCCCTCACTAGACCCCCTTGAAGAGTTCCGCACCCGCGATATGCAGGAACGAAAACGTCGGGTGGAAAAGTCTCTTGCTGCACTACAGGCATCGGAAGTCGGTGACACTAACCTGAATGTGAAGCAATGGGTACAGCAATCCATCTTCGCAAAGCCATGTCAATGTGCTAATCACACTATCACCATCGTTTTAGGTAGTACTTGCCAGAGATTTTGGCTTGATCGTTCATGGCATCCTCTCATTCCTGAATCCACCTCAACCATGACTGCTCGTGCAGCTCGTGCACACACATCCCGCGGCATTGTTAGCCCAGGACTCACCCACGGCATGCCACCATTGACCGATACACTCCCACGGTATAACGCCGCCCTCTTCTCGAGAGTGAGTTGAAATGTTTCTTGCCAGATCATACACACTAAATTCTCAAATCTACCAAATATCTAGAATGGTTACTATACTGTACCTGGCTCTGCACCTCCTGCAGATCTTTTCGAGGAAACAAACAAAAGTTTTTGGAGGCTTTGAACGAGTCAGAAACAGCCCAACAGGAAGCGCGCGGTATGCTGCAGAGGGCGTTGGCTGCCGAGGATACCAAGGTGAAGCAGTGGAATAGCGAAATAGGGGTGGCGATGAAGGGTAATCATAGTACACGTGGTGCCAATGCAGAGGACGTCACCGATGGCAATGATACAGATGAACGTACAAATTCATAGACCTTTTGTTCTTTAGCCTAAAGCGTTATCCAAATCTGGCAGTAGTATTCCACAGTCCGATGATCTGATCAATGCCCCTTTCGGTATTTTGTCCACACTTCCGCACCCTCTGTCATCTTGTTCTATTTGACCAAGTTCGCTGGAAAACAAGCCAAATGCAGAGCCATCCTAGCAACGACGGTTCAGACCAGGATATCAATCCATTGACGGACCAAACCCGCGGCTCAGGTGTGTGCAGAATTGTCGAGATCCTGGCATTGCTAATCAGTAGTGTAGACAGTAGCTGGCCGACCCTAGATGAATATGGATATGATGAGGAGGAGTGGGATGGACCCCCTCCCCTAAATCCAGAAGACACGGACTTTCCCCAAGCACCTCCGCATTGCCTCGCACAACAGCTCCTCAACGAGTCTGCTTGGCGCATTCGTGATGCCATCCTATGGCTGAAAGACAAGGTGGATTACCCAGATTATGATATTATGAAGGATCAGATCTATGCCGGCATAAAGGCAGAATTGGCAAGTGGTGATTGATCTGATTGGATTCTGATTGATGCTGAACCCGACTAGGATGCCGCGGGTTTCATCATCGGGTGGGCAGCCTTCCACTGCGAACCCCTCCTAGTCCACGACTATTTAAGGAATGCGTACAACACATTCCACATATGCACCAAGGCATACGAGGCCCATAAGACCCCTGTTTCTGTGTCTCATATACCCTTTCAAAGGGGTAAGACTACCCTGACCAGAATTTACATGCCATTGTGGTGGATGGAACGTGGGGGGGAGTGGCTTTCAAAGAAGCAAGTGAATACCCAGGCAACAGCACTGGATAAGGCTTTCTGAAAGGGAGGGGTTTCGATACCGCCAAACGTTCTGGACCATCTCATCGTCGCCATCCAGCTGGCTGTGACAGAGGTGAGCCACGACCAATGCTGCTGGACTCTACTTACTTCTGTATTCATACAGATTTGACGCAATGACCCCATGGTGCAGAACATCGACAGTGCAATTACCCTGACCAAGAACATGATAACCGGTCTGAAATCAAGGCAGGGTGAAGACGATCAGATGGCAATGGAGATGGGGGCCCTGCTCAAATGGGCCAACATAAGCAAAGCGTATCATGGTATCGAAAACATGGCGGGCAGCTCTGGGGATATATGTGACAAGTGAATATGATAGGCAGTGGGATACAGTGCCACGGGGCATGGGATACAGTGCCGCGGGACATGGGATACAGTGCCGCGGGACGTGGTACCATGTGGTAGGATATGCTGCTGTGAGATTTAATGCCGCGGAATCACATCAAGGACATAAGTACTGCCTTAGTGACAAATGTATGCATTGATTTGGACCCGACTCGAACTCAATAACCTGAATATATTACATGCCAAACTGCGATGGAGGATCGTCGCCTCTAGCAAGAGCAAATGCAGCTTCTGCGGTGGTTGCGAATTCTGCCCACATTGCACTCTGACGGGCTGCATATGCCAAGTGACCCAGTTTCCCCTTCCTGTCAGCCCATATCTTCCTAGCATTCCAGGCTGCTCCACGTGTCCTGAACCCGCGGACAGTCCACTCCATTTCAAATGGAAGCACTACCATTTGCTCCTCCCAGCGATGCAACCGAGCACGGGTGCGGAGCCATTGGACACAATGGACTGTAAGACAAGGATGAACAATCGGACATGCAAGAATGATTTTGGCTCACAATCTGCCAGCCATGTAGCCTCAGCGGAGTCCCCTTTCACATCTACACTCCAGAACCATGGCAGATTTGCATTCCGCAGCCCCCTTGCCGCGGGATCCAATACCGCGGTATGGACCTTGAGCTGTGCCCTCTCCAGCAGCTGAAGTCGTTTCAGGACCAACGACTTGACTTTCAATGTAACTAATGCCTCTCTTGCCTTCCGATATATGCGGGCCTGCTGTTGTACTGTGTTTTCAATGGACATGACATCTGCCCAGGCTCGGGTTTTGCCGCGTTGACTGCCAGCATTGCGGACGTCATGTCTGAAAACAAACACCTTATGTCCCAATGCTAGACGAAGGCTCTGCAAAGCATCATTTGCTTGGCCCTCCCTCAACTCAGCCTCCTTGGCAACAAGCGAGCGCATCTCCGGCAACGCGCGCAACTCGTCGTCCAGGCAGGATGGGATTGACAGGGCGACCCTCTCCACTGGGACATACACATTTGTGCCGTCTGTTGCAGCATTCCCTGGAGCATGTTGCTGTTCCGGCTGCTCGATATCCTCACCATCTTCACCTACAAGGTCGAAGTCTTCCCCTTCATTTTCAGACAATGGGATGCCACCACCTGTGACATCTGTATCCTGTGGGAGATAGTCGCCTGCCGCCCTCTCAAATGTCGAAACCCTGGCCTGGAGACGACGTCTGCGGTCTGCTAGATCATTTTTCTGCTCCGCGGTAAGGTTTTTTCCCAACTTGCACAGATGTGCTAGGATAGATAGCCTGCCAGTTCCATTAAAAGAATGAAATGCTGAATGAATAAGGCATTCTTTGGCAAGACTTACTGAGTTTCCTGAATGCGAAGTCCTAGAGTAATCCATGCCGCGGCACCTTGCCCCTTTTCCTTCTTTCGCTCTCGCTCATTCAATTTGGATAGGATCTCTGCTCTTGAAGGGGCTGTGTATCCCGCGGAAATCAACCCCTTGCCGTGGGAACACGTCGTACCAAGTTATGCGCACCTGTTTTGATTACTGTGTCATATATCGGGACCATGACTTCAGGCTTATCGCTGCGCTTATCCTGCGCACGCTGCTCTGCTTTGAGCCACGTGTCCCTATTCTCAGCCCCGACTGTTGCGTCGATATTTTCGAACCCAAGACGTGCCTCCGCAATGCCTGCCTTGCCCTCTTTATACTTGCAGGTAAGGTACGATACTGTGCACCATGATCAGGATCAATGATTATTGCTCGGGAGTGAATGAACCCACCCATCCCTGTCATCTTTTTCCAATTTGAGTCATTCATATGGTCGTCCAGGACCTCTCGGCGATGAGAAGTCGTCATACCAGACGTACTGCGAGAAATCTCGTTCAGTGGTGCCCAGAGTGTTTCGACGACTTCCCCATCAAACTGTCTGGCTCCAATGATGTAGTTTGGTGAGAACGACGGGATGCAAGTATCCTTGTGTCCGTGGACATGGAACAGCCCAATCGCCTTCTTCATTTCCTTCAAACTCATTGGAAGGTTGAGATATGGACTTCTCTCTACTCGCTCATTGAAATGCTTCCACCATTGACAAATGACGTCATAGTATTTCAAGATGATTTCTATCCCTTCAGTATTGTGGTTGATGGCCTGCACATGGAGTAGTCCATGTTCATTTGTCTGGTTGAGGGTGCATGAGCCATGCTGCGGGATAGCGATATGGAACCTGCGGGATGCACCTTTCGCCTTTTTGAAAGTCAACAACAGAATGGGGATAGTAAGCACCATGGCCACAGGCGGTAGCACCGATTCCGGTGTTTTCAATGTTGTGACGATCCGAGTTGACACAGTTTACAGCGCGGTGCTCATTGCAGGTGGAGCGCTAAAACATGGTCAAGCAACCTTGACCCGCGGCAATGCTGAACCACCCTACCTTGGTGACCTCCAAAGCAACTTTAAGATGTTCCTGATACTCTTTCCTTCCCACCATGAATCCGGTGCCATCACTGAGCTGGACATCATTCTCTGGCTTTTGCATCTTCACCCCAGTCAAGTCAAAATTGCCATCCATGACAAATGTTCTTAAGAAAATCCACCTGACGAGGTATGAATCTGAGAGGAATATTCTTGAGGTGACATGCAGCTTACTTCCGTGGATCTAATTCCTTCCAATTGTCCGGCAAGTTGAACCCTGGCTGAGGGCATGCTGCACAAAACAGCGCAAATGCACCCGCGGCATCTGGCTTGTCCAAGTCCGTATGGCCAGCCCCAAACCATTTTCTCAACTTCATATCACGCCATTCTCTTTCTACTCTGAGAAGCTCTCTGTACCGATTCTGGAGGAATATCTGATCAAAGAAATTTCCCTCTGATTACAAGAAAGTATGTATCTCACCGGTACACTGGCCGGAAATGCACTGCTCGTGAGCCGACGCAGTTTCGCATAGAAATGCCAGGCTGTGGTCTTGCATTCTAAATTATCCAGTCGGAAGTCATCCAAAACATGAAACGTGAATGCAGATTGTGGTGCATTGAAGGAGGCTGGGAAGAAGCCCATCCGAAACAGCTGCTTTGCTGGTGCCTCTGCATCTGGACACTGACACCATACGACTGGCAGCTGATGGACTCCGTTCGAATCGATCAAGCAGAGAATGGGATTGCCTTCATTATCCATGTCCTGCTTGCAGACTGAATCTGTCTGGAAGTGCAGTGTGTTGTCTTCGTTACTCTGGTTCATCTGATCATCCTCCGCATCATCGTCCTCATCCTCAACCCGGACTCCATCTCCCTTCCAGCTTCCCACGGCATGTGGACATGCTTCTCCACCGTGACCAAGGTGGACCCGAACACCAGCTAGACGCAGCCATGAAGGTGCAAAAAATTCGCCAGTCCACTTTTCAACGCAATGGAGTGGAAGTGCCAGATGGCGCCGTGCGTAGCATGCTGTGCATTCAAAGGGTCAGCCCACACAATCTCCACATTTCCACAGACCTGGGCGTTCCTTGCATGAGATGCACTTGCCATCCACAGGCCGACATTCATGCTCCAACAGGATATGGAGATAATCCTGATGCTCATCAAGCCATTCCCGTAGGAAGTCATGCTGGCCCTATTGTAAAGCCAGTCATGCCGCCGCACTACGTGACTCGATGCCAATTCAATACTTACCTTCCTTAATGTATTTGTGGTACACGATCGGGATCCACATCCGGTATGGTGTCCTCTTTCGGGCCCTCTCCAGATTGCTGACTGGATGCGCCACACAGTGGTGTGCTCCTGGCCCAGCGGGCCGGGTTGCTGGGATTCACATTACGGATTGGAATCGCAACTTGGCGATATCCGCGGGACGTCTCCTTGAGCACTAGTGCCACTCGAGCCGGTTGACTTGGATTGCCAAATTCCTTGCGACGAACCCTGGTAGTACTCTTTCTGGTTACCATGAGATTGGGTGAAGATGACTGTAGAATACAAGAACACGGCAAACCTGCTCGACGAGAACATGTGTAAATTTGATCGATGGTATTCGTAACTCTTATCGATGGCAATTATCACCATCTTCATCAGCTAGACCATCTCTATCCTGCAGCAATAAATCCGAATACTCCCACAGGTTCATCCAGCCTGGAGAAATAACCTTTGCCCATTCGTGAACATTGTCTCTCAAAAACCACGCATAGCAGATACGCTCTCTGCGGAATGGGCCCACAGCATGGTTCAGGGACTTCCCTGCCACGGCTATGACTGTGCGCCTGGGGTAGTTCAGGGTCCAATTCAAACCAGGAAGGTTGAATCGGGCCCCGGAGTAGTCTCCAATGGTACACAAGATGTCGTAGCCTCCAGTCAGGCCTTGGCTATCTCTGTGTGATGGGGTGATGCGATTTGATATGATGGAGACTCCGTTGAATACCGAACTCCATCGATGTGCAACTGAAGCCAAGTGTTCATCTTCCCTCTGTACGCCAATCACGGAAGCCGCGGCACGGTAAAGGTCTGGGTTGACCACTGCTAGAATTGCACTGATAAGAGCCGCGGATTCCGCAATATCTCGGAGCCATTTGAATGGTTTCGCTGTCATTTTGTTGCGACGTTTTGGGTTCAAATTTGCTGACACCGTCCAATCATCACCTGGCATCTGTACATACGTCAGAACGTAGCCTACGTATACGCATATATCCACTGCACATACATCATGACCCTGTGCAAACCATCCTGGAGAGAGGGTGACCGTGCCAGGTGAGAAGCGATGGGTTGCCGCAGGATCAATGAAGAGCCCAGCATACTCACGCCATGTTGCCTGGCTGGCGCTGGTAGCAACTTTGAAGTGTTCATTGAGGTGCTCTGTAGCCTCTAGCATCTTCCTCTGCATGTGGAAATCATAAAAATATTGCATATCGCAACTGAAACTAGGCATACTTCACGCTCCTCTGACAACAAGTCAGGCAAGTACCACAAGAAGGCCTGTTCCCCGATATCGACCCCGACGCAAGGATTGGTCTGCACTGGGCGGTCAGATAGAGGCAGATAGCGCTTCAAGAATGCAGGGGTGTTCTCAGTCCTCCTCCGCTCTGCGTAGCAAGCCATGTCCCAATGTACTTGTACTGCCAAGCACGTCAATCAGATGCCGCGGTACGATGCCGTAAACATACCTCTGGTTTCCGCGGCATCTGCCAGTTTGTGGGCAATGAAGTCCAACTCAATCAGAACATGGAGAGGTAGTATTGCAGGCCTTCGTACATCGCTAATGCTCGATCCCGCGGCTCCCCTCTGTGCCAGAACATTTGCAAAGCGGGCAGAAAGATAGTCTGCCATTTCAACCTCGTATGGGCATGCAACCGCTCTGGAATAAGGGATGGGCAGGAGAGGTGACATGGCAGGGGCAGGCAGGGTGACAGCAACGACACAGGTTCTATTGATGGTGCGTTCATTAATGATTGCTTATGTTTGGTTCCTACGCGGCTATTGCTGGGCGTAGATACATCGTGCTGCCTTGCCATCTTTAAATTCATTTTTTGGGGCGGAATGTGTTTTTGTGGGTTTCTTATCACCGCATCTATTGCTGAGGCATCGAAGCTGTGTTATGCTTTGTATGTAATCATCAAATGGCTGCTGGCACCACTCCGCGGCAGGGACAGCCCTTGCTGCATAGTGCAGTGTCGCTGGACTGCATGACTGACGATGTCTCTTGCTCATCGACATTTCAGAGACAAGAATATAAATAGTTTGCTGTGTGCTGTAGATTGAGACCGTTGCCTACTACCTGACTGTTGGCCACTGCAACGTCTTGCTGTGCCCCAGACTTACGATAGCTTCACGCTAACCGACCGGGTGATTTAATACCGACGGCATTCGCTTGGGTAAGTGCTACGTGGTCCTCTCAACAAGTCAACCTACACCCTTACCCTCCCACATCCTCATTCCTACCTCCATCTGACAAAATGGCACCTCGCGGACCTTCCAAGGGCAAGATGAACAGCAAGAAGCCCAAGTCAACTGCGCCGCGGGACGTTCCCCCTCCCAAGGGTATCGATCCTAAGACCCTTTCGCTCCCGGACAGATACAAGAAGGTCATCAAGGCATATGTCGAAGAGTTCCGGGATGGCGATAAGCAGGCACGACAGATGGTCATCAACAATGCCATGAATTCAATGAGGGATAAGTATCCGAAGGAGTTCAAGGACTGGAAGGAAGACAGGTTTCTTGTGAAGCGGGTAAGCGTGCACCACATCATGTCGTTCCTTCCATATTTAATCCTTGTACCAGGCAGTCGCTCAGTGGTTCAACAACAATGGTAGAAAAAAGGAGACAGGCCCCGACCATCACTTCGTCAGCAAGTACAACAAGTGGCTGGTCGCAGCGCAAGTTAGAAAAGCAGACTTGGACGCATTCATAGCACACCATGCTCCTGACGTTAACCTCTTTTCGAATTGGCAACAATTACTGTCTGCGTTCCTCAAAGAACATGTGGATGCAGATGAGGAGCCGATGTAATAGAATTTGCTTAAGATCCTTGACTATGTAGTCACTGTTTAGCTTAAATATCTGCACGGCTGAATGTAGTCAACAGTATAGTCAATTTTTTAGTCACATAGATTAGTCGTACAATCTACTAGGATGTCTGGTATCATAGCAGTGTGACGGTATAGTAAACAGTCGGTGAAGCAGTCAGTCTGATAACAAGTCACCAAAATAGTCACTGTATATAGTCAAGAATATAGTGCTGTACAGTAGGTATGACTGCTTGCAAATAGTCAATCAACTAGTCACCATCCGTAGTCACGGAACGAGTCGCCTACCTTGTGTAGCCGGTTCACTTAGTCGCAATGGGTGTGGACCTAAATGACCAGTGGCTTTCCAGCTATAGTCACTTTTGAGTAGTCGATAACAACAGTCAATACACAAACAAAGTACTCCTACCAAAGACAGTCATACCAACCAGTCGCATATAGATAGTCATATCAACAAGTCGGTGTGAAGCAGTCATGCCAATTAGCTACAGCGAAGCAGTCATGTTTACAAGCCAAACTGAAATAGTCATTCCAACGAGTCGACATGGACTAGTCATGCCAATTGCGAACTAGTCAAATCCAATGAAGCAATAACACGACTATGTGGTCGCTATTTGTCGCTGCATATGAGCATCAGACCTACAGCTGGACCATCATCAGCAACATACGAAGTTCTGAAAAAGCTAAACTCACCTAGTCTAGTCAGAGTCCGACTCGATCTCAATCATGTCCGAAACCTGCTGGTAAGCTGGCTTGGATATGACCCGCCTTTTCCCTCTCGCACTCGAACACCCTTCTTCGAAGTCATCCTCACGAGTGCGCTTAAGGCATTGTTGAGAACCGCTCGCAACTGGCTGTCGATCGAGTGCCTCTATGACCTTTGATCTTCTTTGACCTTCGTGAACCACAGCGGTCGAACGTTCTCGTCCAAGATCGTTCGATCCCAGGACATCACAAAGTCTGGCACGGAAGTCTTCAGCATGCACATCTAGGTCTCGTCCCACAGAGACCTTGTGAAAGCGCCAGATAAACGGGACATCAGGAACGATGGGTTCCCATCGACAGTCTTTGACAACACAGGAATCCCATGAGCACTGAACAGGATCGAAGATGTCGATGATGTTGGTGGGCTTGATGTCGAACAACCTAGACAAGACAGGGATGTGATAGAGAATATTGAATGTTTCAGCTTTCGGCCACGATAGTCGCTTCAAGATCGGAGAATGATCATCCTGCAGGACAAAGATCAACTTCAACCCTATGCCACCTTGAGAAGAGCAACTCACCTGTGCGAAGAATACACTCAGGATACCTTCTTTCCCTTCATCACGTTTATCTTGCCCCTCGCGATCGCCAACGTACACCGTCGGAGACGATGGAATCATCCACTGCGGATCGAGTATATTACGGCGCAGAGGAGGCTCAGTTATTGCCCCGTGATGGGCCACCGAAAGACTCTGTTGCTCTTCTGCGTGCCCTGGAGGCGAAGAATTCCAGCCATTTCTCACCTGTGGCAATGCTGGCCGTCCACCTCCCCCACGTCTTCCAGAACCACGGGGCTTCCCCAAATGCTCACGCTTCGCAATCGCTGCACCCTCCTTCGACAAACTAGCTTGCTCTGCTCGTGCACGGCGAAAATGCTCAATGAGTGCCAACTTTTCTGGAGAGAGTTGGTCAGTTATCGCATTCCATCCTGTCGCACAGGTCTCCCGTTCACGGCACTGAAAAGGCTGGTCAGCGGTATTGCGATCAAAGTATAGGTCGTGACGTACGATGTAGTACCAACGCCCGACGTTGGCATTTTCAGTCTGGTACTGTAGGCCCGACGCTCGAAGTCCATGGTCACAGACAACATGAATAGGCTGGGGGCAAGGCCCTGCTAGCTTCTCCACAAATGCTTTGAGCTCAGGATCTGCTTTGGGCAACATGGATGGCAGAGGGGTAGGAGGAGAATGGGAGCAAAAGGGTATCGACCGGAGGAAGAGACATTGCTATATATTCGCCAGACAATAAATGACCAAAGCGTCGTCAGCAAGGCCACATACCTCGAACAATAGCTTGGGCCCATTCACTTCGCCCCGCAGCCACAATTGATCTCTCCACCACCCATTGCCACTCGGTCAAAGCGAGAATTACAGCCGCAATCGACCTCCCCACCACTCATAACCACCCGGTCAAGGCGAGAACTATTGTTCATTGTACGATACGAGAAGAAGCAACCAATTTCTACAATCTAGTACAATATCCCGCGCAGAATATTACTATGACAATTTGTCTCATCCAGCGAACTATCTCCGGGAACCCCTGGTCCCTGCTGCTTTCTTATGTTTGGACTCCGGCTCATTCTTCTTTGTTGTCACCTTCGTGTTCGTTTTCTTCGTCGCGTTCACTTTCTTCGTCGTGATCGCTGTCTTCGCACGTTTGGACACCGGGGGTTGGTCTTCAGTATCAGGTGCCTTCCGCTTCCTGAAATTTAAGAGATAATAAGAACATACATCCAAGATAATGAAAGGAAATGAACTGACCTGAGTCGCGAAGAAAGTGGAGCCTCTGTGCTCGATTCGGCAAGCGTAGAGTGAGCTTGGATATGTCCTGAGCGGCGCCGTTCACCGTCAACACCAGCTGATTGGCGTTTAGAGCGGCGTGAGGCTGTCGCTCCCTTATGAACGTTGCCGCTCTTGGAAGAGCGCAGCTGCTTCTTGAGCTGTGGTGGGATATGGGCTTGGGAAGTAGGGCCATGACCAATACGCGCACTCGAGGCCTCATCTTTGTCCTCCTCCCCATCATCACTCCCCTTGTCCTCATGGTCTCCCTTGTCGCCGTCCTCGGCCTCGGCCTCCGCACCGTGGTTCTCATCATCCTCGACCTCAGAGTTCTCCTCGTCTCTGTCTTCGGCCTCGGCCTCGTTCTCAAAGTCAAGATGTGCTCTGCCATCGACTCTCCCCTGGCTCTCACCGTGTCCCGCGCCCTCGGCAATCAAACCACTTGCTTGTCCAATACGGTCGCCTTCATCATCCGACACGTCCGCGATGCGACGAGGCGTGCAACGAAACCTGCGTGATGGGGAAGGCTGCACATCCGATTCATCATCGGAACCTTGGGACGCGTCTGCAAGATGGCGGGGAAAAGGGAGGCGCGGACGGGTCATCGTAGATGTTCGAGATTCTCGCAAGGCAGACTGAATGGCTTTCCCCTTCCCCTTGCTTCGCCTGGGAGTCACGAATTCCTGTGTCTGAGAACAAATGGGTGTACTGAACGTGGGATGGGCTTCTAGGGTAGCAGGGGCATCCTTGCTAGGCGAGAGGGTCTGTGAACGTGCCCTAGAGGCCACGGGCGAAGGGAAAATGTCCTCCAAGTAGGTTTTGAATGTGTCGGAGAGGAGGACATCGGGAGATTGAAGCGCATCGACAAGGGGGGTAAGAATCGACCCATCAGGTCCGAAGGCATCGCTATCAGAAGGACGTCAACGCAAAGATGGGTGTGGCATATCAGAGTACCCACACAGTCATTTGCAATATTCCCTGGTCATTTCGATACTCTACAACAGAGCACATCACCACATTGCACTGCTCAGTCCAGGCTCGGCCGTAGTGTCGAATGGTGCTATTCAAGTTTCGTAGTTGTCTACGATTGAGCGAGAAATCAGTAAAGTCACAGCGGACACGGATGTAGCAACCTACTCGATACGTTCGAGATCTGATTGGGAGACGCCTTCGCGCTCCGCCGCAAGAATTTGGGCTGCCTTCTTCTCCTTCTTCCTTTCATGAAACTCCACCTTCGCGGTGGCGGCACGATCTTTCCATAGCTTGAGAGTGTCCGGGTCTTTGAGCATCTCAGTGAGCTCTTCGTTGATACGAGCTTGAGCGCTCTTTCCATCCTTAGGACCTTCTTGACGAATCGCCGCCAAACGTTCTTGAACCTGGGGGTCTTTCTGCATGAGGTCTCGCGTGCTAGGAGCGCGATTGTTGCCAAGATCCGCCGCCTTGAGGGCGAGAGGCTTTGGTTTGGAAGATCTGGCGGAACTGTTGTTCTTGCCTTCCAAAATGCCCTTGACGTGGTTGGAGAGCCATTTCCGAATACGCTGGAGGGACGTGAGGATGGAATGCGAACACAGATAACCAGAACTTACGGAATCAATTTCTCCCATGCGCTCCTGCACCTCTTCGTCGTTTTCCAGAGTCCCATCCTTTTTTCCTCGTGGGTTGGCAGGAAACTCAGAGCGGAAGTCTTTGATCAACTCCTTCTTCCACTTCACAAGCTCGCCGTTCTGTTTGGCGGTTGCATGGCCTTCAACAACTCGTTCGCAGAGCCAAGCGTATTCCTCGGGCGTTGTCCACCGCTCATTCGGCATGAGTGTCAAGGTCGTTGGAGGGATGCACTGGAGGTTTAGAGTGTACGTTCGTTAGACAGAAGGGACGGACGGAGAGAGTTTAACACTTACCGACAGGACAGCGCTTTTATTCCTCGACACTTGATTGAAAGATATGCCACTTGTGGCCGTGGCACCAGAGGAGAATAGACTCGCAGAGCGCGCTGCCACATAGCTGGATGAATGGAGAGAGGATCTCGATAGCATCGAACGGTCAAAGCTCGACCTCAACCAAAGCTAAGTCTACACCGCCAAGCAAACGCTACGACCAGGGCGCAAAGCGTAGCAGCGACCATCTAAGATGCTGAGACAGTAGGCCATGCACAAGACCCTGATGACACACCTCTGGACGCACTATGCGTGAAGTCGATCGGTGCGCCATCGCATGGTTAGAGGCCGATAGGAGGCGGTAAGGTGATGTGGTGTACCAAGATGTATGTGTAGCATGGGATGCCCATCGTGAGGTCCTGACGACGCACCTCTCGACGCACTGCGCGTGGAGTCGATTGGTACGCCGCCGTGACAAGGCTATGCATGATAATCCTAGGCAATGGGGCAAATGGGGTGTACCAAGATGTATGTGTAGCATGGGATGCCCATCGTGAGGTCCTGACGACGCACCTCTCGACGCACTGCGCGTGGAGTCGATTGGTACGCCGCCGTGACAAGGCTATGCATAATAATCCTGGCAAATGGGAAAGCAGAAGCCGCGCTTCCGCAGGATGTAATGGATCAAGGAAGGATAAAAAGTATTGGGTATCTCACCATGCTGTAGTCCTTGCCTCTCGCCATTATAATCACTGTACGGAGTCTATTCACTCTTGCGCGACCGCACAAATGAGGATGGTGGGACATGCGGTAAGAAAATGGCAAACGAGACAATAAGGTGGGGAGGACATACCTACGCTGGATGAGCGATGATCTATATCTTAAGTCTCGATAGAGGGTAAAGAACTCAAGGAAAATTGTGAACGCATATCCGGATAGGATCTGATAGCTGTAGGACACGGGAAAATCGCAGGAGCAAGTTGAAGTTGCGTCGCAAGAAGCGCCTGGTTTAGCGCTGATTACCTCCGATGGATTATGTCACCACCAAGCACATCAGCAACGAAGTTCGCCGCTGTCCTGCGGGCGATTTTCATAGTCACAGCGCTCAGACTCTCCTCAATTTCTTTTCCACTCTAGTTGAGCTCGGTTCTTTCTTTCTCACCGTACTCATTTCCTGCAATCGTTTCATCGAAATCTGTGAGTAATCACTTAGCTCTTCAAGATTCGTTTACTCTAGCCTTCAGGCCTTCCCATCCCACAACCCCCCCTACATCGCCTTCTATCGGGTGCTGTGTGTACGGAACGAGCTTCACGCGTTGTGCGCTCAGACCGTGCATACTCTACCCGCACTTCTCAGTCCTCCAACTTGCCTTCTATTGGGCGCAAAATATAAGGAACGAGCTTCACGCGTTGTGCGCTCAGACCTTGTACACTCCCCCGACTCTCTTCTCTACAAGTTTCCAACCTCAGATACTTCAATACACGTAGTGAGCATGAAGGTTTAGATTCACACCCACGTTACTCATTACTGCAATCATTATTTCAGCCTCGTCATGGCCAGTGTCCGACGGCATTTCGACATGTCGTATACGTGTTGGGCTCTTGGATGGGGGCAACAGGAGATGGTTGTGGCAGCACACACAACCTATATCCCTCAATTGCCGGATGACGAGAAGGCCTTGGTTCGTGGTGATGGCTTATGGGGCCCGCACGATTGGGCCCGCTTTCCACAGCAATTCGACCCTCGCTTTCCCTACCTAGCTTGGATTCGTTTACCTACCAGTCAGAACTCCACTTCAATTCTGTATCGTCTGCCCACACGCTCTGATGTGTGTCCCCATCCTATTTTCACCTCGCGCCTTGTGCTGTCGCCGAAGTGGGTCGATGCCTTACGTGAGGAACGAGATAGTCTTCTAGCCAGAGCACAGGAATGTTTTTCTCGGATGGTCGATCTCCCTGCATTTCGACACATAGCTTACCCGTCCACTGCGCCTCGCCGCATCGTCTCAGCCTTGATACGGCTCAAGGATGCTCCATGCTTTTGGCGGGACGTCGTGGAGGTAGTTCGAGGAATTCAGCGGCACTTGCTTGAACTCCAAGCGTTCTGCGACTGGTTTAGGTGCATTTCTTCGGAGTTACCTACAACAGCACCCGTTCCCACTCGCGGCAGCATTACTACGGACCCTGAAGTGTATCGGATGCTCGAGTTCAATCGGATAACTGTATATCTTCGCCTCCCTGTCTCGCACTACCACCCACTCGCGTCTTGTGATCAAAAAGGTCTACTTCGCTTGGTAGACTGGTGCAACTTCGTTGGTGCCGACTTCAAGGAATGGCGCGATCAGGGAGTACAGGCCGGATTCGTACAAGAACACACCAAAGAGCTCTGGTATTATCCGCCCTCACCAGCTACCCACACTGTCTTCGAGCGAGCAGCGCGCGGCTATGCCCCACGTCGTGATGTTCAACATCTCACGCAGACAGCTTTGGGGATGCAAATGCGCCGAGAGCAAGATCGTAAGTGATACTCGTCTTCGCATATATCTGTTTCTTACGAGAGGATATTAGTTGCCCACGAGCGCAATGTGATCAATGCGTCGAAGCCCAAACACACTCATAGCAGCAGACGTGTTCAAAATGCGGTCACTCCTCCGGAATGGGTACCCAAGGCCATTGCAACCTGGCATGAGTCCGTTGCTAACACCGCCCCCATTTTCACGGACAAGAACCTTTCCCGTGGCTGGCCGTACCATCTGCCTCAATTCATCTTTTCTGGGGTCCAGCCGAAGAGAAGGCACGAGAGACGTTTTTTTATCATTGGCACTGTTTGGCACGATGTTGGGACTGGCGGCATGTCCTCCACCGCGACCTTGCTTTTACGCCGTCCGAATGGCGCTCACTTCTAGGCGATGCACACTGGAAGCGTCAATGGCCGAAGGATCGGCAATACGAACCAGACAACTTTTGGGCTCACGGTTCTGAGTTTTTCTTCGGGTCTTTGTCCTCGGGCATTGTGACTATGGGGATCATCAATCGTCCGCTTTCTTGTGGCTGCAAAGCCAGTCCTCGTGTATCTTACGATCCGGCCAACCGCGCAATCATCCTCTACAAGCTCAACATGGCGCATATCTATTGGGAGTTCGAGCATCACGACGAGCTTCAAATCTCAGCGGAAGATTGGGACGAAGATCGGCGTAGCAGACGGGCAGAGCAACGGAGGAAGGTTTGGCCACATGGTCCGAACTACGGCGACATCCAGATTGGCTATGAATATGGCTGTCAAAAACAGGATTGGCGGGATAGGATGCCATGGTTCGAAGACCTCAGGAAGATCATGTCATCGTGGAAAGGATTTCCCGGCATTCTGAATTTCTCTTTTATCTGTTTGCAGCGTAATGACTACATAGATCGTGAGTTGAGATTGATAACGTTCTATCAAGATTCTTTCATTTCCACGCACGGTATTCTACCTTCCTTGCCCATGCAGAGAGTAGTCGAATGCCCTCCGACATGTGTGCACAAAACTCTGTACCTTTGTTAGAGCTGTTTATCTACATTGTTCGCTTTGTTGCCCCTTTTTGACTCTTTCAACAAAGCTGTTTGACACGTTCATTGTCATTAGTGCCAAAACGTGTTCCTGACTGCTTTGTCCGAGTTGTCACTGCTCATAGCCCAAGTGATGCCTGCGTTCGTGCTTCCCTCCTACTGGTCACTCCTTCCATACCTACTTCACCATGGGCAAGAAACGCAAAGTCGTGGAGCCGCTACCTACTCCTACTACTCTCTCGACTGGGATCTTAGTTGGCGGCATCGATGCAAATGGGTCAACAAGAATTCATCGTTTCCATGAAGAGCCGAGCCCTAAGAAGAAACGTGTCCTAGAAGTGCCACCGTCGTTGGCTAATGAACAAGACCAAGACAGTTCGATGAGGATGGTAGAGGACGACTTTATTCCGACGCCGGGGCAGAAGTCTGCAAGTGGCACGGTGCGTATCTTGCTTTGTCTTTCTGGCGACTGGCGCTAACCATTAAACAGAAATCTATGAGTGAGGCGACAGACGAATTCCTCAACGACTGGGCACAAAAGTACCTGGAGATTCTTCACAGTCGATACCACCATGCCAACGCCGGGAAGATATGCTCCAAATGCCTAGGCGAAGACGCGCTCTATCGATGCACGGAGTGTTTTCACGCACATATGTTCTGCTCGAAATGCATTGTTGAAGCCCATCGCCAAGACCCTTTCCACGTTATCGAGTGGTCGGGTTCGTACTTCGAGAAGGCTACGCTCAGTAGTCTCGACTTAGTGATCTACCTGGGTCACAACGGTCATCGATGTAGCTCTTCTAGACGAGCTCTGGTGGAGATCGTGTGTGTTCATACTACTGGCATCCAGAATTGCAAGTTCGAATTCTGCGGCTGCAACCATCTGGACACGTATGAGCCTGTCGAGCGGCCCTGTCAACTTCTACGGGCTGGCCTTTGGCCCGCTTCCTTCAAACATCCTCGCACTGTCTTTACACTCCATCTCCTTCGTCATTTCCACCATCTCTCTGTACGGGCAAAAGTCACTGCGTACGATTTCTCTGCTGTTTTGCAGCGCCTGACGAATAATGCCTTCCAAGGGGATGTTCCGGTATGCTGCCTTGCCATTTACTGCGTGCATTACTAACACTGTAACAGGACCGTTATAGGCAACTTTTATGCGCTTCTCGGTATTTTGATTTCCTTCAAACGTTGAAGTGGCATGGTCGCAACGCGACTGAGCCGCTTGAACCCGGCTGTCTAGTGCCGATGTGTCCAAGTTGCCCATTGATAGGCATCAATATGGACCCGGATTGGGAGAAAGCTCCCGCAGATTCCATGTAAGTTCTCATCGTCTGTAGAGCAATCTCGATAATCTACAACACTTCCAGGTATCTACATGCGCTTCGTTATGCAAAGGACGGTAACTTCTCAAGCAGCCTGCATGACAAGCCCATGGACCACAATGACCGCCCTTTAACACATGGTGCCGCCTTTTTTGCCAATGAAACTGATTATCAAAACTGGCTCGAGCAGTGCCCCCAGAATGCGAAGGCTGAGGTACGTCATGATGTCATTGTTTCCGGGAATAGTCGTTAACCTGATGGGAGCCAGACGTCGACGTGTAGTTCCTTCAAAGCCTTGACCAATCAGTATTCGGGCAAGATCGTATCAGGAATCTTGGCGCTTGCATGTGCACGATCTGGTATGATCATGGCAAATGGGGTGGTTGATCTCCCGAAAGGCGAGCGGTGAGTGTCATTCTTGACGCGTGCAAGCAGAGTAGCTTACTATCTGGAACATAAGGTACTGCAGCGTAGACTTTGCGAAAGTCTCCGCAACGCGCCGATTTGTTTTACTCCTCCTTTGGTATGAATACTACGACATTGTGTGTCAGTACATGATCAACTTTGACAAACGCATGATGGATTTCCCTGGTGCTCCAGTATTTCCGAAGACTCATCATCTGATTGGTTCGTATCATCTACCGGGTCACATTAAACCCGAATGCAAGACAAAACACAATGGTCACTTCGTCCCCGGGACGGGCCATACAGATGGCGAGGACCTGGAACGCCTTTGGTCGGTCCAGAATTCGATTGCGAGAAGCACGCGGGAGATGGGAGCTGGGCATCGACACGATTCGTTGAATGGGCATATGTCTGACTATAATATGCAGAAAGTATTCAAAGAAGGCAAGTTCTGACGACACTTTCATTCCACGCAAGGCATTGCTAACTGCTGTTTTACCCTCTCAGCATCCCTACTTGCAAAACGTTTCAAGCGAGTGCATGCAAGGCTTGATACAGACCAAGCAAAGCTAGAGGACATGGAAACCTCACTGACGGAACGTGACGCCCCGTTGCAAGACTGGCATGAGCAGGAGCAAGACTGGTTGCAAAAAGTCAACGATCCATATTGGAAGCGAGAAGATATCACAAACCCGTACGAGCCCGCGGAGGACAAAGGTACTGTCCGTACTGCTTAGCCATGAAGAAAAGTACTCATATCTCCTAGCGCCAACACAAAAGCAAGCCTTGGCAGAGCTCAACAGGGAGAACGAGCGACATCGCGCCGCGAATGGAATTACCATTGAGCCCAGTCACCGTTTAGGGCAGATGGTGAAGTTTGCAATGGATATCGAACAGAAGCAGTGAGTGCGTGCTACATTGTATATTGCCATCTAAAATTGTAACTCCACTCAACAGACGAAGGATTCATACGCAACTTCAAGAGTACGAAGCGAACAAATCAGACGCGATCTATAACGAGCTCGAACTTCTACGCCAACGATTAGCTGAAGACGTAGAAGAGTGGGAGGCTCTATATACAGACTCTCTAGGTCTCATTGTCGAGGAGCTGGAAACACTTCGAAGTTTTGCTTCCATCGCGTGGCCTCCAATGCCATCGGTACAGCGCTGTAACCCCGAGGACGTCTCCCTACCAGTTCCGTCACAGCATCCCCCACCCGTTCGTCACTGCGCACAATTTGCTAAGGCGATAAGGACAGAGCTGCTACTCCGTGAAGGTCATGCAAATGATCTTATTCGAGATATAAAGAAAAGTTCCGCTATGCGCGGTTTTCTCTGGCGATCAACTAAAGATACTACAGGCCAAAACAGCAAGACTCGTAATGGTCAAATTTTATCTACCGCCTCATCCAGACTCGAAGCTCTTCGACAAGAATATGAACGCACTCGATCAATACTGATCGTCCTCGGCTCTGACAGTCACAACTATAAGCCACTTCGTCCAGAGGACTGCTACGCGCCGACCGTGTATCACGGTGCTCGTGCGAAGAGTAGGAAAAAGGGAAAGGACCAAGCGAGTGAAGGATCATGGATTTGGCAAATGGGCTCCTATCGTAGTTCCTCAACAGATGCAGCTGCTGACGAGTGGCTGAGAGAATGTGAGTAGCAATTGGAAGTCGTGTTGAATTGATACTAACATAAGCTTTTTGAAGATGAAAGAGTCAATTGGTTCAGACAACGCGCTGCAGTCGCGCGATCAAAAGAGCAGAAGAATCTGCTCGAAGTGGAGATGCGACGAACACAGCGGACGTTCCGTAGTTGGTACCGCCAGTGGAAAGCGAAAGCAGACGTTCTGCTTGCCAGTAGTGATCCGGTCGACAAGGGGCAAGGAAGTTATGCCGCAAAGTATGTCTATTAAAGGTAGCAATATCCTGATGCTAACAGAATTTTGACAGGCAAGCGAACATGTGGAAGGGGCTATTCCATGAGGCGCGATTGCTCTTTCCAGAGGAGCAAAGGCGATCGTTTGACGGTGACGATTGACATTTTATGTAGTTGACTATGTAGCCCTGCGAAACGCGACTTTATAGGTTTCCAGCATGCTATTGACGCACACAGATCCCTTGTCTGCTTTGAACATCCTACGTACACTCCATCCTCGCATCTGTTCATCACGTTCTCGTGGCCGCTCGTCGCATTCTCGCGGCAGCTTGTCGTGTTCTCGGGGCTGCTCATTGCATTCTTGCGGCTGCTTGTCGCATTCTTGCGGCTGCTTGTCGCATTCTTGCGTCTGCCCATCGCGTTGTCGTGTCTGCCCATCGCGTCCTACACCTCACTGGCACATCTTCCTATTACAACTTCACCCTACTACCTCATGCCCTCCCTCAACCTCACTCTCCACGCGGTCGTTGCATCCTTAGCAGCCCTGACCTGCAGCATAGCACGTTGCGGCATCCACGACGAAGACAATGAGTGCATCCAACAAGTCGTACAAGACGGAGAGGATGGGATTAGCAGGATTACAATCCCAATGATAGTGTGAGTACAACCATCGTTGTTTTCTGATGGCTCTGACGGCAATCCTGCCTAGTGTTACACCACCAGATGCCGACCCTACCATGTGCTTCAAACGCGCGATGGCATGAGCCAATGCTCCGCCGTCACGAATTCCGATCCCAAGCGGTGGGTTGACATCGGCAAGGAGGGTACGACAAGTCTTACAGGAAGTGTTTGATGGGATGGAACGCGTAGTTGCTGAAGCAGTCGTGCTTGCGGAGGAGTGGGCGGAAGAGACAGTCGCCGAATTCCGCGATACACTGGCAATCATGCAAGAGCAGGAGGTCATTCAGCAGGAAATGATTGTGAGCACAATCGCCGGTATGGTAGAGTCGATGCGTGATAGTCCGGATGGTTCGGAGGAGGGCGAGGACGGGGCTGCTGCGAGTGCATGAAGGCGAAGGGAATGGTGAATGTTCTTGGTATTTTTTGTTGCTCTATTGCTGTGATGTAGGATAATGGCCGGTCGTGGTGCACAGTTTTGGCATCAGCACCATATATAAGGACGCCCTGACTTGCCGCTTCCCTGCATCCCCCCCTCTGTGTGTCACGCACCTGTTCACGATCCCATGCACACCTCTGCTCTGTCCGCCAGAGAACCCCACCATGCTCTACAGCCTGTTGCTGCTCTACGGCCTGTTGCTGCCCAATCGCCACCCACCGCCAACATACCGACCCTGAACCCCAAGACGTTCAACAAGCAACCTGCCTACCGTTTCTCACTCGCCTTGCGGTCTATCGTTAAGTCGGCATTCGAGGGAACGAGGCCATCCGCGCTCGTGTTATACAGGTTGGCACGCTGGAAGTTGTCGGTTGCATTCTTGAGGCGACCGAGACCGATGGTATGCAAACCACAGACGTCGTCGCACAATTGGAGAGCTGTCGGCATTGTTTCTGATGCCGGTTCTGCAACGGCGAACGCTTCTCTTGAACTTAATTCTGATGCACACATTATCATCAATAGTGATCAAGAGGTTGGTGGGGACGGCGTGGGCATAGAGGATGGCATCGTTGCTCTGGACACCAATGATGATTTCGCGATGGGTGCTCCTCCTGGGGCACCGGGTGCGATCGAGCCTACGCGGACTGTTCGGGACAGTGGAACCATGCAACGTGCTCGCAACACCACTGATGTCACGCCGCGGGCTGTCACTGTTGGCTTGCTCTTCGCAGCCGACGCTGGAATGACACCTCGCGGGCAGGATAGTGATGATGCCCAGGAAGCTACCCCCATGCGACCAAACGCGCCCATTCAGCGAAACCTTCCTCTTCCCAACGTTTGTCCTGGTGTTCCTGGTGTTGATGCCAATGCCGCCAACGCCGTACGTGCTATTGCTCCTGGCCATGGCCACCATCACCATCGTGACTCGGATACCGGGCCATATCGTGATGAGGACGTCCTTGTCAGCTTACAGCTGCTTGCGTACCTCAGTAAATATCCTCATGTTCGACAGGCTTTTTATAAGCCACGCCCAAGCTTCCATCCAGCAACTGACGCTCTGCATAGTTCTGGGATTCAGCGAAGCAGTGGTGGTACAATCGGATCATCTTCGACTGGTAGTACTGGATCTTCCCGCACACCTGGGAAGGAGGCTTCCGGAGCTGGATTCTTCAAAGCGTTCAGGCGTGGTAAGGAGAAGGAGAAGGAGCGGATACCATTTGTGCCTCCCACACCCACGCCTGCAGCGCCTAATCCACTACGTCAGACCAACGTGTTTTCATTAGTGGAACGGTTCACCTTCCGGCCTAGCTCCTCCGAAAGTGATCTGCCCAATCCTCCACCGACGCTTCCGTCGGACATTCAGTACTGGGCAGGAGTTATCATGCGCAACGCTTGTCGAAAGGATGATAGCAGAGGCGGGATTCAGCAATGTGCCACCAGTGGGTAATGTTCATTCCGTCTTATTGCATGGGTGAGGGGATGGATTGTATTTACAGTGCTTTGTGATCGGTAGGAATCATACCCACAAGGGAGCGTGCCTCGCCGGCATATCTTCAGCAGCCCACCCACATCCTCGCTTTCCAGCGGCGAGACGCACCCCGGGTACGATGTCATTTCGAACAGCGTCAGCGGCAGCTCTGACACAGACTGCGAGGCGTGGATCACGGTGCCCATGCCGAACGGTTTCTCTGCGGTTTCGCACCCACTGGGCACGGCCACGATGATGCGTGCGAGCTCAGCGACGTGGTCGACGGGAATCTGCACGTGTACGACACGGCAAACGTGTGCGTCGTCGACACGAGCATGTTGCCGATGCAGGTGAGCACGCACCTGCAGAGCACACTATACGGCGTCGCGGAGAAGGCCGTGGACATCATCAAGGCCGCGCAGAACTAGTGCGTGACTGCATGCTTGCCAAGACCCCCCGATAATGGACATTCTTGGACTCGTTTCAGATACGGACATTCGCTTGGTTTACAGTATAGCTTATTTTCGCAGCACCACCGCCCTCGCTCCATGCACCCCACCATGGACTCGATCCAGAGTGTCTGCTTTCTGTACTTTGTGTGCGCAATGGACTCTAGCTTATACCTTTGAACAGTTGACACATATGGGCTTACAATACCATATTATCCACCCGACCCATCGATGTGCCGTCCATACTCTGCGATGCTAACTTCTAACGGACAGGTCCTACAGATCTCGTGCCCCAGTCATTCTGTTGTCTCGACTCTGTGGTGCGTACCCCGTCTGCATGCTCCCCATATCTTATCCAGCAGATAAATGCGCGCACTCGTCGGAGACAGGTCATACAGATATGGGGATCCTAGTTCTGCATCGTGTTCGTGTCTGATGCCGCCATGCTCACGCAACGTAGTCATGCAATCTAGTTGTTGTTATAGTCGTTTGATCTAGTCATTTGTACAAGTCATTGTACGTAGTCATTTAGTCACTCATATAAGTCGTGGGATGTAGTCATTATGATAGCTCCTAGTATGTAGTCATTGCTTCAAGCATCTAGTCACAAAATCATATAGTCATTAAATGTAGTCGGATTCTCACTCAAGCAGTCAGTGCGGAAAACTAGTCATTGAAAATAGTCACATTGTTATGAAACTTTTGTTGCTAATCTAGTCTACATAGATGAAATGAACAATCATATATTTTAGTCATCAAAAACTAGCCTGCAAATTTGCTTAAGGCAGCTCTGATTAGGGGGTGACTAGCTAGTCATCTTGCTTAAGCCAATTCTGTTGCTACCCCACAGATGAGATGGAGGGATATGCTGCATTGGCACAGGAATGGTCAGAAAGTGGGCCACCAGTTGAGGTCCAGCGGAAGTGAGTGCTTTCCGCAATGATCTTGTCTTGCAATGCTGATTTTTACCCAGAAATGTGGACAACCGGGCAGTGAAATACATCAAGGATTTCTCAAAGGAGATGTTCCGGCATTGCGGGATGACCCTCATTGTGATGTCCGCCCATGTGAATAGCAAGGGCATGTTGTGCCAAGCAGAGTAAGTTCGTATTTGTTGGAATGTGTCATTTTACTAACTATTTGCAGACATGACTACACGAATAACTTGATCCCAGACAAGAAAGGTTTTACGGACACCAACCCGAAATGGATAACGGAACCCAACGTGGCTGATGCATTCAGAAAGTGGGCAGAGTTCGCTTTGAGTGAGTGCATTATCTCCATCCCGCGGCATTCTCTCATGGCTCCCCCTCATGTTGTTTTGATGAATTCTAGATCCAGAAGTTCAAGGCTACGATGACATCGATGAAGAGGACGTGAGCATCATGGAGATCAAGTACAATGTAGACAGCAGCTGGCCTGTCCTTTTGCCGATGGACGAGTGGAAGGTGTTGGACCGCACGACGCAACAGAAGTTCATCGGGGGTTGGCTCACAGCACACTACCGTAAGTCCCGTGGCATCATATACCATGCTCTGCAGATATTGACATTTGAGAAGACATCTCTAAAGGTGTGAACCAGGGACCTGTCCCCTGGGGTGATGTTTGGAAGTCTGAAACCGGGTACGTTAAGGCTGAATACCTTCCAGATGGCTGGGACACTTGGCACCATCCCTCAAAATGGACTGTCAAAATGATGAACAAAATCTACCAGCACTGGATAGAGAGGGACGATGACAACAAGATGCCATTCCGCTGGTCTTTTTGGGCTGACACTGTACGTGGCAAGGCGGTGCCCAAACGTGCCCTTGATCCGGTCCCTGGGCAAGGGCCATGCACTGTGCTGCCCCGCAAGAATCGGCCAGCTCGTCCCGCGGCATCGGCTCCCGCGGCGTCACATCCCACGGCATCAGCACCCGCGGCATCAGCGTCCAGCACCGCAAAGAAGCCACGGAAATCTCGGCAATGTTCTCCATCCGAGAAATCAGCTTGCTCGACCCCGGAGCGATCTGAGAGCTCTGCGTCTGACGATTGGAAACCTCAATCCAGTGGCAACTCAGACGAAGATGAGGAACAGGAACAGGAGCAGGATCTGGAAGAGGAACTGGAAGGCGAGGAGGAAGAGGAAGATTTTCAGAAGATGATGGATCTGGCTGACATCTTTGGTGACGAATCACAAGAACCTGTGCCCATGGAAGAGGACGATGAGGAAGAAC
This sequence comes from Hericium rajendrae, assembly GCA_033439255.1. Classification (NCBI taxonomy): domain Eukaryota; kingdom Fungi; phylum Basidiomycota; class Agaricomycetes; order Russulales; family Hericiaceae; genus Hericium; species Hericium rajendrae. The sequence goes on from JAVRDV010000018.1 coordinate 418,340, forward strand.
ATGTTCCAGGCCCAGAGGAAAGCTCGCCAGCTCCAGACGGGGGCAATGGCAGGCAAGGCAAGGTCAGACTTGGAAGAGGACTCCGACACTGGGTTCGAGGACTTACTTCAGTATGTACAAGAGGGAACCAATGGAGGTGGAAGCGATGAGGATGAGGATCCTGTGGTGACCAGTCGGCCCAGGGCTACCAACAAGGGGAATAGTCCAGGGCAAGCTGCGCCTGGGACCACCCCCACACCCTCCCGCCCATTAGCTGTCGGTGCGAAGTCGAGTGGAAGGCCTGACCACGGTCGAGCAGCCAGTGCAGTTCACTCCGACAGTGCAGCAGGTGCGCAACCCACCCGCGGGATCCCCCCCGCTCTGCAAGAACGGTCGCGTACCCCCACACCCCCACCAGCCCCCCTGTCCGCAATTCATGGATCATACTTTGAAGATGACATATCAATGGGTGAAGAGGAGGCTGGCAGCGAACAAGATGTCGAGCGTCTTATGGCACCAAACAGAAGTGCTGGTCACCCAACTACCGGTGACAGCCCAGCGGCGACTGGTACCTCCGATGCAAATAGGATGGATTATCTTCGTTCCTTGAGCATGATTAAAGAGTACCACGACCTTCTGGATGCCATCAACAGCTCTAAGGTATGTGGTCATTAATTGTCATTACACGATCTGAACTTGGATGATATTGTAGAATTCCTACCCCCCGCGGGCAATGCATCTGCCTGAAGGGTGGGACACAAAGTGGGGTGGATGGTCTTTCCAGAAGGAGTGGCTTCCAAAATCCCTGCATACCAAAGAAAGCGTCCGACATGTGGTAGAGTGGATCGATGGTGAGCCTTGGTACATTCCACTTTCTGAGAAGAGCAAAGGCAAGTCAACGAAGCCACGGGATCTATACTCAAAGAGGGCACTGTTAGTGTTGGCACTCCTTCTGGGCATGCTGATGCATGATGTGGAAGCGAAGACATATCATGACGAAAATGCGCCAAGCCAAAGCATGTGCATCAGTCAGGCTGGTTTGAAGAACAGTATGAACACGTGTTGGTTGCCACGATTAAACGAATGTCATCTGTGTTGGCTCATTCTGGCAAAAAGGTTCATATTCTATTCCAATTGGGCCACGGGTTTCTGATCTGGAAACTATCTCTAGGTGGCCGGCAAGTCGTCGGAGACCAGCAAGAAGCATCAAGACGATGACCAGGAGGCTGAAGAGGAGCCTGCACCAAAGGTCCGTCTTCTGCCAGGATCCCGCGGTATCGATGACTCACCTGGAACTATTTGTTTAGAAACAGGGTGGTGCAAAGTCATCTCGGACTGAGACGCGGCGTGGACAGAGAGATGGGGCACAGCCACCTGCCAAGAAGGTATGTCTCTGGCTAAGACCTGGCCACATTGGTCACTTATCACGGTGCTATGTGTGTAAGGGGCCCAGTAAGCAGTCTGCGATGAGGAAGACTGGAGATATTGCCGAAGCTGAACAGGAACCTGCACCAAAGGTGTGACTCCTGCTAAGATGCAGCCACATGAGTAACTAACCACTGAGCCATGTCTCACTAACAGGCCACCGTCAAGTCGTCGCAGATGCTCATGAGACGTCAAGAGCAGGATGCCGCAGAAGAGCCGCGTGCCAAGAAGGTACCACTTCTCATACGATCCCACGGCATGGGTCACTGACTGCAGAGTTGTGTCCAGAGGGGGAATGGCTTGACGCAGTCGTCTGACACTGGCAAGAAGCGTCGCCGTGGAGATGAAGTGGAAGGGCAGCCAGCCCCCAAACGTAACAAGAATCACATGCAGGCAGACATTACCTCTGCCAACATCCTTGAGGTGCCCTGTCAACCAAAGCCCAGCCAACGGGTCCTTGAGTTTGTTGTCATCCCTTGCTATGTTTATTTGGTACTAACAGCAAGGCAGGGCGATGGCGCAGGATGCTTTGAAGGCAAAACGGGGTAAGGCCAAGGCAGCTGGTCCTGTTCGGAAGAGTGTGGCAGGACCTAGTGGCATGAATCCCGTGGGAATGATCGATGTTCCTGCTGCTGGATCAAGCCGCGGGATTAGTACGGAAGAGCTCGAACGATCTGCAAGAAGGAAGGGGTGCCCTCTGGAGGTGGTTATTGAGACCCCAGCACTGCGAAAGAAACCCGCTGCACGAACGACCGGTGATAAAGCATCAGGCACCAGTGGGAAGGAAGGTGCTAGCAGCCGCAGAAGGCGTTAGTATGGGCACCGACCACGGTGATATCCCGCGGTTTCAACTCCACGGGAACAGATACTGGTGTGGTTTCAACACTGCATAGAGGCTTCCATACAAAATTACTGGACATTCATGACTCCCTGAAATGATTGTTACCTTACCTCCCATCTCAATATATGTCAGTTCTGTTTGCAGAGCATCAAGACCATGATTGATTCAAAGACCATGATTAATTCAAAGATCACGATTAATTCAAGATGATGATATCGTAAATAGACATGTAAACCGACAATCGAGTGATATGCAGAACAAAACAATTAGATGCGAGTGGAAAGCAGGTGTCAATTATGCATGCCCGGCACCTGCAGAGTCCTCATTGGCGCTTTCCTGCAAGTCCCGGGGGGAGTGGGAACCCGCGGCACCAGCGGCACCATTGGACTCCTGGGAGGCCAGACTCTGACCACCACCCGCGGCACCACTGCCAGACGGACAGGGCGTCAATGACTGACGGGAAGCCCACCCGAAGCCGAGGGTCAATGCCTTGTTCGGAGCTGGAGAGGCTGCTATAGTTGGGAGCTGACCGCCATCTGATGTGGACTGAGGGAGCCTCTCCGCATGAGTAGCAGTCAGTCTAGCGAGTTCAGCTCGCATTTCACCTCCTGCAGCCCGTTCCGCGGCTACCTCCTCCCTCATGCGACCCAAGTCGTTCTGCAGCATCTCGCGGTAAGACTCCAGCAGGTCCTGCTTGAGCTGGCTTTGGCCATCCTGCATTGTCTTCTGGAAGTGGTTTCCCACTTCCTCGAGAACCGCGGGGTCGATCGTCTTTGACTTCCCTCTACGTCCGCCATCCGGTGCTCCATGCGCTTCATGTCGTTGAAGTGGGCCGTGTTGATGCAGTCCATGCGGGCATCGATGTCCTTGAATCTCGTGGCCATCGCGGTCTTGTGGTCGTCAATGTCATACGTCAGCTTCGCAAACTTTGGCTCCATCCCGCGGAGCTGCTCGATAACACCGCCTTGGGTGCGAACCTCCATGATGAGGTGCTCCATTCGGGAGACAAGGCCATCATACTCTGTGCAAGATACCACGGGTTGGGATCCTGCGGGAGCCAAGGACGTCGATGCCGTGGGATCTTGCGAAGCAGCGGATGCCACGCCAGCCGGCATGTGGTTGGGAGGCGGCGGCAGGTGCTCGAACCCAGGAGGAAGGGGTGGAAGAGGGCCTTGACCATGACAAATGAGGACATCCCAGAGCTCGGGTGTGGTGTAGTTGACCACCCCCCCACTTGTGACACCATAGGGTCGGAGGGAGCACTTCTTCTTGCCAGCGGTGCACAGGAGGCAGGCAGACCCCACTCCTGGGTAGGAGCACAGTTCCTTTTTGCCGTGCGCAATACAGTTCCCACAAGGACTCAGCTGGCAACACTGGTCAGTGTCGTGGAATGGAAACAGCGAAGGGATGTACCTTCACTGCTTTGGCAGCCAGTCAGAACTGGAGTTCAGCCTCGTTCAGCTGGCTGTCGCTGTACCGCTTTGTCTTGTCCTTGACCTCATTCTGCTACTCCTAATATCAGCCTCGCAAGACTTTTAGAGTATGACTTTCCACTACCTTCTGAGCAGTATCCGCGGGAGGGGCCTGTGATATGCCGCGGGATAAGGGCTGAGTGTGTGCAAACAACGGTCAGCAATGATCATTGCTCACCTTACTCCGAAGCACCTTCTGCACTGTCTCTTGTGGTGATGCACGCTGCTTCCCTTTGTCCTTCTGTTCATGACAGGATCAGTCCTGGTCAACAATGCAACAATGCCACTCACATTTACGATGGGGATCTCCGCCTCTGTTTCAACAGGCTTTGCTGCCTGCTTACCTTTCTGCTTCTGTAAATGGTGGACCAAGTCAATTTGTGTCATCCTGATATTTGAAATACTAAGTACCTTGGTGGGAGGAGCATCACCCTGATTGTCAGGCGATGCTACCCGCTTTGTGTTCTTGCCCTTCTAGATTCCACGGCATTGGTGTCTACACCTCAAGGCATCGAGAGGTACTTACCTTGCTTGATGGTAATTCGGGCTCTGCTGCCTGGCTAGTAGGGCCCTTTACCCTTTGACGCTGCACAGCAGATGTTATGGTCAGCAGTGCAATCATCTTTGAAGGTGGGGCATCACCTTGGCCAAAGGCTCATCGTCGTCATCATCGTCGTCATCCTCGGTGGCGGCGGCATCCTTGTCCTCCTCGTCCTGGTGCTCCTCTTCATTCCGGACCTTGTCTTCATGCTCGTTCTCCTCGCCCTCAGCCATATCTTCGTCTATTGTGGCAGGCGGCTTGCTTCTGCGTGTCTGGAACCCGCGGGATCAGTGCACGGCACAAAATAGTTGTGGCTGCAGCTTACTTTCTTAGCCGGCATGGGCTCCTCATCCTCCTCCTCGTCCTCAGTGGGAACGAGGGCCGGCATCTTGTACACCCTCTTCTTCGGCCGAGAGGTCCCCTGGCCACTAGGTCCAGCATTCACCTCATCCTTCTTGGTCGACTGGGTGGGCTTGCTGCAGGCACGCTTCCGGCCCTGCTCCATCATCGTGTTGGTCTCCTCGTCCGAATTCGCATGCTTGTGGCTCTGCCGGGTGTCGAGTTCCACGAAATCCAGCTTCTTCTGCGTTTTGGGCTGACGGCACGGTGGGGCGGGATCCAGTGCTGTGCGTGGTGCGGGGGTGGTGCGTGCAGGGCATCCCCGGCGTGCGGTGGGTGCCGCGGTTTCCGCGGGTGCCGCAGGTGCCGCAGGTGCTGCAGGTGTCGCGGGTGCTGCGGGTGCCGCGGGTGCCACGGGTGCTGCGGGTGCCACGGGTGCCGCGGGTGTCGTCCGGGCTGGAGGTATCCCGCGTGTCATGCGCCCAGCGGGTGCCGAGGGTGACACGGTTTCCGTGGGTGCCGCAGGTGCTGCAGGTGTCACGGGTGCTGCGGGTGCTGTGGGTGCCGAGGATGCCGCGGGTGCCGCGGGTGCATTTGTGCTCTCAGGAGGAGGCCTCGCTGTTGCTGGAGGCGGGGTTGCTGTGGAGGCTTGGGCACCGGTGGGGACCACAGGCCTGTCTACCACAGGGCCAGGTGGATGGTGGGGCGCTGCTTGTGGAGCAGAAGGGATATCAGAAAATGTTAAAAACAAAAGAAATATGCTGGAATGAAAAATACCTAAGTGTGCCCACCAGATACCTGAGCCATCCGGCTGCCCCGCGGGACCCGCCGCCTCTTCCATCGTGGCCCAAATACGAACCCAAGCCTTGCATGGCTCAATACGCGGATCATCTTCGTAGACATCACGGATGCGGATGGGACGATTTTGTTCCTTGGCTTTTTGGCTTTCGGCCACATAGCTGAGAAACAAGGCCGAGAGGCCACAATGATCACCGGCAATCATGATCTTTTTCATGCCGGCATGTACCTCATGCTGTCGGTGTGCGCACGGTAAGAAGAAAGTAGTCGTAAAAAATCAGTTGAAGGTAGCATACAACGTGGTTCTCCAGAAGGGCAGTCCAAGCGGCCACATCTGGGTTGTCCTGTTGCTTGTAACAAGCGATGGCCTGTGCCACGTATGCAACCCGCACGACGTGCTGGATCTGCAAGGGGGTCAGAGTGCGTTCTGGAGTGGACATTGTAAAGAGAGCAAACTGAGCAGATAGCAATGGGGAGTGGATGTGGACAGAAGAGATCAGATGCGACGGAGTTCACCGCGTCGTGTTGACTTGTGCCGCGTCTCTGACAGCTGATCACGTGATCTCGATCGGGTAATCCGTGGCTCGCCACGTCAACACGCAAACTACCTAATCTGGTCAACTTGTTGATGAATTCCAACTTTGATCTCTCTCTCTTCGACGGGCTGTACACCATCCCGAAGGAAGAATCCCTGTCTCCTTTCATGCCAGTAGACGACTTGCCACCTTCTCGTGGTCCCGACACCAGCAATGCGAGCAGGGTGAATGCTCCAGACGATGACGATTGGGCGGCGATGTTGGAGGATGCCCCGGACATGTTGTGGGCTCCTGCGAAAAATGAAAACCAGGCCCAGGAGCCTGTTGATTTGATGGAAGAACTCGACATACTGCTCGCCAATGGCCCACAGAATGCCGCGGCAAACACAATGTCCATAGATAGGCCAACCAAGGACTAGATCCCGCGGGATGCTCATTGCCTCCAAACTGGGACCCTTACGTCCAACAGATCAGGAGAGAGAAGTCATCATCATTCCAGACTCTGATGAAGACAGGCCAAAGAAAAAGGTATGTCTCCTGCATTCATCAATCATGCTGGCACCAAAATTCTTCAACAGCGGAAGACTGCTCCAGCAGGCAGCGAAGCCGCGGTAGGTGGTTGTTTGGATATCATGACGACCCTCGTACTGATGGAGGTCCTTCAGGTCAAGGGTGGCAATACCACAGCAGTAGGGGCCGTTATTGAGACTACATAATCAGTCTTAACACTGACTCACAGGGCTCATCTTCATGCCGCGGCAATCCGTTGCCATCTAACAGCAAGGGCAAGGCTGTAGACCAAGGCTCCAATGCACCGGTAAGAAAATATGGACTATGTGATGATTGGGTCTCATAGACATTTAGGGTTTCTGGACCACGAATATTGGTCCCAAGGGGGATCCAGAGGCCCGACAGGCCGCGTTGTCCACGATGGTAAATTATGATTTATGTGATTGAAGGTTGACCATTCACTCTCCATCTAGACAGATCTGGAGAGGAGTCTCCCACCCCTGGACCAGCCATTTTTGAATACCGGTGAAGTTGGACACCCGGCAGCGGTCATCATGCAGTCCGCCATTAGTTTGATGGCTTCCCAGAGGGACAATGCGGTGCGAAGCAGCAAGAGGTTTCAGGACATGATTGACATCCACCAGAAGGTAGAGGAATCATTGGAGCACTTGAAGGATCAGTATTTTGCATGGCGCGAGGATCGTCGTTGGGATCATTAATCAATGTGCTGTAGGATCCTGATCTGTGATGGACAATATTCAAGCATCATAGGAAATGGTGGTAGTAGACACTGTTTGATCCAAACGCTGTGCATGATCGCAGTCCAGAGCCAATTGTGAAAATGATGAATGAGTCCTTAGCAGTGTACCAGACTGGGGCATGACCCTTGGCTTATGGGTCGACTCATAAGAGTAGAGGCAATCATGAAGGTCAGAAACAGCCCTTGTTCGAGATACCCCGGGATTGGTAGATAAGAACACGAGCGAGGTTGCTGCATGCAGGGGGGGAATCGTGCATTTGCCGCTGCCCCTGCACATGCACGGAAACGGGCGGCCTGAGGAAAGGGACGGAATTGTGATGCTGCAGCACATCACGAAAACATCCTAAAGCAAATGGTGGCTCGTTTGTCCCAAGACCTGCAAGCACTGTGGCCTTGTCCCTGCCGGTCACGGACGAGTCGGCAAGCATGGAGGGGGTTCGGGTCTTGGTGGTGGTCTGCAGCACCACAGAATCAACTTCGATAAATACCATCCTGGTGTGATGTGTGCTACAACACGGGTTCAGCAAGGTACTCGGTAACGGCCAGCTGCCCAATTTTCCTGGAACCCACCCAGACATCACCCTTCCCCTACCCGCAGCAATTGGGTTGTCCCCCCAACCCTATGGCCCACGGAACCTATGGCCCGCGGAATGGGGTGGCTCTGGAGGCAAAGAAGCCCACCATGCATGATATGACATTATCTAAATTTTCGATGTGCTGCAGCACACATTCAGCAAGGTGCTCGGTAACGGCCAGCTCCCCAACCTACACCCACCCCTTACCCACGGCAGGTGGGGTTGTCCTTGCCTTACCGGCGGACCAGGAGCAGCCTGCTGCACTCTGATTTATGTCTCCATCATGTCGCACTTGTCTCATTAGGTTCCATTGTATCTCACAGGATATATCAATCACCGGCGGCGGCTGAGGAGCCTACGTACCAGGCGGCTGACCCCGCATTTGAGCAGCCAGCTGCCTACCAGGAGCAGCCTGCTGCGTTCTAATTTATGTTTCCATCATGTCGCACTTGTCTCATTAGATTCCATTGTATCTCACAGGATATATCAATCACTGGCGGCGGCTGATTACCCGTGGGAGGTGGGTTGTCCCTGCCTTATCCGCGGGAGGTGGGCTGTCCCTGCCTTACCCGCGGCAGGTGGGGTTGTCCCTGCCTTACCCGCAGCAGGTGGGGTTGTCCTTGCCTTGGCAGGTGGGCGGCAAGTGGGTTGTCCCTGCCTTAGCTGTCCCTGCCTTACCCGCAGCAGGTGGGGTTGTCCCTGCCTTACCCACGGCAAGTGGGTTGTCCCTGCCTTACCCGCGGCAGGTGGGGTTGTCCCTGCCTTACCCGCGGCAGGTGGGGTTGTCCTTGCCTTGGCAGGTGGGCGGCAAGTGGGTTGTCCCTGCCTTATCCGGGGCAGGTGGGTTGTCCCTGCCTTACCCACGGACCAGGAGCAGCCTGCTGCGTTCTAATTTATGTTTCCATGATGTCGCACTTGTCTCATTAGGTTCCAAAATTCATGCAATTCCATTGTATCTCATGGAATATATTAACACGGTATCACCCACCTTCACCCCAGTAACGAGCATGCACTGTGGTATCATAAGAGAACTGGCCTGTCAATGACCCAATGGACATTGGAGGACGGGCCGGTGAATGATGAATGAACAGTGGTGTTATGAGAGGATGGGCTGGTCAATGATCCAATGGACGTTGGAGGACGGGCCGGTGAATGATGAATGTACAGCGGTATTGTAAGAGGACCGGCCGGCCAATGACCCAATGGATGTTGGAGGACGGGCCGAGCAATTGACAACCTGCGGGATGGAATGGGACGGTCAATGATCCAATGGACGTCAGAGGACAGGCCGGTGAATGATGAATGTACAGCGGTGTTGTAAGAGGACCGGCCAGCCAATGATCCAATGGACGTTGGAGGACGGGCCAGTCAATGATGAATGTACAGTGGTATTATAGAAGGACCGGCCGGCCAATGACCCAATGGATGTTGGAGGACGGGCCGAGCAATTGACAACCCGCAGGATGGAATGGGCCGGTCAATGATCCAATGGACGTCAGAGGACAGGCCGGTGAATGATGAATGTACAGTGGTATTGTAAGAGAACCGGCCCGTCAATGATGCATTGGTATATACTACAGGCCCATCAATGGGAAATGGATAGTAGATACTTCATGAGTACGGGCCAGCCAATGACCTCCCACCACATCCAGTGGGCCAGACAATGACCCATTGGTACATAGTGAACCAGGCCAGTCAATGATAAATAGACACTACAGATTAAATGACCAGAGGCCAGACAATGACTTATTGGTACATAAGGGGAGCAGGCCTGTCATTGAGTAACTGCTACATTGTGACCGACGGGCCGGTGCGGGATGGCCAATCAACAATGGCACTTTGTCAGGTTCGCCTGGCATTACCTCAATGCACTAAGTGACTGTTTCATGTGGTTGCCGGGCATTGTGACCTCGCTCGCAACTCCGCTATTTAAGGCTCGCGCGATGCACGACCTCTCTTTCTTCCCAACCACTATCTTCCGCATTGCTCGGTATTGCTTGTTGTTACTCTTCTACATTGTTGTGAGTGTAACATTATTATTTTTATTTGTTATCTTTGTCTTTATTATTGATCTCTTTTATACTTCAGGTATGTTTTTCTTCTATATTAAGCTTGGTATGTTCCTTTCATTTTATGATATTATTTGTATTATGTTACAGCACTAATATTTCTCTATCTTAGATCTGTATCTTGCTTTTTGTACTCTTTGTAAGTTTTAAAGGTTAGTATAAATAGTTTTAGGTTACTTTGAATTTGTGAGAATTTCTAGATCAGCTATATCTTTGTTTATTAGATATTATGTATTAGATAGCTTTTAATAAAAATCAACTTTGATCCTTGTTTCTCAACTTGTCTGTTGTTTTTAGGTGTATAATTAATGATAAAACAAACTATTGACATGGGTTATTTTGTTCTGACTAGCAGCAATTACTGCTACTTGGATGGCAATTGATGGCAATTGATGGCAATTGCCACATATTTGGCATAAGAAAAGTTGTTCAAATAGATATAAGCATGCCTGAAATTATATAGAAACACTATAATTTGATAGGTTATAAGTAGATAATTGGGTTCCAAATAACTGCCAAAAATGTGGCAAAGAATTTGAGGAGGTTCTCCAATTGCTACAATGACTAAAGTTATTGCCCAAAAGGTCTCAATTTGTGGCAAGTTGTGGCAATTGACATGAATTGAGAGATAATTAGCACATGGGGTTTTTTCTGATGCGATGTCATGGCCAAGCAGGGCAGGTGGCTATCAGATGCCTTTTTGACTTACTGGAGAAAAATTCAGAGCATACTTCCTTCCTTCATTTCACAGGCCTTTTCAGTTTCAGAGCATAGTTGTTTGCATTCTGTCATGAATGATTTCGAGCATAGTCTGGATTCTTAATACAGAATGCCCATTTTGTGATCTTTCACATGGAGCCTGGTGTGGGGTGGCTTGGGGGTGTTTTTAGGGCCCCGAGGTTGTGAGCTGTGCTTTTTGGGGGGTCTCAGTGCCTAAAACCCAGGAAGGGTGGACAGCATTTGCCAGGGCCTCTCTGCTCTGTGAGCAGCTCATAGTTTTGGGGTCAGCAGCAGGACGTGTCGTTGGTGCACGGATCATTGATGGGTGACACGTTGATCACAAGGGTCACATGCCCTCATCACGTGCCTCCCTGTGGCTCCTCCAAAACTCCATCCTCACCTCAATAGTAGCAATCAACACTGAGTCCATGCTAGGACCAAGTTGATTTCCATTGTCTCCCTGAGAACATCTCTCTGTCTTGCTTGGTGAAGTACTTTGCCAATTAGCTAGCAGTGAAGCAACTGAGCAGCCCGGCCTTAGCCATTGCCCACAGCAGAGGAAAGGACAGGACACACAGGGAGAGATTTCCCATGCTCCTTCAGTCCTCTGCCTCGTGTCACTGTGCTACAGCTGAATTTTTTCACCCACCCACCTCCCTAAACACTAGTGCTTGCATGCAGGGGGGACCTCGATGCCTAAAACCTGGAGAAGATGGAGCGGCATTTGCTGGGCCCTCTTTGCTTTGCAAGTAGCTCAAGCTTTTGAGAAAGCAGCAGGTCGTGCCAAAGGCACGCGATCCTTGAAGCACGACATGCTACTCACATCGGTCACATGCCCCCATCACATGCCCTCCTGCTGCTCCCCAAAAACTCCCCTCCCCACCTCAAAGACTAGCAATCAGCATTGAGTCCTCAACGAGATCAATCTGATTTTATTCTCTGTCTTTGGAACATCTCTCCGTCTTGTGAACGAAGTATTCTGGCAATTAGCTAGCTTACACATAGGCAGGCAGGACCTGGCAGGACCTGCTGCGACCCATGGGCCATACCACCCACAATGTTGACATAAGGTCATGCTATCACAGAATTCTATCCTAAAGGAGCTGTTTTGCCCTCTAGTGGAAAACCCAGACATCATAGTCACATTTTCCGGACAAGCATGGTATGATGGACAGCATTCTGCAGTGTTCGGGAAAAGTCTCATGATGTTCAGGTGAAAAGTCAGATGTCTGGGTCTGGGTCCAGGTCTGGTTTTTTTTCCTGGACTTCTACGTCCTCAAATGCCCTCAGATTGGACTGGTTATGGAAGTTTTTGGGTTGTCTGCATTTTTGGTCAGATGCGGATGACAGGTTGGACTCGAGTGCAGACATCAGACGAAAATGCAAACATGAGACAAAAAAACATGGACGTCCGCCAAAAAGTGTGGATGTGACATCTGAGACATGTATGTCACATAGTTACATCAGCTCCCTTTTCTGGATGTGACCCGTGGGGCCTATTCTTGTGGCCTGCCATGCCCTCAGCCTTGATGTTGAGACTAGCTTTAGCCATTGTCAGTCTGGACTGACAGTAAAACTAAGAGATCCCAACTAATCTATAAGACTTCAGACTACATACCACAAAGTAGCTTTTGTGGTCATACCGGTTGAGGTTGGGATGAGTTGGGTTGGTGGTTGGGTTGGCAGTTGGGTTGGTTGTTGGGTTGGGTTGTTGGGGTTGGGTTAGCCAGTATATGTTTGCTGGGGGGGGGTTGGGTGAGGAGGTTGGGTTGGGGCAGGGGCTCGCATGATCATGACTAGTCTAGGTATTTTTATGCAAATTTTTTGTGAGAAGCTTCATCCTTCTTTCTTACTTGGACATGACCCACTATGATCCACGGGTTGTAGCTCTGTTTGATGATGTAAGCAATATGTCTACACTCAAACAGGTCATGTAGCCGTCCGACAGAAAACACGGACTTCAGGGTCACATTTATCAGGAAAACATGACCCCCCAGACAAAAACACAGATGTCCGCATCCATGTCTGCATCTGAGAAAAAATGCAGACTTCCATGTCTGGAATGTTCAACCAGTTAAGTATGGAAGTCTGAGGTCATGTCGTGAGAATTGACATAGGTTTCTAGTTGGGTACCCCAGCTGGTAATGAGGAGCTTGCTATATCTGAGTTTAGATTCACAATAAAATTTGTATTTAATGGCTTATGCAAAGTAATCATATATTTATTGATAAAATCTATCAACATAATCACTCATATCTATACCATACCAATCATTATCCAATGTCAAATCTTCCCTATGTTGGTTATCCAGTTCTAATGCTATTAATGTAGGTGAATTTGGCTTTTGCATTCAGCTCAATACAAATGGAGATCGAAACATCAAACTTTTTAGTGATCAAACTTGAGATATTGCAACAAATGACAGACCACAAGAAAATTCAGTAGGTCTCAAGTAAACTTGAGGAAAATGGGCCGATGCTTCACACGGCAAGACGATTCCTTTTTTTTATTAGTTACATTTCACTTGGAGGAAGAGGGGTGATGCTTCACATAACAAGATAATTTTTTTTCAATTGTTAGTTATATTTAGAACAGTGCATAAATGAGTAAAGTCTCACTGGTCAGATTGATTATAAATTGTGGCCCAACTACATAGCAGCTATAGCACTATGAAACTAGGCATAGCATTGGCTGGCAGCTATGTAGATTTTACATTTTTGAGATGGCTGCACATCTATGCTCACATATGCTATTATACTGTTAAGTTATATATACTACATAACACTATTATCAGAGTCATAGCATCATTGGTTAAAAGTTTAGTACAAAGAAAGCTCATTTTTTGGACATATAAAATTGATTTTTTTAAACATTTAATTCAATGTTTTTGAGTGTACAAATTGATTCTACATGTAATATATCAATACACATAAGTTTTACCTGTCAAGCATTAAACACATTTATTATAAATTAAAACACAAGAAAAAACAAAATGGCCAGAGGTGGAATTGAACCTAAGCAAACACCTTAACAGCCGTTAAGGCATTGCTTACATAAGCAAAACTCGGTTTTTGAAGTGCAACATCTCCCTGCTAGCCTTTTCTTCAGACAGTTGTTGAAGCCAGTGGTCCCTCTACCAGTGGCTGTAACACTTTCAGACTACTTCTCCTCCCCTCGATGTGGGTGGGTGGAGAGGATGTCTACCCAATGGCTGTAGTGGTCATCCTGTATGTATCTCACTTGCTAATGTGGCAGACTAATTTCATTTTAGCTCTATCAATACTTGGTGGAAGAGGGCCGATGCTTCGCACGGCAATACGATTCCTTTTTTATTGTTAGTTATATTTAGAAACAGTGCATAAATGATGTAAAGTCTCACTTGTCAGATTGATTATAAATCTCTATAAAATCTATAGCTACCTCAAGGTCAACATCTGAGAAATATGTCACTGGTATATAACACTATATTAGCTACATAGCTTTCCTAGGTCCATAGCTGTCCTCTTTTATACATAGCAGTCAAGTAAACTATGCAAAGCTATCATAGCTTGTCATAGCTGTCATAGCATAAGGCATAAGTTATCATAGCTACCATGGCTACCATAGCATAGGGCATAAGCTATCATAGCTATCATAGTTATTCTAGTATAAGATAACTATAGAAGCTATATTAACTATATAATATATCTCTATCATTATATTATATCTCTATCATTATATTATATCTAGCTAGTAAGATTTCTATCTACTCTATATTACTTCTATCAAATATGTTAAAATAGCATAATATATTATAGATTCAATAGTCTGATGTCTTACAGTCACAAACATCGAAAATTGGATAAATTATATTACTCAAACAATTTCATTACAAAACATTACTATAGCTACAGAGACTACTACAGAACTACAAAAGGTAACAAACTTACAATGACTACAAAAAGCAAAAGATACAAAT